>OX336382.1:25097456-25697456 GCA_946902895.1 Fragum fragum | reverse complement strand
TAACAACAACATTTTAAACGCTTGTCAAGTTGAATTATAAATCCTCTACAGATTTTCCTTAAAATCAAAGGGCTGAAGGCACTGGAAGCACCAATTGTAGGTTTACATTTCTTTTGAAAATTTATCTAATAAACAATTCGGGTTTAAAAGGGACAGGCAGGTGGTGTAGACTAAGATCAGACTGCACATATGTGCAGGCTGATCTTTGTCTATACCTCCTGCCAAAGCAGGAATATTCACAGTTCAGCATGACAAGTTTAAAGAGTTCCTTCTAGCTTCTATTTAAGATAGGCTTGTCTAAATGAGACCTCAGGGGCATTATTTTAACAACTTAAGAAGAGATTCACCAGAAAATGTCTCATGCAAAATATAGAATTTTTTTTAAGTCATTCTGTTGCCAGGCGCAACTAGAATTTTGAACAGGATAGAATTCGCTTAAAGAACTTTGGTAGAGCTTCATCAAAAAAATCTCAGCAAAATATAGTACTTTTAAGCCATTCTGTTGCCAGGGGCAACTAGAATTTTAAACAGAATAGAATTCGCTTAAAGAACTTTGGTAGAGCTTCAACAAAAAAATCTCTGCTAAGTTTCATCCATATATGCCCAGTGATTAAGGTAGAGAAGTTTCTTTTACGAAATTGTTGCTCTTAGTGTAAAAAGAAAGCCTACATTGTCACCCTGGATGGAATGAACCTCATTTTTTCAAGTCTCAGTGCATGTAGACAGACAGAAAGACAGACAGACAAGGATGACAGATGATAACAAATCACAAAAGCTCATCCTGAGCACTTCATGTAATACCAGTATCTGACATAGCATGATGTCAAAGTTTTTGCACAGCAACAAAGATCCAGACCACAAGAAGGCTATTGCATTATCTTTTTTCTCTGAAAACAGCCAAGCTAAAATTAGTATAATTATCTAACTTACAATATACGTAAACTCCTAACTTGCTCATTCTGTGCACAGGCTTTCCCTTGTAAGTCATTATATTTCTGAGCATGTTTTCCTGGAACTACCTATAAATAAACAAAGAATTGGTTAGTACACAACTTACAAATTCAGTAAAAATTGTTGTCTGCATCTTCCTTGAATTTTGACTAGTCTAAAATCTGTTGACTGGTAATGGAATAACTAATGGCATGAAGATGCTGACATCCGTCAACTCTGTCTCTGCCATAGTACAGCTAAAAAGTGTATTTTCCTGCAAGGACCAACACTAGCACCAGTCTTTCGGCCTAAGGCCTGTGATTAAAAGGGAGGACTTGCAGAACCCCTAAGCTTTGGGTCCTATTGCTACAGCAATAATATGTGTATGCAAGAGTATAATAAGTTACATGAAAAATCCTATCAGGATTATAAAACCCATTTTCACTCGAAACATTTATAGACTAGTCCAAATTCAAAGAATTTGCAGACGAGAATTTTAAGTTGGTGGAAGTCAATATTTTTTTTGTCTGTTTGAGTAGAAATTAATGTATAAAATGAAGAAATTACTTGTAACTAGCAGTTTCTTCATTTTCCACATATTTTCCAAAAGCCTTTTTCTTAAGAGGGCGTCATTTTGTAAATGGGTTAAGAAGAGTGGTATTTTTTCATGCAGGCGCAATTCATTTTTGTAAATTATAAGGGAATTTTTCAACATCATCTATGGATTCAATACATATAATTACATATTAGGTTTTTCAACACGCAGAAAACACTCAAACTTCCTAAAATGTGGTAGAGTTCATAACCCAGTTACTTGGGCATTAAATAATTATGATTTCTAATAATGGTGGTTGCTACAATGAGTGTAAGAATATATTGACATAATCTAGGTTATGAAAGTGTTAATATAATGTGAAAATAGAATTCTAACACGGTGACTATGATATCATTTACATAGAATAAATGACATGACCTGTCTTCAAAAGTTTAATGATATCTTTGTCATGGCATACATGCCAGTTAACTAGTAATCTTTTGTTTTGATTTAAGACTGATACTAATTACTAGTTTTATTTCCCCCCCCCCCCAAAAAAAACAACACATGTTCATATTTTACTAAATAAAGCCATACAGTTATAATCAAAGTAAATGTATTTCAACTCATTTTTGCTAGTATTGGGTTTTACCACCATGCCAGTGGAATTATGGTAAAGTTTATATATTCGTGTGCTGTGTTGGTATCACAAGTACAGTGGAATCCTGTCAAGTGCAACTCCAATTTGTCAACATTTTTGTTGCAAATAACCAGAAATTTCAATTAAAAGGAGCTTTATGTTCAATAAACATGATGTTTTTATGCATACAACCAGTTGCAGTTAAGAAGTGAATTGCTTTTCTCAGGGTTGCAAACAAGAGGATTTGACTGTATAAGGCTAAAGCTATGATCTGTCTCATGGCACACAAGCCAAGTAGAAATCTTTGTTTTGATTTAGGTTGATACGAATTACATTCACCCCACATCTATATTTTATCAAATGAAGCCATATGGTTAAATTCATTGTAAATAAATTTCAAGTCATCTTTGTTAGTATTGGATTTTATAACGCTTTGAGTGATCATGACAGTTGAATGATGGCGAAATTTATTCATGCATAAGATGAAATAAAATGAACTATGAAGAAAAATCAGACTTGATTTATACATGATTTATACATGATTGAAATTTACATTTGAATGGGATTTAAGAATCAATTAAATCATGGCCAAATTGATTTATTCATGCAGTGCTACAGATAGAGGGCGTAATTAGTATTTTAGATTTAATTAATTCCGCAACACTGCCATAAAAATTATGTTGTAGATACTCATTTGAATTGTCTCATCAAGATGATTCAAACAAGTACCTCAAACATAGGGTTTTGTTGAGAAATATGGATTTTATAATGCTTATCTAGACCTCTGTGCTGTCTTGCAGCCTTTGTATCATGTAAGTTAGGCTGGCGCTCTGAAATATCTTGCCAAAGGACAATTATCCATGTGAATGGATTGAATTAGATGAAAATAAAATGAACAAAGAAAGAAAAATCAGATATGGTTTACACATGAACAAATTTAATGTTTGTATGGGATTTATCTTGGATTTGAAGAATCAGTTATATCATAGCAAAAATCACTTATTCATGTGCTCCCTTCAGGTGTATCATCGGCTCTTAAATGTCTAACCCATGGACATGCCCATGTGACTAGAAGACTCATCATTTTGCTAGACATGATATTAAGTGTATCCAGGATATTTTTAACAAGCACTCTCAAGTGAGTATAACAAGTGATGAAAACATGAAAATATATTCCTGCAGAGTCAAAAATTGAAATTAAAACAAAATTCCTACAAATTAATCCTTGTTATGCCAATCCAAGAATATTCCTGATTTGGCAGGAGGCATAGACAAAAATCAGCCTGCATATATGTGCAGTCTGATCTTAGTCTACCCCACCTGTTTGTCCTCTTAAAGTCAGAATTGTCCATAACATCAGTTTCTTAACCAAATATTGACCCTGAAAACCAGACCTACAGTGCCATCAACCCTTTGATTTTAATATATTTCTGTACAAGGATTTTATTCAGCATGACAAGGGTCAAAAGGATAGTTTGACCATGGTTGTGTACTCACAATTGACAAATCACAATAGTTAATCAAGAATAAACTGACAATTATTCATTTCGCGATGAAGTGATTTGCGATCTCAGACATACATTTTTGTTGGTTTTGCTATTTAAGCCATTACCATATGACAACATTCTAGAACATGTTGCATATAACAATTTTATAATTGAAAAAATTGTAATTATTTATGTCTTTTCAGTAGAAACTTTGTGGAGAATGAAGAAATTGCCTTTAATTTTCAGATTCAAATGGCTTTATTTACAAAATTTATGACAAAAAGCATGTAACAAACAAGAGGGCCAAAATGGCACTAACATCACTCACCTGACTTATTTAAGATGACTGAAAAAAAAAAAGAAAGGACACAGGCATGTTTGAGGTTGAGCTGTGACATTAAGATTTCGAAATTCAAAAACTGCCCCTCCCTGCCAAGCCCATATTTGGGGGTAAAAATCAAAATTCGCAAACAGCTGTTGAAAAGGGTAACCCAAGGAACATTCATGCCAAGTTTTGTTGAAATTGGCCAAATCGTTACTGAGGAGAAGAAGTTTAAAGATTTCTAAGTCAAAAACTGCCCTGCCCTGCCACACCAATATTTTGGAATAAATCCAAATTCCACGAATAATTTCTGAAAAGGGTCACCCAAGGAACATTCATGCAAAGTTTGGTTGAAATTGGCCCAATGGTTACCGAGGAGAAGGAGTTTAAAGATTTCAAGTCAAAAAACGCCCATATTTGGGTGTAAATCAAAATTCCATGAACATGTTTTGAAAAGGGTCACCCAAGGAACATTTATTCCAAGTTTGGTTGAAATTGGTCCAATGATTACAAAGAAGAAGAAGTTTAAAGATTTCAAAGTAAAAAATTGCCCCGCCCTGCCATGCCCATATTTGGGCTTCAATCAAAATTTGGCAAACAACTTTTGAAAAGAGTCAACCAAGGAACATCCATTCAAGTTTGGTTGAAATTGGCCCAATGGTTACTAAGGAGAAGATGTTTAAAGATTTCAGAGTCAAAAACTGTCCTGCCCTGCCACGCCCATAATTTGAGGTCAATCAAAATTCCACAACTAACTTTTGAGAAGGGTCACCCAAGGAACATTCCTTCCAAGTTTGGTTGAAATCCGCCCAGTGGTTAATGAGGAGAAGATGTTTAAATAATTGTTAACGCCTTCCGACTCACGACACACGATAGACAAAACGTGAGCACAAAAGCGCACCTAGAGCATGTTGTGCTCAGTTGAGCTAAAAAGTAGAAATGTTGGTTGGTGACCTAAACAATGTAACAATAGCTTGAATAATATGTAGTTACTGCATTTAAGTCAACAAAAAAAATAACATAAAATGGCAACCATTGTTGGAGTTTAAGGTTAACTTACTCTAAATGAATTTTTCATTGGTCAACTGATTCTTTGTTTGGTCAATTTTATCAAGATTGTATTTTGTTTCTGTATCAACTTCTAATTGTAAACACACATCTGTGGTCAATCTATCATTTCATACACAAAGGGTGATGAAAGGACAAAAGGTGCATGCATGAAAACAAGACATGAAGTGCAACGCTCACACAAGTAACAGTATACAACACGAATGGCAATCATATAAAGTGGAATATACCAATTTTTCAAAGCTTGTATTCCAAAAAACAAGGAGTTGCTATTGAAAAGGGCTATTTGTTCTTTAACCCTTTCCTGTTCAATCCCTGCTTTTACGTTCCTGTGTTTTTATACTTGAGAAAAAATTGTGGAAAAAGAATAAATTGCTTGCAACAGCTATTTTTTTTTCCACAATATTTTCTACCATAGGGAACGATCATTATTAAATTAAAATTAACTCTTATTTGTACTCTGCAAAACCTTTGAATTTAGACAGGTCTAAATTTTGCAAAACAGGAAGTTTTAAATCTAATGTTTGTGCAAAGGTCAGTTGAATAGGCAGTAAATTGCTATTATCAGGGTTGTATTTGTTTGTTTGAATGGGGTTTTACCCCGCTTTCAACAATCTTTCAGTTATATCGCGGCGGCTGGAGCACCTAACAATGGATTCCTGATATTTCACACACCAGTACCACCATCACATCCTTTCCTAGCCTCCAGCTGCTATCCCACATAGGTCTACGATCATTGACCCATTGGTGGGAGACAAATAGTCGGAAAGGATGAGTGCTGCTGTCGGGGATCGAACCCGGGACCTCTAGAATGACAGTCCGACGCGCTACCAACAGCGCTATGACGGCGGCATCAGGGTTGTAATAAAGAGGATTACACTGTAATCTTAACCCAGTACCAGCTGGCCAAATTGTCCGAAATTCAAATATACTTTGAATGACAAATCTAAGTATGTGATGTTTAAAAAAATCCTTGTCTTTTAGGGTAGAAATGTAGAAATTACTTGTTATGAGCAATTACTTCATAATTCATTTTTCTCAACGTTATGGTTATGATAAAAAAATTTGAATCCATGATCAATAGTCAAGGTCAATGTCACAGGGTCTGGTGCTTGATCTTTTATGAAAGCCTATCACTTGTATAGCATATATATTATTTTCTGTGGTCCTAGGTGTAAGGAGTCAGTCAGAAAATTGTAGAAAGGTTAAAGTTTTCAAAAAATAAATCAAAGGTCAAGGTCAAAGGGGTATACTACTTTTTCCGAAAGTAAGGTACATATATCACTTGGTAAGTGTATCTGTAAACTTTGGTGGACCTAGGTATATTAACCCTTTCCTGTTTTTGGAAATTTAAGACTTGTACAAATTTAAAGAGGTTCCAGACAACAGTGAAAATTGGATGCAATTAGAATTAAACCATCCTATGGGGTAGAAAACAACATTGTAGGAAAAAAAAAACTGATTGTTACAAGCAAATTTTTTTTTTCCATAATGTTTTTCAATTATAAATCACAGTGACATAAAATCCCGAGTATGTACAGGAAAGGGTTAAGAGATCTGAAAATATGACCAAGGTCAAGGATTTGAAAAGTCGGAAGCTAAGGCCATGGTTGCACTACTTGGTCTGAAATTAAAGTGCATCACTTGTATCAAAGTGAAAAAAAATTGGTCCTTTGAAAAGGAACATAATGGCCAAGATTAAAATATGTGAGTATTTAGGTCAAAGGTCAAGACCCAAGAGTACTGGTACCTGGTTTTAGATAAAAGTGGCCGGTGAACCTTTTAATTTGATCATCAAAGGGTAAAATGAAATGAAAAATATGAGTATGGTTCAAATTTTTGAAAAATGGCTCAAAGGTCAAGGTTACAGGATCATGATGTCAAGCAAAAGCCTATCACTAAATGAGTACATAATTATGTAAATAGTTATTGCTGTAAGTGAGAAACATAATAATATAAGCTAGATTAAAGTTTTAGCTATTTTTTTGTTTTTCAAACTGGGTCAAAGTCAAAGGGAAACAGGTCATAATCAAATTGATAGTTTTCACCCTGATGGGTGTTATATGTAAAATATGACCAATTAGGAAATCATTGCGTAAAATGAAGAAATTGTTACAGGCAATTTCCTCATTTTCTACAATGATTTCTAACCAGAAAGTTTAAAAATCTGAATATTTAAAAACTTTAAAGTTCCATCTGCAACTCTTTCAATTTGGACCAGTCTAAAATTTTCTTGTCTTGTAATGAGTTAAAATTGTCATCTGCATCATCCTCCAATTTGGTTCAGTCATAAATTTAGAGTCTGGTAACGGCTTGAAAAAGACAGGAATGAATATGATAAAAAATGAAGGTTAATGAAAATTAAACAGGAAATAACAATAAAGAACAAGTGAAAAATAATCAAGATGTGTTTGTGAGACACAATGCCCCATTAAAAGCCTTTTTTCAGAAATGTGACTTTGATAAGTGATGCTGACCTTGCCAATTGACCTCTAGCTTGTCATCTGCAGATGCTTATCAATGAGATCTATCACCATACTAAATATGAGCATTGTACCTTGAAAAGGCTTTAAGAAACTGAAAATGTCAAGTCTTTTGGTTTAGTTTTGCCTAAGTTTGACCTTGAAAAACAACACTGACCTTGTCACATGACCTTGACATCTACAGATGGATTTCTATGGGATTTATTTTCATGCCAAATACAACGTATGAGCATTGAATATTTAATAGTCTTCCAAGTAATCATTTTTTTTTCTAGTATTTGCAGAAGTTTGACCTTGATGAATGACATTAACCTTCTCTCATAACCTTGACCTTGGAATCTGCAGATCTATCATCATGCCAATTATGGGCATCGTATGTTGAATAGGCTTGCAGTAATTTCAAATGTTAGGTTTTTTGCAGATAGACACACCAACAGAATGAAAGACAGACAATTGTAAGACAATATGCCCAAAATCTTTGATAGAAAAATACCAAAAATTGATGGCAGACCAATGCAAGACTACAAATTCTTACTTAACTTTATTTATTTATTTTATTTTATTTTTTTTCAAAATACATTAGAATCCTTTTAAATGCAACTCACTGCTTAATTGCAAATGATTTCATGCACAAACATATGATTTTAAGTTTGTTTGTTTGTTTGAATGGAGTTTTACGCCGCTTTCAACAATCTTTCAGTTATATCGCGGCGGCTGGAGCACCTAACAATGGAATCCTGGTATTTCTCACACCAGTACTACCATTACATCCTTTCCTAGCCTCCAGCTGCTATCCCACATAGGTCTACGATTATTGACCCATTGATGAGAGACATATAATTTGATTTTAAGAACAATTAGCAACTTTAAATAGCAAATTCTGGTTAACCCACTACCAGATGAGAAAAAATTTAGACTGGTCCAAATTGAAGAAGTTGCAGACAACATTTAGAAGTTTATGAAATTCTAAATTTTTGCCAGCAATTTCTTCATTTTAAACAATGTTTTCCAAATTGATTTTCTTGAGAGGTATCAAAAAGCTTCATTTTGTGTATGAATGGTTCAAAAGAAAAAAAATTGATAGTTTGATGTTGCAAAAAACTGGATTCCACTTTTTCAGAGTGACCGGGACTGGATCAGGGCTTCAGATTATAAAAAAAAAATTCATACCCAACTGAGAATTTACTCAAACTTTAAATTTATATAAGTATCTTGTTTAAGATACGATTGTATATTAATCCTGTCATGCTGAACCCCAAATATTCTTGAGTTGGCAGGAGATCAAGACAAAGATCAGGCTGCACATATATGCAGTCTGATCTTTGTCTACACCTCCTGCTTATCCCTTTAAAGCTAGTGTTGGTTATACAGTAAGTTTCTAAATAATTACTTAACCAAAATGAGTGTTTTCTGTGCTTTCAGTCCTTTGATTTTAACATAATTTTGGAAAGGATTTAATTCAGCATGACAAGGGTTAAGAGTAATAAGTAACAGCCTACAAATATTTATTCATTAATTTATCTATTTTTATGCAATATATAAGCAGAAATACACTTTCAACCCTTTCCCGTTTTTAGAAATTTTAGACTAGTCCAAATTGAAAGAGGTTGCAGACGACAATGAAAACTGGATGCCATTTGAAAAGAAACCATCCCATGTGGTAGAAAATATTGTGGAAAAAGGAGAAATTGCTTGTTACAAGCAATTTCTTCTTTTTCCACAATGTTTTTCTTTAGTATAAAATCACAGGAACGTAAAAATCCCGTATTTGATCGGGAAAGGGTTAATTTCAACTCAAAGTTTGAGTAAAATATCACTTGAGAATGAAAAAAGTTTAGTAATCTTAGGCCCTGATGAAACTCCCAGAGGGCCTCTTTTTTTTTATTGTTCATAAATAATGCCAGAGATAAGCCTTTGTAACTTTGAATAATATGTAACTAAACTACAATATAAGACTACAGAACTACAGAACTCTACAAAATTCAACATCCAAAACACCTTGCAGGGGAAAGGGTCTCATGCATTGGTTTGTGTTATCTAGCAAAATTGACTATAAAATGAGCTTTAGTGCATAATCTAAAACTATGAAAGATTTCAATGGAATAGACTTAAAACAATTAACAGACGACAAAATTTCAGACTAGCCCAAAATTGAAAGAGTTTGCTGCCAGCATTGCAAAGTGCCAAATAAGGCACTTTAGTTAGTGAGAAAAGGGGAAACTGCTTATTAAAAGCAATTTCTCCATAATTCTATTTTGAAAATCGGAATTGAATGGTAACAGATTAACAGCCATACCCTCTTTCATTCACTTGTATTTCTTACATAACCCTTTCCTGTACAATATCCATGTTTTTTATGTCCTGTGATTTTATGCTTTTATACCATATATAGTTATTGTATATCAATTTTGCCAAATAACTAGTCAGAACATTGGTGCTTCATTTATTTTCGTTTAATTAAACACCAAGTTTAACCCATTCCCATACAATCTCGTTTTTATACAGCCCTCAAGAAAAGACTTGACAAGCAATTCCTTCATTTTCAACCTTATCATTTACCCAAAAAGATGGAGATTCCTCAATTCTCTCAATTTGATATTGTTGTCTGCCATCTCTTTGATTTGGACCAGTCTTAAATTGTTGTTGGTAATGGGTTAAATGAAAATAACTGGGTCAACAATGTTACATATTAACAAGGGAGGGGGGATAACGACCCTTATTCACCAAAAAATCAAATTCGACATATAGATCTGAATTAAGAAAACCAAAATTAAACAAAACAATCAAGCAAATAATGATAAAATGAAATGAATGAAAAATAAAAGAAAACTTTTAGAGCAATTTTTCAATTTTGATTGAAAGAATTTGGTGAGTATGAGTCAGTACTTGTTTCGCAAAAACAATGTTCCGATAACCATTTGCGCCGGCGCTACAACACTTGCTAATCACCCTACATACCTGCTCGAATCTGTTTTCATGATCTTTATTAGTACGAAACTTAGGTCGTGGCCTACCAGAAATGTCTTTATAACTGAAAAACATCAGGGTCAGATTGTCAAATACTTAACATCTAGACTACGGTTTTAATTCCATACCTATACTAAATACTTACTGGTCTATTTATGTCTATCTTACGATAGCCACTTCTAGTGAGCTGCAAATGTCGAGGTTTTCGTGGCGGAATTTCTCTGTATCTGTAAAAATAAACAGAAATGTGTAACAACACATTTTTAATACTTTTTCGTGAATCACTAGCCCTGCCTTCAGATCTCCAAAGATAGTTTGACTAAGTTATCAAATCATATATGAGCCTGTGCGTGACATTTCCAACCATTACACATATGGCCCAAGTAAAGACTCAGATCAGCCTGTGCATCTGCACAGTCTGATCAGAGTCTTCACTTTGCGCTCTGTAGATAGATACTGACCCAAAGCTTCTTTTAACAATTAAGGAATGTTCTAATTGCCCCGAATGGCTGTCCAGGGTGCTCAATGTGTGCGAGTCGTGCATTGGTTGTAAATGTCACGTATAGGCTCATATAATTTGCAAAAGATATGGACGGGCATATGAAAACAAAATGCTAGTTGTTAGTTATCATTCAAATTGTCAAAGCTACACCTTGAATAAGCAATAGTTACCCATCAATGAAAATGTTTGACATAAATATTGGAGGCTTGCACCATGGGATGCCGGGCATTTTTTCCAGAATAGTCCATTGGCCTTTCTCTGTGGCCTGTCGTAGAAGGCGACTGAGACTAACTATTGCTCTCCTCATAATTCCTGGATTGCAGCAGGTTGCTGCATTTATTCCAAAGCTTATAATTTACCTCGAAAATAAACTTTGGAATGAAAACCACTAGCCTTTGTGTAAAACTCCGTGAGGTTAAGCAGGGTATGAGAATAAACCACTGCAGGTCTTCCCCCCTCACATTTACCATTCATCTGGCAGAACAAATGTGACAACCCGCATGTCGTAAGAGGCAACTAAAGGATCTTCATTTTATCATTTTTTGTTTCATATTCCTTGTCTATAATTTTATGTTTGTCTTTGTTTTGTTCTGTATGTTTCATATTATACTATTGATGTGATGTGCCATAAAACTTCAATAAATAACATAGAACTTCCTTTCCTTATAAAAGATTTGATTGTTCAAACATTTTTCTTTTTATTTACAGTTGCAATCTGTCATGTGTAGACAACTCTCTGTGAACTTTCACTTGATTTCACTGATAGACAAGTGAAAATTTCTCAACAACTAACCTGTGTCATGGGTAATAAATTCTTCTCTTCAACTATTTCAATATCGAGGGCTGAGAGCACTGGATGCCCTGACCAGGCTTAATATTTCTTTTGAAAATTTCATAAACAACTCTGTCTTAATTAAAATTGACAAACGGGTGGTGAAGTCTAAGATCAGACTGCAGATAAGTGCAGCCTGATGTTTGTCTATGCCTCCTTTCAAAACAAGAATACTCCAGGCTCAGTATGACAAGGGTTAAGTCGTTCTTTTGGTTTGATTCAAGCAAGTGTAAAATTGTTGAGAATGTCCCACGCAGGCTCAAATAATTCCCACAGTGCCTAAACAGCTTTTGTCAAGGGAAGAGCGGAAGAAATTGTATCTAAAAGCACTAAACACACTGTTATGTATGTCTTTTAAAATCGTACAACAACCTGGATATAATCAATGGTTTCCAGTATTTGGAACAAGCTAAGGAAATTGTAAGCAAACACGGCTGTCATGATCTGTTCTCATTGTGACAAATACTTCACAATGTCTTTCCATGTCAACAAACATTATAAAACCCTTTCAAAAAACTTTGAAAAAAGAAAATCAATTCGGGGCTTTCTGATTTTCTTCTAACCGTTCTTTTATTTAACCCTTTTTAAATGCTTAGCACTGAATATTTCTGTTTTGACAAGAGGTATAGAAAAAGGTAAGGCTGTACATATGTGTAGTCTGATCTTAGTCTAAACCACCTGCTAATCCCTTTTAAGCCAGACATATATACAAAAACTATTTCATATTCATATCTACTTTACAACTGAAATTCAACCACCATTAATGAAGAGATTTGAAAAAGCTTGTCTTGTAATGGGATATATTCACAGTACGATATTGTAGCCGCATTGGATATATTAACCCATTCCCACTCAATCCCTCCTTTTTACGCCCCTAAAGAAAAAGCTCTGGAAAACATTGTGGAAAATGAAGAAATTGCTTGTATCAAGCAATTTCTTCATTATCCACAATGTTTTCTATCAAAAAAGACCCCCCCAAAAAAATTTCCAATATCTTGAAATTGTCGTCTGCAGCTTCTTTGAATTTGAACCCGTCTAAAATTTTGTTGTGTGGGAATTGGTTAAAGGGGTGCTAATACTGCCTTACCGCACAAGCTATCTTTTAAAGACCTTCCTGGTTCAAATCCCAATGGAATTGAATTTTTATTTGTTGATTTGGCAACCTACATGTCATGGTGGTTATATGATGTAGCAAGGGTAGTGTATAACGGACGAATATACTAGCTGCCTTGCCATTCAACAACACAATGATCTCATGTCACAAGTGGCAGATTAACCCTTGTCATGCTGAACCCGGAATATTCCAGTTTTGGCTGGAGGTGTAGACCACGATCAGCCTGCACATAAGTGCAGCCAGATCTTGGTCTACACCCCCTGCTTGTACTTTTTTACTGTCAGAGTTGTTTATGAAATTGATTTCTGAAGAAATACTTATTTTTTAGCATTAAGTTCTATCAGTGCTTTCAGCCCTTTGATTTTACAGCAATTCAGTAAGGTAATTTATACAGCATGACAAGGGTTAAGAGGGGGTTTGGAGGTTCATTGACCCCAGCCAACACCCCACTGTAGCCTAATTAATTCATTTTGGTGGTGGATATTCAACAGAAACTTAACACTTGTCATGCTGTATAAATTGCTTTACTGATTTGCTATAAAATCAAAGTGCTGAAAGCTGAAAATGTCTTCAATAATAACAGAGATATGACCAAGCATGGATATACCAAACCATGCAATGCCATTAAAATGAATTTTGTCAATATTTCTTTTTCCCAAAACTGAGTGGAGTTGAAAATAATAACCCATTCCCACACGATATGACCAAGTGTGAATACACCAAAACATGCAATGCTATTAAAATGACAATTCCTAAATATTCTTTTTTCCAAAACTGAGTTGAGTTAAAAATGTCAACCCATTCCCACACAATCCCACTATCTTAAACCACTAGATTAAAGAAATTTGGAAAACATTGATGAAAATGAAGAAACCGCTTGTGTCAAGCAATTTTTTCATTATCCACAAGATTTTCTACCTGAAAAGACAACAAAAAAACACTCTAAAAGACCATCAATTTAAAATTATCATCCGTAACTTCTTTGAATTCAGAGCTGTCTAAAATTTTGCTACTTAGTATTTGGTTAAATTAAGTGGAGAAATATTAAAGTGTCAGCTGAATAATTCAGGTTTGCATAAATAGATCCTGAACTATGTAATGAAATATAACATAGGTGAAAAGCAGGTCAAAAACAGATCAATTACATGTGACCCAAATATCACCCGTTACTTTTCTGTTAAATCTTTTACCAAATGTCAAAGATATTGGAATACTATACCTAAAATACTAGAAGGAACTTAACTAAGCTACAGACAGAGAGCATATTTAGTGTTTTAGACTTGAATATTTAACAAATACTGCCAAAAAAACAATGTTGTGGGACATTTGAATCGTCTTGACGAGACGATTCGAATGAGTACCCACAACATAGGGTTTCATTGAAAAATAAGAATTTTAGCATGCTGTTACCCTCCCTTATCTAGACCTCTGCTTAAATACAACACTCTGAACAATCTTGATAAAAGATTTATCAGAACAAACAAAATATATAGCTAATACAAATTCCGGTTAGCTAGAAGCATATGTCACACATTTTCAACACCCTTTTATTGCAAACAAAACGTTCATTTTCTTCATGAACACACTATTTATGTCATCAACAAGGCATTAGATTGGTTGATATGAATTTGAAATTCAACAAGATGTGTTTGTGAAATACTATGCCCCCGAAACAGGAATTCTTTAGAAACGGTGATTTTTTTTTTTTTTTCTTTGTTTTAGGGAAAAGGGTTAAAATTTTGACCTTGACCTTGATGAAATGACCTTCCCAAGTTGCACCTAGTTGAGACCTATCTACATACCAAAAATTAGCATTGTAACTTAATCAGGGTTGAAGTTATAGGAAAATGTTTAGTTGGCAGGTTAAGTTTTGCAGACTGACAGACAGACAGACAGACAGACAGACAGACAGACAGACGGACACGGTAAAACCATATGCCCCGGATCTTATCGGTGCAGGGGCATAAAAAGCTAACAATAATTTTAGGTAATATGAAACATCATGAAAAGATAAACTCAATTCATTATACGGAAGAAAAGAGCAATAAGCAATTGACCAATCACAGCTGTCAATCAAAGATCAAGTTGACCAATCAAATCATTCATTTAGGCTGAAAGGGTACTTTGAACTTTTACATTGGCTGACATTTTTGTGGAGCATTTTACTTGGATTGGCAAATTAACCCATTCCCACTCAATAGAATGTTACACCAGTCCAAATTCAAAGAAGTTGCAGACGGCAATTTTAAGGTGATGAAATCTTCAAAACTTTTGTCTTTTAGGGTAGAAAACATTGTGGATAATGAAGGAATTGCTTGTAACAAGCAATTTCTTTATTGTCTACAATGCTTTCGAAATCTTTTTTCTGGGAGGAGTCTAAAAGCGTCATTGTGTGGGAATGGGTTAACCTTTGTCATGCTGATACCGGAATATTCCGGTTTTAGCAGGAGGTGTAGACCAAGATCAGTCTGCACATAAGTCCACACCTCCTGCACGTACTTTTCCTGCCAGAGGTGTATATAAAATTGTTTCTAAAAGAAATATTGATTTTTGAACAACAGGTTCTATCACTGCTTCCAGCCCTTTGATTTATAGCAATAAAGTAAAGTAATTTATACAGCATGACAAGGGTTAAATGTCACAACTGCACCTTGGACAAGCTGTAGTTATGACAATTAGGTAGTAAACCAACCTTTTAAATTTTTTGTTGCATTTTATTGGCCATAAATTTAGCAAAATAACACTGTTTAATCTGAAAGTGGAACTTCCTGTCTGAGTCAGTAGGACTGGTGTAGCTAGTGGAGTCAGTGGGCGGGGCAAGCGATTTATCAATAGTACCACAAATATGGTATGCATATAATTAACCCATTACCAGAGTGCACAATTTTAGACTCGTCCATATGAAAGGAATTGCAGTTGACAATTTAAAGCTTATGAAAATTTGGATTTTCTTTGCTTTCGGGGTAGAAAACATTGTGGATAATGAAGAAATTGCTTGTTACAAGCAATTTCTTCATTTTCCACATTGTTTTCCAAGACTTTTTTTTCTCGGGACATCAAAAAGCGTCACTGAGTGGGAATGGGTTAAAAGCTAAAGTAAATTATATCTATGACGAAAGATGAAGAAAAATTTCATGGAAACTGAAAAATATGTGGATCAAATGGTTGTCCCCATGTTAACCAAACTAATCTTGCTATGTGCCACAACACATTTAAGATGTTACTTTGGAAAAAATAGCTGATTTGCACATAAATTACCAAGGTATTACCAATTTAAAGCTTTCCTATGGTACATTTATAATCAAACATCAGTATTATTTTAAAAGACCCATAACAAAAAATTATCTGAATAAAAAATGTCTTTTTAAAATTTGTGTTGTTTGAATTCCGACTATAAAACTTGTTAGTCTTTCGTTACTTATGTTTGGCTGACTTTGAGAGTTAAACAGGTTTAACCCTTTCCTGGTTAATCCCTGGATTTTTCGTCCCTGGGTTTTTGTAACAAGCAATTTCTTCTTTTCCCACAATATTTTCTATCCAGTAGGTTGGTTACTTTTCAATTTGCACTCACTTTTAATTGTCGTCTGCAACTTCCTTGAATTTGGACAAATCTAAAACTTTGAAAAACAGGAAAGGGTTAAAGAAAAGGTATATCTCAATTTGGTTCATTTCAATGGCCAGTCAAATTTCACAATGGATCAAAAAGTTTTCACATACTTGAAGGAAAATTGTTTTTTCAATAAAGGGGTTAATCTATTAACCACAAGGTAGCACCTTGAAGACGCTTTTCAACTTTCCTTAACAAATTGGAAATCGAATTAATATTGCAGAGTTCAATATCACTTTTTATACCATAAACTTTAGCAGTTTCTTAATTCATTGAATTGAACTCAAGCCGCTGAAGAAAAATACTTAAGGCAAACATTGCAAGAAAATAAGAAATTGTTTGTTACAAGCAATAATTTCTCCTTTTCTCACAATGTTCCTACTGCATATGGCCCTTATTTTTCAATTCAGATGAACATTGTTTTGTGGTCTGCAACTTCTTTCAACTCGGAACAGTCTAGAATTCTGTCGTTTAGGAATGGGTTAAAGATGCTGGCTTCCAAATTATGAGATTTTTATATCAAATCAAATCAGAGTTATAGGCTGCTCATGCTGAATCCAGAATTTTCCTATTTTGGTACCATGTATAGACAAAGATCAGATGGCAAATATGTGTAGTCTGAACTTAGTCTACACCAAATGTTTGTCTAATGCAAGTTTATGAAATTTTAGAATTCTTCTTGGTAGAAAACATTGCTTGGTTCAAGCAATTTCTTCATTTTCCACAATGTTTTCTCTATTGTTTGGGTCAGAATGGGTGTAAAAATAGGTTAAACCGTAACGATTGCTGCAATACTAAACTGTCTAGTAAAGATATACCCATTTTTTCACCCAGCCCCCATTATATGCTGCAGAAAACTCTACGGTTTTAATTATCCAGGCTTAACTCTTGTCATGCTAAATCAATTCCTATATAGAATTGCTTAAAATCAAAGGACTGACAGCACTGGAAAGTCTTAATGAGGGTCAATATTTATTTTGAAAATTGATTATATAAACAGCTCTTGTTGAAACGGGACAAGCAGAAGGTGTAGACTAAGATCGGACTGCACTTATGTGCAGGCTGATCTTTGTCTATACCTCCTGCCACAACAGAATTATTCCGGGTCCAGCGTGACAAGGGTTTAATTGTGCTAATTTAGGAGTCCACCGGCATGGTGACCATGAAATGCTAGTTGTCAAAACTGTTTGCCAAAGGAGGTCAAAAGAACAAAACAAAATCCTGTCAATTTACAGACCCAAAGACAATCTTCAGATTCACATTACCGTATTTATTCGAACAATCGCCCGAGCGATTATTAGAATAGTGACCATCGGCAAAGTTCCGGGTGGGCGATTATTAGAGGTTTTTTGGTACGGAGGTAGGCGATTAGAGAGGTGTGTGGTATGAAAGATGACCAGGGAATACAAAATAGTACGAAAATCATAATGACATTTTATTTAGGATGTATTAAAGATTTTTTAAAAGCCAACAGTCGATTTAGTTCTGCATTTGCATCGGAAATTAAACAGCCAAAGATAGGAAATCCCGTAACACTGCATCATAGTCGCAATGAAATCTAAAATGTGTAATAAGTTGACCCTCGCAACATCGCGTATCATCGTTATTTTTCTGTATGTGTAGGACAATAAAAATATACCTGTTTAAGGTTCAATCCTTTTTTGAAAGACCTGAAGAAAGCTAGTTTCGATAATGTTAGACTTGTACCCCTGTCGTCTTGAGAGATCGATGAAGCCCCGGTTTTTTTAAATCATTTAATCATAACGGAAGCAAAAATCAAGGCTGAGTCCATTACGCCGAATTAGTTATAGTAGGGTCGTGTAATAACGCATGAGCAAGCGTGCCAGGTGTTCAACTCGACAATGGACAGACGCGTCGATCACACAGGAGATATGGCAGCGCGGGAACTTTCCCGACCCTTTTCATTTCCTTCATTATAGAAAATAGCAATCTCATTTCATTTACAGAAAATTACGATAATAAGTGTTTTTTATTGATATTTTAATCACGTACTTATTTTCTAGCGTTTCACTGAATATAACCGGATATTTAAACGTATTTGCGATGAAGAAATCGATAAACAGTTGTGTTATCTTCCTGTCCACGGCCCTAGACAGGGATTGTCCACGGTAAAGGTCTTTCCTTGCTATATCAAACTTTTGTGTCTTTTTTACCCGTGTCTCCTTGTCCTAACAGATCGGATTTAATATAAATGATTTCTTGGCTTTTTCTGATTACTGAGATAAGAATTCTCAAGACCAGAAATAAGTTAATACTTAAAAATGATTTCGTTGTTATTGGTGGTTCTCGGTAGTTTTTACCTTAAAACGTAGACTCTCTGGATTCGGCCATTTAATTGGATAATAAACATTAATCTTTTTTACAATATTAATAGGTTTATTTCAATTCAAAATAACATTCCATCTAAGAATTTCACTCCCGCAGACACTGAGACAATGAGAGCCTCATAACAAAGTTTAAATTCACTCCTATGTTCAGATGATACGGAAATAGATTGTTTTAGTTTTTTAAGATCAAGTGACAAACTCCATTTTTTCTTTCCATTCACAGCCAGTCTTTAACTGACCTTGGCACGTTGAAATAACTAAGTTAAATAACATATCAAAAGTAAAGTCTAGGCAGTTCAAGTTGAATAATGGATAATTATGGAGTCGCGGCAGCGATCTCTTTACGTTTTTATAGGAATACATTACTTACCTTATAGATTCAAATCAAATATTACTTCATTTCAACAAATACCCAAATTAATCATGACTTGATTTTCGATCAAAGAAGAGGGTGGGCGTTTATTAGAATCGCCCATTTTTACTGAAAATCGGTAAAAAATGGCCGCATTTTATGCAGTATTTTAGGGGATGGGCGTTTATTAGAATATGGCGATTATTAGAATAAATACGGTATTTTAAATAGTACAAATGTACATAATAAATAATAATGTAATTATGATAATTTGACAAAAACTTTAAAGGTCTCAGTATCCCATTTAAATAACACTTAAATACCTCTCTTAGTGGGGTAATATCTTTGGGTCCTAACCAAATGTTTTTTGCCGCCATCATTTCAGAATATTCCTGCTTTGGCAGGAGGCATATAGCCAAAGATCAGACTGCATATACATGCAGTCTGATCTTAGTCTACACCACCTGCTTGTCCCTGTTGAGCAGGAGTTGTTCATAAAATTAATTGTCTACAGAAATATTAGTTCTCTGCGAGATCTACCAGTACTTACAGTCCTTTAATCAAAATGCAGTATGATAAGGGTTAATTAATTGTGGGGATATCTGTTTGAGAGAAAAAATAAGAGCCAAATCGTGTAACAATATCTTTTCATGAAGAAATGTGAGAGCCCTATTAACAGATAGATACCCAATATTACAATATTTATGAGATATTGCATCAAATATTAATCATAGTGTGCCATATAATTCCCACCTGATTAGGCTATTCATTGACCCTTGACATTCCAGATGTTGAACCCATATCCCATTATGTCATTTAGTGTAATCGAGGACAAACCCTATGGTGTGGGTTACTGCTGTATTTATCTTATGCTAGTAAATTTAGGCTAATATTGGTGCACTTTTGTATTCTATATAATACAATTCAGTGAGTTTAGATTAAGATAAGTTTCATAATAGATAAAAACAATATGTGAAAAGGAGAAATTGCATGTCACCAGCAATTCCTCCTTACTCACAATGTTTTCCAAGGATCATCCTCTTTGATGTGTTTGCTACCATTGCATTTGCCCAAATAAGCAAAGCCCTAAGAAGAAAGTTAGTTGTTTTGGGGGGATAATGAAAGGATACAAAAAAAATGATGCGAGCTCCGCCTAGTTCTTCAATGTGATCAGTGTAAAGAAACGTCACATGTGGCCTTGGTTTAAAGTCTCAACCAAAGGATAATTAAGTTTGTTAACTTAGTCAACTCAGAGCAGGAACCCACAATCTAGAGGTTTGAAGTGGAGCGCTCTACGTAATGAGCTCATTGGGCTGGCTTTATTGTTGTCTTTGGTCAATGCCCTTCTTAAATCAGTACAAAATGGTATTTTCAATTGAAGTTATTTATATAATTATTCAACACAATATTGGGCTTAGCACAATGGTGTTAATCACTTCTGAGGAAGTCATTTTACTTTCTATAGTTTGAAGAATTATAATCCTCTTATCAACAGATTTCTATTAACTCTTTCATGTGTTCTAAATTATTGAATTATGCCTAAATGCTACCCCTGTTTCAACAAGCTGAATAAACAAATAAGCAATATGACATAATGGCTTAGACTGCCTGCATAAAGTGAATAACTGTTCAACCAATGTCTGTAATGGAAATTGATTGAATGGGGTTTTACGCCGCTTTCAACAATCTTTCAGTTATATCGCGGCGGCTGGAGCACCTAACAATGGATTCCTGGTATTTCTCACACCAGTACCGCCATCACATCCTTTCTTAGCCTCCAGCTGCTATCCCACATAGGTCTACGATTATCGACCCACTGGTGGGAGACAAATAGTCGGAAAGGATAAGTGCCGCCGTTGGGGATCAAACCCGGGACCTCTAGATTGACAGTCTGACGCGCTACCAACTGCGCTTTGACAGCAACTTAAGGTATCTGTAAGTAAAATGAAAATATCCATTTTTTAATGTAGATTTCAATTGGTAAAAAACATTTGGTGGTGAAATGAAGTTTACTATTTCCCTTCTTTGATTTTTTTAATCCTCGCCATTGATTCTATGTATATTTCTTTTCTCAGTTTGCTAACCCTTTAGCCTAGGAGCTATAGATAGAATAAAATAATTAGAGCACCGCATGTCATTACCAACACTTAGCAGTTCAAGTGCATGATAGAGAGTAAAACTTCTAAGTCGAAAAAAAAGGCATAATTCATAATTCTCAAATGCTCGAACACGATAACAACAAATAGAAAAAGACACTTTTGTAATATTCCATATGTATTGAAACAATTACCAGATGACAAAATTATAGACCAAAATTGAAAGAAGATGCAGAAAAGAATTTAAAGTTCTTAAAGTTTGGCAATCTTTCATCTTTCAGAAAATAAAGCATGGTTAAAATGAAGAAATTGCTTTACACAATTTTTTGAGAATGAATTAAAGCATGTGAATTTTTGGAAAAAGACAAAAATAAGTAAAAACAAAGAATAATGTCATTAAATGAGGAAAGATAAAAAATGAATATTACAAGCAATTTCGTCTTTTCATTCAATTTTCAAGATTTATTACATGTTTGTTTCACATCATAGGATAATTAACCCTTTTCATGCTGAACCCAAAATATTCACGCTTTGCAGTCTGACCTTAGTCTACATCAAGAGTTTATCTCCTCTTTAGCCAGAGTTGTTTCTTAAACAAATTTTCAAAAAATATCAACCCACAATTAGTACCTCCAGTGCTTTCATTCCATTGATTTTAATGCAGTTCTATAGAGAATTTTATTCAGCAAGACTAATAAAGGCTTGAGGACTTTTAGGATAAGATTTATATTTAGATTATTAGAGAAAAAGGTAGTAAAATGACCATGTATTGTGTAAATTAGTCAGGCGATTAACCCCCCCCTAGCTGCAATATGTTACCCTCTTACTGATAATCTGCTGACACCCAAGCTTTGGAAAACATTGTGGACAAGGAAAAATTGAACTTTCTTCATTACCCATGTTATTTTTTTGACACCAAATATATGTCGTCTGCAGCTTCTTTGAATTAGGAATAGCCTACATTTTTGTTGCCCTGTAAAGCGTCAAAACTTACTCAATGGGATCAAATCTATCATTCCCAACTGCTGCAACATAATATTCTCCATCGATAAACTGGCTCAAATCCCGGACTCTGTGACCCTGGCGCGGGGTGAAAATTGACCTAACGCCGCCTGATCTGTGATTCTGAGGCAAGAATCTTGTCAATTCTTCCATCACTCCATCAAGTGTTTTAATTCTGTTCGAAAGACAGACTTTGGCGGGGTCGAATCTACGATCTCCATTGACGTAAAAATAACAATTTGGACTGCGTTTTAGATTCCGAGTTTCAATGGGCTGATACGCTGGTGAATATGAGTTCGACATCTTTCGAGAGTATTTTAAATCCACGTCAAATCACAAAAGCTCAAAAAGGCAAAAAGTTAAATCCGATTTACAATATATATGAAGTCAAATTAACCGCTTCTTTTGTATCTATGAGGATGTAAACAAATCCATTCGCACGTTTTCCTCCATGATGGTTATTGGATATCGGGAAATCTCAAGTCTTGACCTTTGACCGAGCTTCCCTAGTAACCACAACGGTCAAGCTAGACTGGAAACTTAATTATGACAGACGCAAGAAACGAACGATTTATTTTCAAGTAGCAGTATTTAATAAAGCGAGATAATTTATTTTGGGAAGTGGATATTAAAAAAAAAATGGTTTTGACAAAAACTTATCCATTTCATCTCTACATTTTTTAACATGTAGCATTTAATCGACCCATAGATTATTGACCAACAACTTAGAGACATACTTACAATGCTTTCGGTCCTCTAAGCCCTTTCCTGTTTTCAAAATTTTAGACTTGACCAATTTGAGAGAAGTTGCAGACGAAAACTAAAAGTGAGTGCAATTTGAAAAGTAACGAGCCTACAGGGTTGAAAATATTGTGGGAAAAGAAGAAATTGCTTGTTACAAGCAATTTCTTCTTTTCCCACAATGTGTTCTCGAGTATAAAAGCACAGGGACGTAAAAACCAGGGAATGAACGGGAAAGGGTTATTTCAAATTCTTTGAAGATTTTACACATTATGAGAAGGGTTAACCTATTACCAAACGACAAAAAATTAGACTATTCCAAATTGAGAGATATACTAGGTACTTGAAGAAAGATGTAGTTTCTAATTCTCAGTAGTTTTAATTTGTTTCTTAGTAAAGGTCAAGTGACCGAAAATGTGAGACAGAGTGTTCTTGTAATAATATATTACAAATTGAGAGATATTGCAGACCACAATGCCAAGTTGATGAAAAATTGCAAATCTTTATCTGTTTGGGAAGAAAACACCATGGGAAATGAAGAAATTGCTTGCTACAAGAAATTTATTCATTTCCCACAATGTTTTCCTAATTTTTTAGCTAGAAGGGCGTAAAAAGTGGGATTGCATGGGAATGGGTTACCCCATTACCACACAATGACGGTTTCTGGTGCACTGAAGAAATACGATCATGAAAAACGTTTAGTTTTAGTAGTTGGTTAACTTGGTGGCTTGTTCCGGACCCTGTCTATTCTTCCTGAGAAAATTCAAGATTGCCCCTTTTCGCGCGACGAGCCAGAAAATCAAGAATTTTCCTTTTTCAACTCATACAGATATCACAGACCATTTAAAACCCTAGTTTTCAAGTACCTTGTTTTTCATTGTCGTAACAACGAGATTTTAGCTAGGTCGATCACGATCAATACATGAAACCAAACAAGAAGAAAAAAACGTCTTCATGTTAAAATAAACATATGCATTGGTCTACTTTATATTTGAATGTCGATCTTCGTATTAAATAGGAAAAGTGAGTTTGTTAAAAAACGACAGAGAAAGTCAGATGTAATTTAAGAAAAGAAGAATTATGGTGATTTAAATATGCAAAAACAAATTGCGCTTTTGTTATGTTTGCGCACGCACAAAGACAAATCGTCAATGGGCTAGCAAAATGTCGTAACTGCAGCTTGAATAAAGCTGTAGTTACGACATTTCTCTCGCCCATCGACGAAATATTGAGAGTGACGCACTCATATGCACAGGCAGATAACAAGAAAAAAAGTGCGCCAATCCCTTCATAAGATCAGAGCCAAAATATTTTGATCATCTTAGACTTCTTTTGTTTGCAAATTTGAATAGTATTGACAGTCGTTGCGCGACAAAAAAACTCGTAACTACAGCTTTCCTCTATAGATTTAGGTTTTGGTCCCCCCCCCCCATCGGCGATATGTTGTTTGAATTAATCAGAATCGCCTCAAAGTGCAAATCGTTTGTATCAAAGATATGTGGCTCTCATACTTTGTACATCAGGATTGAGATGACAGTGGTTGATTTAGAGGAGGTTTGGAGGGGGGGGGGACTGGAGGAGTTGACCCCCCCTTCCTCTCTGTAGTCTAATTATTCCATTTTCGAGAGAAAATTCAATAAGAATTTGGTAATATTAAGAAAATAACTCCCATTTGTAAGTTTTAACCCCTTTTACAGAAATGCTGGATCAGTAGTTAGAATGAGTTATCTTTTACACCTGAATTTTTCGCCTTTCTAGTGCTTAAAGGCTGTAAGTGTTAGCACTTTGGACAGGTACTTAAGAACTTTTAACCTATTATCCGGAAAATTATTTTAGTCGATAAAATTTTAGTTTGCTTAACATTTTGGACAAGAAAACATGGTGGGAAATAAAGAAATTACTTGTAACCAGGTTTTCTTCATTTGTCACAATGTTTGTTTTCCTGCAAACCCCTAATCTTGAAAGGCGCAAATTAAAGCGGTATGGTGAAGGAATGGATTAAGCATTTATACGTTGGTTTGATATGGCGATACATGCTTTAGGTAATAATTCTTTTGACAATTTTTATTGTCTTGAACCATATATATTTCATAATTTACAATATCATAAAATTTGTCAATATGCAACAAATAAACACCCGCAGAGATCTCTGTCAACAAAATATTGTGTATAAAGTGTCATAATTCCTTATTTTATGAGGCACTAGGTCTATATATACGTATTAGGTCATGCAATACTTCTCTGTCGAGAGAAAAATATCAAATCAAGGAAGACGCTCATTTTTTTTTATTTATTATTATTATTTTTTTTTTTTTTTTGTATCCGACTTCTAATTCTTTGTAGTCGACATTTATTTGTCTAGCATTTCTTTACTCACAATTAACACATTACTACACAATACCGCTTTTGAACGCCCCCCAAGAAAAAGGCTAAGGAAAACATTGAGGAAAATAAAGAAATTGCTTGTACCAAGCAATTTCTTAATTTTCAACAGTGTTTTCCCCCAGCAAGATAAATATTTTTGATATTCCATCAACTAGAAATGTTGTCTGCAACTTCTTTCAATTCTTTCATTTCGGGGCTATCTAAAATATTTGTCGTCTGATAATGAATTGATAGCACAAGACTAAACAATTATTAGGAATATTAACTTCATATCATTGCAATGATGCGAACCGTCTTCTCATATAGACTCGGTCTACTTTGAGCCAAAATGAAAATGTTCCTATTAAACGTTCTTTCCGGGTATTGAAATAAATAAGAAAATAAATAGTGATAAAAATAGAATAATTGTACCATCAAAACAACAACAAAACAAGATTGGATGCTAAAAGTTTAAACATTCCTTATTCTCCTATCAGAAAAGGGACAAATATTCGCCTTCAAAATTTATCAAACCGGTTTTATAAATAGCATGCATATAACAGAACCTCGCAAAAATGGTGAAGATAATTTTCTCTTTTGGTTGCTATGACTAGAATAGACTTATTAACATCTGCTTTTTTCTATTCGGTATTATACAATATTGCCGATAAATTACTAACATAATTAGCGACTATTTAACAACATATGTCAATCTGTCGAAATAATACTGTACACTATGGTTCGGTTCGTTGCTCTGTAGACTGCGAAAAATAAGTGTAAGATAATCAGCCGTTTATAATTTTCCCTGACGACTAGACTACAACCATATCATGACAATATTTTTTTCTGGACAAAGCGGCACAATATAAGTAAGATTAAAGCAGACTTTAATTAATATCGCGTCCCAGAGTCTTGTGTCAACTTTGATGAGCTCTGAATATTTTATAACATCCTTAATGGCTTAATTGATCACTGTAAATGAAATGCACTGAACTGTCTTCGTGAACTAGCTCAGACTTTCTAAAATAAGAAATTATTGCATGACAGTATTTAGCGATAACCATATGGGTTTACTTTCTAAAATAAGGAATTCTTGCATGACAGTGTATATCGAGATTTATAAGGGTTATCATTTAAAAGATAAAGAGAATAATTTTTGTTTTCATGGAGGTATGAACCGAAAAAAACTAATCGCACTGTATGAATACGCGAAATAATTGATTGACAGTTCTTGGCAATAATGATACAGGTTTACTTTCTGAAATAAGAAATTATTGCATGAAAGTGCTTGGCGATAATCACAAAGGTTTATTTTCTAACGTAAAAAATGCAGTACAGTGATTAGCAAGAATTATTTACATGTAGGTTTGTTTTCTAAAATTGTTAAATTATTGCATGACATTGATTAGCAGGAATCATACAGGTTTACTGTCTAAACAATTAATTATTGCATGACAGTGCTTGGCGATAATCATAAAGGTTTACAGTCTAAAACAATAAATAATTGCATGACAGTGCTTGGCGATAATAATACAGGTTTACTGTCTAAAACAATAAATTATTGCATTACAGTGCTTGGCGATAATCATAAAGGTTTACTGTCTAAAACAATAAATTATTGCATGACAGTGCTTGGTGATAATAATACAGGCTTACTGTCTAAAACAATAAATTATTGCATGACAGTGCTTGGCGATAATCATAAAGTTTACTGTCTAAAACAATAAAATATTGAATGACAGTGCTTGGCGATAATAATACAGGTCTACTGTCTAAAACAATGAATTATTGCATGACAGTGCTTGGCGATAATAATGCAGGTTTACTGTCTAAAACAATAAATTATTGCATGACAGTGTTTGGAGATAATAATACAGGTTTACTGTCTTAAACAATTAATAATCGCATGACAGTGCTTGGCGATAATAATACAGGTTTACTATCTAAAGCAATAAATTATTGCATGACAGTGCTTGGCGATAATAATGAAGTTTTACTGTCTAAAACAATAAATTATTGCATGACAGTGCTTGGCGATAATAATTCAGGTTTACTGTCTAAAACAATAAATTATTGCATGACAATGCTTGGCGATAATAATACAGGTTTACTGTCTTAATCAATAAATTATTGCATGACAGTGCTTGGTGATAATAATACAGGTTTACTGTCTAAATCAATAAATTATTGCATGACAGTACTTGGTGATAATAATTACAACAGTTTCTATCATGATCGTATACAAACTATCAGCGTAGCCTATTGCCATGCCTTAAATATAATCCTGAGTCATAGAAGGGCGAATTTACACTGACGGGCGTTTCCCTTTTGAAATCATCTTTTTGCCAAAATGCACACGAAAAGTGTGGTGCCATTAACGTAGGGCGAGTCCATATAAGAATCTAGCAAAGTTTTAACAGAGACACTATCTTTAAATATCTATATGTATGTTAACGATTGAATGGTCATTTTAGATTTAGAAAATTAACAAAGATTGGAAAGCTTCGAGCTGGTCAGTACAAGCATTAACCCATTTCAACATAGTCCCGTTTTAAGACGCCCAAAGAAAAATATTTGGGAAAAATTGTGAGTAATTAAGAAATTACTTTCTAGCCCAAAAAGACAAATATTTCTAAATTTCCAACAAGAAAATTGACTTGTCCTCAACTTCTTTGATTTAGGACCGGTCTAAAATGTTGTCGTCAGGTAATGGGATAAGATCTGTCTGAACAGGGTCGATGCCATTTGCGCCTCTCAGGTGGCCTTTTTCGTCTTACGGAAGACATTCATAAAAGTGCCAATAGCTCTTTTAGAACGGAGAGAGTATCAAATACCAATGGAGTTCTCTTTGACATAAAAATTGTAACTTGATCAGCCGTTGCCGTTCGAAGTCAAAAGACACACATTGTCTTTACTTATAAAGGCCTCACTGGGTCTTTTTCGGAATTTGTGGATACAAAACAAGTGCAAATTCATACAAATTGTATATGTCCTTACAACATTTTTGCGCCTTCATCTCGGGGTTATAATCTAACAGATTCACAAAATAAAACACGTGAGGTATTGAGTGTTATACTATAAAAAACGAAGATGGAATTATTCACAGAAATATCATTCAATTTTAGCTTCGTCAATCAAAATCAAAACGTTTTGATTGGCTGAATTTTTCCTTCCAAATTCCATGAACAAAAGTTCGAGTAAGCATCTATTTTGTATGCTTGCGCACACAGTAGATCCACACAAGTTTGCCCAGCACTAGTAAACAATGTTGCTTGATGGCATTAACATACAAGAAATGAAGTAAATATTCTTTGTTTTCATTGAGGTTTGAACTTAAAACCTTAATAACACAATCGCACGGATCCGCCTCACGTATTCACACATGGAGTGTTGTTAGGTTTTATCAAGGGGCATGTACATAAAAACTCAATCACACTAATGTACGAATCCGCCCCGCGTATTCACACAGTGTGGTTAAGTTTATCAAGAGGTATGAACCTAAAAACTCAATCAGACTTATGTATTAATCCTGCTTGCGTATTTAAACAGTGTGGTTAGGTTTATCTAGAGGTATGAACCTAAAAACTCAATCAGACTTATGTATTAATTCTGCTTGCGTATTCAAACAGTGGGGTCTGGTTTTTAGGTTCATACACCAATGAAAAAAAATCTTCTCAAAAGGTATGAATTAAAATTTTCGACCATTCAGATCGCTCGTTTTTGATAGACGAAACTAACAATTAAATTATTATTATATAAACAGTTTCACTGCATTATTTTCCATAGTAGAATCAACGTGGCCTTTCCAACAACTTCATATGTGTGCGAAGTACAGACGTGGATCAGCCTTGACAGCCATTTAGGGTTTTTTAGATTTCACTGTTCGTGTAAAGAAACTTTGAACGCTTATTGAAGACTCTTGTCAGACTGTGCGTATGCACAGGCTGATCTGAGTCTTCACTTGGTGCACAAATTAATTTGTTGCAAATGACACGCATAGGTTCATCTGTCTTTTCAATAAAGTTTTAATTTAAATCTATTTTCCCGGGAATTACTCAAGATTGACTGATTAATTTGATTGGGTTTAACGTCACATTTAACAGTATTTGAGTCATATTGCGGCGGCTAGAGCACCTAAGCATGGATTCCTGGTATTTCTCATCCGGGACCCCCAGGACTAGGATTTCTATGCGCTACCCGCTATCACAGCGCTATGGCTGCAATCTGAATTATTCTAGAGTACATACAGTTATAAATTGATCTGAAAATTGAAAGCAATGAAAATCCTATGCTGATTACAAGAAAACTTATATTTGCACTAGAAAATGATATACATGCATAATTCTGTTTGACATATGAGTGAAAACTAATGTTTATCTATTATCGCCGCTTCCGTTAATTATCTCACAAACGAACAAATTCAATTTAGAATGATTAATTTGCCTTTGAGACTTTCGGTTTTGTACAATATGAATATATATTTGCCCTGTCAGTCAAAAAGGGAGAGAGATCGTGTTTCGATCATAATTGTATAGAAAGGTAGAATGACCATTCTAGATTCAGAAAAACATTCAAGACAGAAAAGATTCGACTCTGATCAGCATGTAGAGTCCGCGCAAACAGACCAGAATTGATACTTTTCGCACCAGGCTTATCTTCTTTCGATTGACTGGTTGAATATATACAGTACTGTTGTTAAAAAAACTGTCTTTACCAATTATTATCAATCGAATATCATTATATCAAACGAAAAAAGTCTACGGTGATTGTGAAAATTGAATGAAAACTCCATACCTGATTTTAGTAAACCTATCTGGTGATGCTATATAGTGATTACCAGCTTCTAAATTATCCAATGTCCTCACCCGGGTTCCATTCGTTGGCGTATATATATTTCTAATGCAGAATCCGTTTTGATTTCCAGACAAAACTTTTGTTAACTGATCACAAAAGACGTCAAAATGGGGCGTGTGGTGGGAATTCACTGTCACCGTTTTAAAGTCATTATGAATGTCTCCATTCAAACGGAAGGCACAACGTTTGCCCTGAACTGGTTGAGCATGCATTTTGACAGCTGTGTTTGGCGATCTCAGAATTTTCGCAAAACTTTATCACAATTTGCGATACTTCGTTTCTGGATAGCCACACTTTATGTGGAACGAATCCAAATTTAATCCACTACACCATTTCTTGTCCGTGATTTTTTTATCTATCGAACAAATAAAACTGATTTAAAATATATATCTTACATTCCCTACTTCTAAGGAAGCGCGAAGAATTATGGGAACGTTATTTGTTAAAAGACGTCGTCGCCAAACAACGAACGCTTGAGTTGATCTCATGTCATTCAAACGCTTTCAAGTGAGACATGTTCTGCGAGAGCGCTTCTTTTATTTTCCGATAGCAAAAACTACCTTGATTAAGTTTCGCTGTAGGTAATTAAAGCTATAAATATTCATTCCTCCGCACTTACAAAATAAATAAATGTCTTAGGCGTCGCATAGAACAGATAGATCGATTGTAAAAATCCAAAAAAAAAAATAAATCTTTTCAATTCGAACTAGGTGCATTTGAAAGATTTTTCTTAATCAAAAGAGCCAAATACATTTATTAAAATATAAATCTGAAAACGCTTTAACTCATCCCCACAAGATAACACTTTATGACGGAAAACATTGTGAACAATTCCATTATAAACCACATTTTTTTCAACATCAAAAGATAAAAAAGGGAGAGATTTTATCAACCTAAAATTGTTTTCCGTCTGAAATTCTGTCGCCTTTTAATGGTCCTTGGCATGCTGAACTCGGAATGTTTCTGTTTTGGCAGAACGAATAGCCAAATATTAGCAAGTATATTAAATGCAATCTAATCTTAGTCTACATCACATATTTGTTCCTATCAAGCCATGTTTTTATTCACTGTTTGTATCATTTTGTTTTTTGTTTATTTATTTATTATTGAAATATATAAATATATACTGGACAAATGCTATTTTCTCTTGAATATACCTCTATTCCGACAAAATATTTTATTCAGTATATCAAGAATTAAAAGGCAGATGATTTCAACAGTCGTGGATCGGTCTCGTATGGAGTTTAAGCTGTAGTTACGAGGTTTAGGTCGCTAAACAACTATTTATGTAAAAATCAGTTGTTAAGTCTAATTCAAATATCTGTCGTAGAGCTTACCACCGAACTATTTTTCACAAAAACCCCGTTTTTAACGATTAAAATTGTTTCTTTTTTTTTAAGGTTTATTTCATGTCAAGATAGTGATTGCCAAAGGACGGATCGCTAGCCACGCCCACTGGGCTCCAACAGAAAGTTCCAATCAGAAACTAAACGGCATTGTTTTGCGAAATTTATGGCCAGTTATTATAACAAAGAAGTAACATAGTTGATCGCGAACCTAAACGTCGTAGCTGCAGCTTACGACCTAAGCGACATAGGCTATCTATAGCTTGATTAAGCTGTAGTTACGACGAAAATTAACAAAATTGTTTCAGAAAATGTTGGACAATGTCTTTATTTATTTGTCTATTTATTTATCTTTTGATGGAGGTTTTGAATAATTCTCTCTCATCTAATAATTATAATAATACTAAAAAGTAAAAACAGACACACACAAAAAATGTATGAGTAAATAGGAAATTAATTTCGATAAAAAGTTGGAAGAGGATACCTATAATCCGACGGCGGTAATGTGTTACCTGTCGAAGACCGACTTGCGTCTACCCTAGAAATAATGAAGGTAAAACGCTAAAGTTCTGTAACTTATGAATCTGGAACACTAGATATTATACCGACAGAACAATATAGTCATTTTAAAGTTTTCTGTATGTAAACAGGTGATATTTTAAATTGATGTGCCCTAAGCAATTCCGTTATTCATATGAAGTAATTCTCCCTCTTTCTCCCCCCCCCCTTATCAAGTAACTCGGTTCATTTCATTCATCGACTACAATCCATACCATGCACCGATGTAACAATACATTTCAGAGATGTAGAGAGTATTTTTTTATTTATTATTATTATTTCATAGAGGTATGAAATGAAAAAAACTAATCACATTTATGTATGAATCCGCTTCACTTCGGAGATTCATACATTAGTGAGATATGTTTTTTCGTTTCATACGCGAAGCGGTTTCATACATAAGTGTCATTATTTTTTTCGTTTCATACCTCCATGAAAACAAAATATTCTCTTCATTTCCTATAGTTTAAAGACATCAAGGGAGAAAAAAATATTTTACAAATTTTTACACATTTTTGTGTGTACAAGTATACAAAATAGCTGTTTGCTCAAAAGTTTGTCCATGGTGATATGAATATTATTTTCGGCCAATCACAATGCTCGTTTTTGATAGACGAAACTGAAAATTAAATTATTAATATATATCAAAGAAATCGTTCCATGGAAATCTAAGTATGCACTGGAACTCACTTTGTTATGGCTCTGCATCGATAAATCGGGGCGTATGATTTTACCGGTGTCCGTCAGTCTGTCTGCGCGCAATAAATTTAACCAACGCAAATACTGTTATTCAAACACCATTTAAGATTCATTCAATAGGTTACATTAATTGGCATTAGTTGGCTGTAAGGTCAATGTCACCCACCAAGGTCAATCATTATATCACAAATTGTCACTTATCAAGATCAACTTAACGCAAAACGTAACACGTTCGTGTTATTTAAGAGTCGTAAGGGATACATGGCTCATATATGAGTTGCATTGATAGGCATCAGATGGTTGTAAAGTCAAGGTTAAGGTCACTTATCAATGTAACATTTTCGAAAAAAGAGCTGTTACGGGGACATGCTGTTTAACAAACACATCATAAGAAAAAATGAATTATAACAAAAAATCAAAGGAATTGGTTCAACTTTATGATTTTCTGAAAGGCAAATGTTTTAGGGAAACAATCAAATCTTTATAAAATCATTCTTGCGAGCGAGGTACCTTCCTTTAAAAATATGTATAACCTGACACAAGCCTTTATCAAATGATAGCTTTCGCTCTTTTTCAGCATAATTATGTAGCCAGGTTTCAATTTCTAGCCATAGTTAAAGCACGATTCTTAAATACAATTTTTTTACGGAAGAGTAACAACGCATATAATCTAGCACTGTTCATGGTTATACAAGAAAGATTATTCATGAAAAAAATGCCCCTCTATGTTAAAAAAAAAAAAAATAAAAAATTAAAAGTAAAAAAAAAAATGATTCTCTGTTTCGTCTATTGAAAATGAGTCCTCTGCTTGGCCCCAAAATATATTTACACCTCCATGAACAAATTTTTGAGCACGCAGCTATTTTGTATGTTTTCGTAGTGTATGAATACGCGAGGCGGATTCATGCATTCATCTTATAAAGTTTTTAGGTTTACACCGCGATGAAAACACAAAAGGTATTCTCTTCAATTATTATGATTTACTACCATCAAGCAAAACAAACACAAACTATTCAAATTTTGAGTAAAATTTCATGGATCTACTTTATGCGCTAGTATACAAAATAGTTACGTGCCCAAAATGTTTGTTTACTCGAAGTGTAAACAATTTTTTCCAGCCAATCAAAAGGCTTTGATCTTGATAGACAAAACTAAGATTAAATCATATACAATCTGAAGATTGCCATTTTGCCGTCGTTTGGCAAAATTGGTTAAAGGTAACAAGTATTGATTAATAGCTTGTTCTTCCTGCATCGTATGGTCACTTTATCAATAAGAAAGGGGAGATGTTATTTATTATTTAGGAGGGAGCAATCATTTTTATCGGTTTCGAATTGCTATGATGTGTTTACGTCCGGTTTCTACCGATTCGTCCCGGGTTTCTCGACCCGCCGTCAAGGTCAATATCAGACCGATATTTGTCTTATCTCATGTTCCAAGACCTGAAACCGACGATCTTCGGGGTATCCAATAATCGATTTCAATACATGTCCGAAATCTAGTCAATATGTTTTGAAGTACATTTGAAATACGGGGACGTGCTCACTGCCGAATAAAGAAATGATGAAAACTTTAATTTGAAAGTAAATTGAAACAATACAACAAATAAACAGACATACAACAACAAAAATAAAACCACAGAAGTAGATCGAGTTAGATACTTGAATAAATAAACAAATAAAACCATCTGACTTCAACGACTAGAGAGAAAACTTGACTGCCTTTATTGCAGAGTTCGAGGTTTATTTCGAGGATTACACCGATGTCAACCTGACGTTCTGTAGTGGTAGAGACAGAGCTAGTGTAGAAGTTAGTGAGTTAGGGACAGAGCCAGAGAGAGAGAGAAGAAAGAAAGAGAGGGGAGAAATAGAGGGAGAGCGAGTGAAGAGAGGGAGACAGGCAGACAGAGATAGAGAAATAGAGAGAGAGAGAGAGAGAGAAATAAGTTAGGCTGACGGGAAGACGGAGTAAGACAGAAAGAGAGTGGCAGTCAGACAGACGAGAAGAGAATTTAGCATAAAACATAGCTATAGACATTACCGACGACAGTTACCTTAAAATTAATTTTGTGACCCTCCAATCGAAATTTGAGCAGTCTGACTCGGGTCGACACTTTTCAGTCGTATTCCTTTAGTCTGACAAGACTGTCTATCATGAAAAAAGGGTGTACATATTCTCATGAATTCTGTACAAAATAAAGGTTTTATAAGAGATTATAAAAGGCCAAAGGAATGAAGGAGGGTGTCTTTTTTAGTTGTTGATCGAGAAATCAATTTATGATGCCTTTAGAATTCCCGACGCCCATTGCCAAATATTTTATTATAGGCAAATAAACTCATTACAAATCGTGAATACATGAATAATGTTAATCGGTGCGAAAGTTTAAAATCATTTAAAACCTTAAGAAAGGCCACGTTAAAGGGCGTCTCATATGTTTTAGACGGAGCATAAATTTGAAACAGTAAATAATATAGACGGATAGTTGTCTTCGCCCACGAAACGCAGACAGGAAGTTCCACTTGGGTATTCAACAGTGTTATTTTGAAAAAAAAGTCGGTAACATTATAATAAATCAAAGTACTGAAAGTACTAGAAAAGCATAGTTTTGTTAAGTAATTTTCTTTGCTAAAGTTATTGTCAAGAATAAACGAGGTAAAAGTATCCCAGGAGTTAACCAATTACAAGATGACACAATCTTAGACAAATTGAAAGTAGTTGCAGGCGACAATTTCAAGTTGGTTGCATTTAGAAAATCTTTCCCTTGTTGGGTAGAAAACATTGTGGGCATGAAGAAATTGCTTGTTGTAAGCAATTTCTTCATTGTCCACTATGTTTTCCAAAGCTTTTTTCTTGATACTCTTAAAAAGCGATTTTGAGTGTGAATGGGTTAAATAGCATGCTTTTGAAAGAGCTCTCTACAATTTGAATAGATAGAATACAGTTTGCAGTATTCCTGAAAAACATATGAACTACTTTTTATGGCGTAGGCTTTCAATGGCTTTAGTGGTAAAGCCTCCAGTGGCAGTTTGCACTCGTTGGACCTTCAGAGAACCTCAAAATTTTGTCTGTTAACTTAAGCAAACAAAGCTGACGCTTTGCTAGCTAAAAAGTAATATAGTTCCTTGGCGACTTTAACGTCGTAACTTCAGTTTACATAATCAGACACGTCGAAATTGAGACAAACCAAAGAACTCGCGGAATATTTTGAGCGGAGTGAGGGAAAATGACGAATACTTTGAACGGATTAACCCATTCCAACACAGCAAAATTTTAGACTGGTCCAAATTGAAAGAAGCTGCAGACGATAAGTTCAAATTGATGGAATTTTGAATTTTTTCGTCTTTTTGGATAGAAAACATTGTGGATATTGAAGAAATTGCTTGATACAAGCAATTTCTTCATTTTCCACAATGTTTTCCAAAGCTTTTTTCTCGAGGGGCGTAAAAAGGAGGGATTGAGTTGGAATGGGTTAAGTGCGTGATTTGAATTATATGAATGGAATGGTGAACAATCGATTTTGTATCAATCACTGGCCCCGCCCAATGACTCACTAGGTCCCGCCCATTAACTCCGACAGGAATTTCCTCTTCGTTTTTTACGGCGTTATTTTGCAGAGTTTATGGCCAGTAGTATGTCTTAAAAAATAAAATCGGTGGTTGGTAACCTAAACGTCGTAACTACAGCTTGAATAAGGTGCAGTTACGACGTTTTAGTCTCGAAACCAACAAAAAAAGGCTATTATAAATGGCGGCCAATGTCAGAGATAAAAATTCATTTCATGTCTCAATGAATGATTTCATTGTCCAACTGGTTATTTGATTGACATTTGCGATTGGTCAATTGAGTAGAATGCTCGTCAATTTCTTAAAGATCTTAACTGTATGATTTTGGAACAAGATATCCGCATCTGAAATATGAGTTTATTTTGTATTCAACCACTTCTTGGATGACAAAATTTTAGGCTAGTCTAATTTGAAAGAAAACACAGCCGACAAATCAAAGTTAATTTAATTGGAGAAATAAGCAATCAATATGGTAGAAAACAATGGAGAAAAGAAGAAATTGCCAATTTCTTCTCTCCCTACAATGATTTTTCGAGTATAAATAATACTTTAGACCGCGAAAGCAAGTGATTGTATTGGACAGAGTTAAAAGAATGTGTCTTTAATACAGTTTTTTGTTTTTGTTTGTTTTGTTTGTTTCTTTTCAACACATGTTGTCGGATCGTTATTCCACTGCGATATTAAACGGATATATATGGCTAATAGTATGTAAAATAACACCGATATACTGATTGTTACCGACCTAAACATCGTAACTACAGCTTAACATGAATAAGATGAGTAAAGACTTTTAGATCGCTAAACAAACAAAAATGCTTCACATAAGAGTCGGCCAATGTTGGAGTTCAAAGGGTTAAGAAATAAACAGAATATTTTTTTGTTTTCGTGGAGGTGTGAACCGAAAAACCTAATCACACTGTATGAATACGCGAAGATTATTCATACATAAGTGTGATTAGGTTTTTTGGTTCTTACCTCCATCTTAGTGGGATAGTAGATGGAGGCTAGGAAAGGATGTAGTGGGAGTACTGGTGAGAGAAATACAAGGAATCCATTGTAAGGTGCTCCAGTTGTCGCGATATGACTGAATTAACATCATAAGTGGCGTTAAAACCCTATTAAATCAATCAATCAACCATACCTCCACGAAAACCAAAAATATTCTCTTCATTTCTTATAATTTAATAGCATCGAGCGAAAAAAGCAAAATCTTTACAATTTTTTGTGCAAAAGCTGGCTGCGTGAACAAAATTTTGTTGATGGATGTATGGATATTTTTTTTTTTTTTTTTTTTGACCAATCAGAATGCCCGCTTTTGATGGATGAAACTAAGATTTATATAATACATACAATATCATTTTTACCACATAAAATATGTCAAAGCCACGTTGATACAAGTGGGGGGTGGGCGACTTAAATGACATGCAATGACGTTTAGGGTCGCCACATCGCGATGCAGCTATCTATTTTATTTCAAAACGATCACAAATATCGTAAACAATAAAAATTTGCATTGCTAAATGTCTCCAGTTTACAAGGACTATTTGCAAAAGACTCGAGTTTTCTCTGTCATTAGTTTACTTAACCAAATGAAAGGCGGGGAACTTAATCGAGATTGATCAATTATTCATTGGCATATTTCGTTTGTCTCCTACCCTTAACCTTTCACAAGACGACAAAATTTTAAAGGCTTGTCCAAATTCTAAGATGTTGCAAATGACAAATTCTTAGATGTTGCAAATGACAATTTTCAGTTAATAACTATTTTAATGCCGTCTTTTAATGTAGAAAACATTGTGTAACGTGAAGAAATTGCTTGTCACAAGCAATTTCTACACGTCCCACAATGATTTTGAAAGTTCTTATCTTGGGGGGGGGGGGAATCCAAAAGCGAGATTGTCTGGTAACGTGTTAACCTCTGACTAGACGTCAAAATCAAAAGAGGTAGCAGGAGATATTTCTAAGTGAGTTTAAATAAAAAATATGTAACATACGGGGTATAAAACTGTGTGAGAAAACGGATTTTTTTTTTTTGTCACATTATTCTGCTTTTCTCACAATGTTTTCCATTTCAAGGTTTTTTCTGAAGCAGCATGTAATGGTAGTGGATTATATATCTGATGTCAGATTTGACAATATTAAGGGATTCAGAAGAAGTGGAATGGTATGTTTCTGTAAAAAAGTGACTTTTTGCATACATAAGTCAAAAAGTAAAAGGAAAAAAAAAAAAAACAAACAAAGTTACTTTCATTTTCTACATTTTCCGTGAAGTAAACCAGTGAACCTCTTGCTTAGGATATTGAATTTTATTAATGAAAATAACAAGTACTATTATCATTATTATTCGCTAATGGGAGGCCTCGCAAAATTAGTAATATTACTGATCTTAAATACATCCCCTTAGAACCGCCCCTTTCGCGTCAATACACCAAATTGACACGAAAATATTTCGACACTACAATCGAAGGATCACCCCTGTCAATCAAAAAGACGCTTGGCCATTCAAATAATTGAATGAGACCGGCACTGAACTTTGAACTCCTATTTTATTATGTTAACCATTTTAATTGATTTGGCGCGTTAAACGTCATAGCTAGAACTTATTTAAGCTTTAGTGATGGCGTTTTAGACGAGAAATTACGACAAGGTGTTTTCTCATTTCGTTTTAGATCCTACATATTAGAATTGTGTGTTGTTAATCGACCGTTCGCAGCTGTAAACTAAAAAAAAAATGACTGACCAATCAAGTCATTGATATAGACCAGAGGTGAACTTTGAACTCAGACATTTATATCAAGCATTCTTGTTGTTTGGCAACTTAAACGTCGTAACTACAGCTTATTTAAGCTGTAGTTACGACGTTTAGGTCGTCAACCAATGATTTACTTTTTGTTTTAAGCTTATAACCATATATTCTTCAAACTAACGTACTTTAATATCTCAGTAAAACAAACATGTCGGAGGTCAAAGGGCGTGGCCAGCGATCCGTCACTTATCAAGCCTATCAAATATAAATAATTTAATTGTTAGTTTCGTCTATCAAAAACAAGCGTTGTGATTGGTCGAAAAATTGAATTCATACCTCCATGAACAAAATTTTGAGCACGCAGTGATTTTGTATGCTTCCACACAAAATAGTCCCATACAAAAAGGTATCAAAAGATGTAATTTTTTTTTTTGCTTTTTTCGCTCGATACTATTAAATTATAAGAAATGAAGAGAATATTGTTTGTTTTCATGGAGGTATGAACCGAAAAAATAATCACACACTGTATGAATCCGCTTCCCCTATTCATACAGTGTGATTAGCTTTTTCGGTTCATACCTCCATGAAAACAAAAAAAAATTCTCGTCATCTCTTAAATATTTTCTGAGACAAGAACAAGGCCTCGGTTTAAATCAAACACTTAAGATCAAATATATTTTCAAGTGAACGCCCGCAAATTAAGACAGTAATATACCGATGGTTATATTGTATCAAATATTGACTTTATATCTACATATGACATAACTTTCATAACAGACCATCCAAAAGCATTAAAGCAAACATTATTAAATAGCAATTCTTTATAAAATTGTGGGGCCGATAGAGCCTTTAAGAGGGTTTTTCAGACCTTGCGACTCCGAATTAAATCCGTGTCAGGTGAATACATTCGGCATGATATTAGAATATTAAATAGTTATAATTCGTACGCTTTATTTAGAAAAGTTAGATATTATGTAGAGTTATAGTTCTAGAATTTATATTAAGAAAATGAAACAAAACAAAACAAAAAAATAATCAATTATTCGCTGGCCAAGATAACGTACCTCCGACAATTCATTTATTTGAATTGGGTTTAACGCCACTCTTTACAGAATTTCAGTCATATCGCGGAGGTGGAGCACCTAACCACGGATTCCTGGTATTTCTCGTACCAGTACTACCACTACATCCTTTCCGAGCCTCATGCTGCTCATCCCACTTAGGTATACATTTATCCACCCATCGATGGGAAACAAATGTCGGAAAGGATATTTGCCGCGTCCGGAGAAGGTACCTTACATATCATTTCAACTTTCGATGTAAAATAAAGTTAGTTTGCATAATTTACGACCGGGAGCGTAAAACAAAATACAAATCGTTGGTCGGTGAACTAAACGCCTTAACTACAGAGTGAATAAGCTGTAGTTTCGACGTTTAAATCGAAAAATCAAAATAATTCTTTGCATAAATATCGGAGGTCAACATTCACTCATAAATGAGCAATTTGATTGGTCAATCGACATCATCGTTCCGACATTTAAAAAATATCTTATCCAACACAGAAAATCCGGTGTTGATATATATTATTCAACACTAATATACATTTAGATATAATGACCATTCTTTACGAAAGAAAATCTGTCTAATGCGAAAAACTTTCAGCACCTCCGAAATGATACTTTATTGTGAATTTTGTAATTTGTATCAAAGAAAGAAAACGTTTATGTGTCTTGAACTTTGACACATGTTTTTGAACTGTGAGCTTGAACTTCAAGCGAGTGAGATCTTCATTATTTCTTTCATCATGACGACCTTTACCGAACAATTCTGTAAAACTATATCGAATACGGCCGAATGCCTAACGAGGTTTCATCAGGAAAAGCTCAAGATCTTAATTTGACCTTGACTTGTGACCTTGAGCTTTGGGCAAATGATATATCTCTAGCTGAAAAAGCGTTAAGAGTTTTATCAAAATCGACCGAATAGTTTTGGATATTTCGTCGGAATAGAGAGGGCGGACGGACAGATAAACAGACGGTGCTACTAAAATGAATAAGTATCTAGCAAAATTTGGAGATATAATTAATCTTTAACTTTGTTTAAAATAAACTACTGATTTTGACGGACCGTAATGTGTGACGGGAGAGAAAATATTGCTGAAAAATGAGAAATTTCGTGTAATATCATAAACTGCCATATCGTCAGTGGATGATCAAAGTGTCGTAAATACAGCTTGAACAAAACTGTAATTACGACATTTTGATCGCACTCTGATGATATCTTCATTTAAGACCAATTCATGTAGTCGACAAAGTACCTGTATATACCATTGGTTGTCTGTTAGCCAATTCCCGCAAAGTCATGCTTTTTGACGCCCCTCAATATAAATGCTTTGGTAAAACATTGTGGAAAATGAAGAAATTGCTTGTTACAAGCAATTTCTTCATTACACAATGTTTTCTACCTAGAAGGACAAAGAGTTTTTGAATTCCCTCGTCTAAAAATTGTCGTCTGCGACTTCTTTCAATTTGGACCTGTCTAACAATCTGCCGTCTGGTAATGGGTTAATGAGCTGTTGGACTGAAATTTCAGATATTTGTAACTGAATATGTCCTATATCAGAATGGCTGTCTATAGAGCCCTTTATAAACAGTGAATTTAAACAATAGAATTGAAATTCTTACTTAATTGGGGGTAAATTCTACTTGGCAATGTGTCAACCCTTGTCATGCTGAGTTAAAAAAAAACTAAACAGAATTGCTTTAAAAACAAAGGACTGTTAGCACTCGAAGAACTTATTTAGGACTACTATTTCTTTTGAAAATTGATTATTTAAAAAAGTCTTACTTAAAGGGGACTAACCGGAGGTGTAGACAATGATCAGACTGCATGTATGTGCAGCCTGATCATTATCTATACCTCCTTCCATAACAGGAATATTCCGGGTTCAGCATGACAATGGTTAGAAACACCCAGCAGAAAATGGAAACTTTAGAACTCTATCATTGCTACTTAACTAGCCCTTAGTAAGAGTTTGTGAGCTTTATTTGAAATCTGTGTAAGAAAATGCAACGTTCAACCTATTTCGATAAATTGACCAATCGCGGATGTCAATCAAATAGTCAATCGACGATTTAGCCCGGAATTGAGCTTTGAACTCCAACATTTGTCGCCATTTTATGTGAAACATATTTGTTTGTTTATTCGAAGGTGTAGTTACGATGCTTAGATCGCCAACCAACCATTCTGTTTTTTAGTTACATGCCACTGACCATAAATTTTACAAAATAATGCCGTTAAAATTGGAAGCGGGATTTCCTGTCGGAGTAAGTGGGGATGGACAAAGGAGTAAATGGGCCTTGCCAAAGGAGTAAGTGGGCGGGGCCAGAGATTGGTCAATTACATAGTTTCGATGAATTTTAAGAGACATCTTGACGAAATGAGAATATTACTTGTTAACCCACTCCCACACAGTGACGCTTTTGGACGCCCCTCAAGAAAAACAATTAGGAAACATTGCGTGCAATGAAGAAATTGCTTGTAACAAGCTCTTTCTTCATTTTACAAAATGTTTTCTTTCTAGAAAGTTGAGAAAATCTTAAATTTCATGAAGTTGTATTTGTCGTCTGCAACTCCTTTGGATTTGGACCAGTCTGAAATTTTGCCGTCTGTAAATGGACGAAAGGCAAGTCTTCCTTTTCTAGAAATATTTTCTACATTATATGGGTCTATTTTCTTAATTTTAGACCCGCTTTTAAATTGTAGAGCGCAATGCAAGTTTAATAGGTAAAAATGTTTTGTAGACTAACAATGTGTACTCTTGAACTTCTTACTGGCACGTAAATTGTAACAAGGATATTAAGGAATTTTTTTTTTAACGCTTGACATTTTTCAAGCTATTAGACTTGTCCAATATCAAGGGCCTACGGGAAAGGGCTAAGGTATTACACACACTTTGAAATGTTGTCTGCAACTTCTTTCAATTTGAACCATTCTTAAATTTTCTCTTTTAGAAATGGGTTAATGTATATTTCTCCCAAAAAACTAGATAATTGACCTCTGCTGGATGATCTATGTCCTTTTTTTATAAATATATAATGGAAAGGATATTGCAGCAAATTTCTGTCTATAGGAAATATTAAATCAAGCTTTATTCTCAGGCTCGAAGAAACTATTTTTTGTAATATCAAAATAATTCGATATACAAATTAATCGTAGATCTACTTACTTTTGCCCCACACATTTTGTCGAAAACGCTGATATTTGAAAGGGAGACAAGTAACATCAAACGCATATTACATTTATATCTTCCTTATCTCCCTTTACAGCGGTATAAACGATAACTGGAAGGCCGTGACAGTCGTCATTTCTTTAGATTCACTTTTTATTCTGATCCAAAATGACTCTAAAACTTGCGCCGCACTATTTTTATTGGACCTTCTTTTTCTGTCCTAGATGGCAAAATTGTAAGTTTGTCTCCATCCAAAGCAGCCTTTCCAACGACTATTCAAGTCTTATTTTCTCCTATAATACTGTATCGTTGATGGGAGACAAGAATGTCGTAACTACAGATTGACCCATACCCACAAAATAATTTTTTGGACTGGTCCAACTTGAAAATGACATTTAAAATTTCTTTGAAATTAAAAAAATAAATAAACAAACAAACAAAAAACTAAATCGGGTAGAAAACAAAGGGATAAAAGGAGAGATTGCTTGTGTCAAGCAATCTCTCCTTTTCTCACAATGTTTTCTTTAACAATTTAATATGATTCTTCAGTGTCTTAAAAAGCGAGATTGTGTGGGAATGGGTAAGATAAGCTGTAGTGACGAAGTTTCGTCACAAATAAAAATATACGTAAACAAAGTAGGGGTGCTATTCTAATCCTGGTAATGAAATTGAAATAATGATTTGAGTGGAGTGTTGTTTGCTCGATGAGATTCAATCTGAGTTTCTCCTTTCGAAGCCTGTTTGCAAACTTCAACCTATCCATAATTTTTGTTGTTGTGGTTAGCTGGTTTTTATTTTATAACCCATTACCACATAATCCCACATTCAAGAAATAAAGCTATGGAAAAATATGAGTAAATAAGAAGAAATTGCTTGTAAAAAACAACTGTTTCTCTCTTTTTAAATATGTTTTACATTTCTCTGGCATTAATTTTTCAATTTAAACTAGCGATGTGTTGTTCTCTGCAAGCTCTTTGAATTTGGATCGGTCTAAAATTTTGTCATTTTGGAGAGGTTTGAGTGATTTTCGGAAAAAATTCTTTAGTTACTTAAAATCCAAAACTCAAATCATATGAGGGAAACGTAATAAAACCAGGTCTCGAACAATTCACCAATCACGGCTGTCAATCAAAGAATCGAACGACCAATTACATCATTCATTTAGACCAGAAGTGAACTTTGAACTCCGACATTGGCCGACATTTATTTGAAGCGTATCTGTTGGTTTGTCGACTTAAACGTCGTAACTACAGCTTATTTTAGCAGTGGTTACACCGCCAAACAATTATTTTACTTTTCTGTTATGGCTACTGGTTATATTTCTTTTTCAAAATAACGCCGATTGATATGGTAGTGAAACAGTTTGTTTGAGTCAGTGGGCGGGGCTGTCGGAGTTAGTGGGCGGGACCAGAGATCGGTCAGTTGAGGCCGCGAACATACAACGCGACTATGCTTATCTATATATACCTGACTCAGAATTAAAAAATAAAAGAAAAAAATCTTGAATTCATTCTTCTTATGGCTGCAAGAAATAGAAAAGTAAAAACAAATTTCAGTTATTTATACGAAATAGAAAGATTAACACATCGCTATTCTATATCACGGATTATTGGCGATACTGCTCTAAATGTTGATACATTATAAACACACTTAATCCATTCCCACACAATGACGCTTGTGGACGCCCCTCAAGAAAAAAAGTAAGGAAAACATTGTGTAAAATGAAGAAATTGCTTGTTACAAGCAATTTCTTCATTTTACACGATGTTTTCTCTGTAAAAAGGTGAAAAAATATAAAATTTTGTATACTTTAAATTGTCGTCTGCAATTCCTTTCAATTTGGGCCAGTCTAAAATTTTGCCGCCTGGTAAAGACACTTAAAACACTATTGCAATTAACCCTCCATATACAATATTACCTTGTAGGAAGAACAAGTAAATCTCGCTCTCTAAAAGCACGTCCGTCTATGCTTACGTCATATACCGTGCGATACATTTTCTCTCATAAAATCCGACGTTTCTTCAGTGAAATATGTGTAAGCTAACTCGTTTCGTTATTTGAACACAAAGTTCATATTGTTAAAGTAAAATGGTTGCACAAGTTAATTCAAAATAATTGACAAACTGCTTTCGGAAGAAGTCGAGGCAGATTACTCTCTTAAACCATGAAGCGTTTACATGGCAAATACGAAGAATTTCGAAAAAAAAAAATGTTTTCGAATTCAAATTTTCGAAGCGTTTAACATCAAAATTTGAAAATCTCCTGCGGTACTAGAAATTTAAGCAGTTATCAAGTTATCACAGTATTACGATTCAATTACGAGTTCACCCATTCCAACCAAATCATACATCCAGACCAGAAGTAAACTTAGACTCAAATAATAGTCGAGATTTATATGAAACATTTCTTGTAGGTTTGGCGATTTAAAAGTCATAACTACGGCTTATTCAAGTTGCAGTTGCAAAGTTTAGGTCGCCAACAAACGTTTTTACTTAGTTATTACACAGTACCGACCATAAATTTAGCAAAATAACGCCGTTAATATCTATGTCGAAATTCCTGTCGGAGATATGTGGGCGTAGCCAGCGACCCCTCAGTTATATACTCCATAGTCTTACACTATCTTAATCCTTGTCTTGCTGTATAAATTACCTTGCTGAATTACTGTAAATTCAAAGGGCTGAAAGCACTGAGAGACTTGCTGTTCAAAAATCAATATTTCTTTTAGGAATCAATTTCATAAACAACTCTGGCAGGACAAGTACAAGCAGGGGGTGTAGACCAAGATCAAACTGCACTTATGTGCAGGCTGATCTTGGTCTGCACCTCCTGCCAAAACCAGAATATTCCGGGTTCAGCGTGACAAGGGTTAACAGGTTGTTGTTTTTTAACTTTTGTGAACCCTATGTTGACGGTACTCATTAGAATCGTCGTTAAAAAGACGATTCTTATGAATAACCTCGTCGTACGATTTTGTGATAATTCTTTAATTCTTCTATTACCGAAATAAATTTTCAATTTCTTGATGTTAAATTCTTTGAATAATTTGATTTTCCTATATTCTGATTGGTTGCGAAAATCACATTATACCTTCATGAAAATTATTATGAGTACACAGTCGTTAGTTGTGCTAGCACACAAAGTATTTCCAAAAGGTACTCTCTAAAACTGGTGAAATGTTTGATGTGTGCTATGGAAATTACAGGTAATAACGATAGTATTTTTTTTTCATTGGCGTATGAAACCAGAAGCCTAATCACACTGTTTGAAATCGCGAGGTACTAGTAATGAAGATAGTAATTTTTTTTCTATTGACGTATGGAACTAAAAAACTAATCACGCTGTATGAATCCGGTTCGCGGTTTCATAAAGTGTCATAAGGTTCTTATTTTCATACCTCAATGAAAAAAAATGTTACTGTCTTAGATAAATAAAAGTCTCCTTATTAAACGAAGTACCAAAACACTCTAAGCATCATTCTCATATTTCGTAACATATTACTCTCATTATTTCCAATATTTTATAAATGACAAGCAAATTAGGAAATAATGTATACGCAGACAATTCCGAGAATCGAAGCATGCAGTATCATGAAAAATTCATAGCCACATAACACACTCTCAACCGTGAAGTTCTGATATATTTTCATTTGTTTTGCGGTTATTACCAAGTTCTCGTTACACCAGTTTATTTACCCATTAACAGATGGCAAAATTTAGACCGGTCCAAATTGAAATGAGTTGCAGACAACAATGTAAAGTTCATGAAATTATAGATTTTTCAACTCTCGGGTAAGAAAACGTTGAGGAAAATGTAGAAATTGCTTGTAACAAGCAATTTCTTCATTTTACACAATGTTTTTTTTGTTTGTTTGTTTTGTTTTCAAATAATCTTTCTAAAAGGGCGTCAAAATGCGCCATTGTGTGGAAATGGGTAAAGGAAACGTCCGTTGACACAGAGAAACATTTTCATTGGTGTAGAAGGTTTAGCAAAAGCTGATAAGTGTTGTACGAGAATATACAAGTAACCTACGTAGACACGATCTTATGTCGGAAGATAACGGATCTTATGTGCTTCTAGGGCCTTATTAACCCTTCCGTTTATGTGTTTCAGAATGAAAGAAAGAGGGAGACCGAACGAGAGAACAAGAGAGGTGGATGGATGGATGGTTTGATGGATGGATGGATGGATGGATGGATGGATGGATGGATGGAAGGATGGATGGACGGGCGAACGGACGAACGGACGGATGGATGAATGGATGGGTGGATGGAAAGAAGGACGGACTGACAGACATATGATTAGGAGGATAGACGAATGGATGGATGGACTGAGGGAAGAATCAATTCAAGGAGGAACGAAGAAAGGGATGGGAAAATTGAAAAAGATAAATGGGGGGGGGGGGGAGAAGAGGGGGTCTACATATTTTTCTTGCTTGTAGATGTAGAGAATTGCATCCACCAATCTTATAAAATTCACAGTCCACACATAACTCTTAAAGTCAATGGCCCAAACTCCATATTGTCCCTTACAACAGAACAAGGGGGTTTAGCGCCCTTAGCCTATTACCAGACGGCAAAATAGTAGACTGGTCCAAATTGAAAGGAGTTACGATAATTTAAAACCGTAGAAATTTGAGATTTTTTTTTAAATTTCCGGTCAGAAAACATCGTGGAAAATAAAGAAATTGCTTGTATCAAGCAATTTCTTCATTTTTCACACGTTTTCACCAATTGTTTTTCTAGAGGGACGTGAAAAAGAGTCACTGTGTTGGAATGGGTTGAATTGGTTAACGTACCCCTTTAGGCCCAGAAAGTATTATTGATTGATTCATTCTATTAACTTTAACGTCACATATTTAGTAGCAGTAGATTGGCGACGACCAATGCACCTATTCATGGTGTACTGTCAATTCTCACTGAACAGGCTACAACTACGAAATTCGATCAAAGCCATCTACTGCTCATCCCAATTAGGTGTATACTATAAACCATCCGCCCACTGATGAGAGGAAAATGACATATCGTCGTCGACGTTCTTAAACGACATAACTACAGCTTGATTCAAGCTGTAGTTACGTCGTTTTAGAACGACGACGACGATATGTCACGATGACTGCTGTTCAAATTTCGGAAAACATGTTGCCGGACCAAGTCGGGGCTTGAACCAGTGACTCCAAGAATGAACAGCCTACATTTCGAAAGTCTTCGTAAAGGGAACAATGTCTTTTATCATTTAGAAGTGATGCTAATTTACAATAATAGTCCACAGAAAGGAAACTGCTGTTAACCATCAATTTCACGTTATGCAACGGAAATCCTAACATGGGAAAATATAGATTACACTCTTCACACCAAGTGATACTACCAACAATCTTTTAGGTTCGGACAGCTTGCACGTTGACATCTTGAAGTCTTTTTTCATTAAACCATTTCCAGAGAACAAAATGTGAGACTTGTCCAAATTAAAAAGAGCTTGTAGATGACGTTCAAATTGCACTAAAAAGTGGCAAGTAAGTGCAAAACAGTGTAGAAAACATCGTGAGAAAAGGAGAAAATACTTGTTACGTTAAATGTATATTTATCGGACGTGATGCAATTTGCAAATTTAAATAAAGAATTGTTCTGTTCTATTCTATACCAACAATTCAATTTCCTCACATCAAAGGATGCTACCAGACGACAAAATGTTTAGAGTGGTACAAATTGAAAGGAGACGACGATTTTGAGTTTATGATTTTTTTTAAACAACTTTCTGTGTAGAAAACATTGTGGACAATGTAGAAATTGTTTGATGCGAGCAAGTTCCTCATTTTCCACAATGGTTTCCCGATTGCTTTTCCTAATAGGCGCCAAAAAACGCCTTTGTGCGGAAATTGGTTAAACGCCTAGTATCTCAAACAAGCAGACCTTTGTGGTCATCTTCGTTTGAAGTCGATGTTGCTTTCGAGCTTTTTTACAGAGTCAAATGGGCGGTACTTTGGATTTTAGAATGAAAAACGAAAGTTCATCTGATCTCGACGAGACGATTCCAGTGAGTACCCACAACATAGGGTTTAGATTAAATACAAAGATTTTAGGCTCACTCCCTTATGCTCAGTTGGTAGAGCACTTAACTTCAAACCTCAAGACCACGGGTTCGGGCCCTGGGCTGACCATATCAACTAACAAATTATTTGTCTTTCGGATGAGACGTTAAACCGAGGCTCCGTGTGACGGTGCTACCCACCGAGCAAGTTAAAAAACCAGGCGGAGCTCTCAGTAGTTTCGTCCCGTTTCCTTGCACTATCCCCCGTAACAACTAACCGTTTTCTGGGGCGTCGCTTATATGGGCATGTGCTACGGTAGCGACGATAAATAAACGGAAATACAAACATCACTCCCTCATTTCATGACATGAGCTAGACCTCTGTTTTAATTACATAAGTCTACACAAAAAGCCAATGAGTACCCAAAACATAGGGTTGAGTCAAAGAAAACAACGACTTTCGACTCACTCCCCCCCTTTCATGATGGATTTCTGTGTTGATAACGTAAGACTAAACCAAAATCCTTTGTTATAAATGTGAACACGAGAACGTTTACAAAAGCCGAACTTACTTACGTTAACAATTGTTTATAGCTCCTATCAAGAATGCATGCGGAAAACGTGAATGCCATTTTTATATAGATTATCCATAGATCAATATTCAAATCAATTCAATAATTATGAATCAATTAATCTCTTTATTTTACGCAGATAAAGAAGCCAAAAATGTAATATTACACCAAGTATTATTAAATTAACTTTACATGTAAAATGATGTTTACTAGAATTCGACACATAAGAGCGTGTGTATAGTCTTTGTACTGCTCAATCCTTGGGTCCTGGGTTCGAACTTTGGCTCGGCCAGCATTTTTTCCGCTAATCGACGAGAGTCAAAGACGGACTTGTGTCATTTGTCTCTCACCGATGGACGAATGATAACCTCGTTGGGCGATCAAAACCTCATAACTACTTATTTAACCCTTTCCTGTACAAATTATGGATTTTACGGAGCTTTGGTTTTCTATTTGAGACAACAATCTGGAAAAAGAAGAAATTGCTTGTAACAAGTAATTTTTCTTTCCCCACAATATTTTGAACCACATTGGGTAGTCCTTTCAAATTGCATCCAATTTTTATTGTCGTCTGGAACCTCTTTGAATTTGGACCAGTCTAAAATTTCAAAAAAACGGGAAAGGGTTAAGGTGTAGTTACGAAGGTTTTAACCCTTTCCCGTTCAATTCCTGGGTTTTACGTCCATGTGGCTTTATTTTTGAGAAAAACATTTTAGAAAAAGAAGAAATTGCTTGTTAAAAGCAAATTCTTCTTTTTCTACAATATTTTCTACCCTACTGAATGGTTATTGTTCAAATTAAATCTACTCAAAATTTTCGTCTGCAAAACCTTTGAATTTGGACAGGACTAAGATTTGTCAAAACAGGAAAGGTTTAATCGCCAACCGACGGTAAGTAGTGAGCCAGAATTGGGCGAGCAGCTGGTGGCTAGAATTGAATACGGTTTCTGTACTGGTGTGAACGTGACAGGCGACCGTTGTTATGTGTACCAGAAATAACTGAAATATTGTTGAAAGGTGCGTTCTAAACAATAGAATTAACCAACAAGGTGCTGCTATTTCCGTTTATTTATCGTCGTATATGAGCGACATCCCCCCCAAAAGACGGTTAATTGTTACGGGGTATAATGCAAGGATACAGGGCGAAACTGTTGAGAGCCCTATCTTAAAAAATAGATTATCGAATCAAATTATGAATTCGGACTGGTTGTGATCTTTGAATTTCTAGCATTATCTTTGGTTTGAGACGTATTTAAAGCTAATTCAATCCATAATTTCAATGTTTGGATGGCAAACCAAAGATTTTCTTTCATTTTCTGCCCCTGACCGCGTATTTTACAAAATAATGATGTTTAATTTCTTCGTTGAACTGCTATGTCGGAGAAAATGGGCGTGGTCAGCGGTACGTCAATCGCCCAATCGCGACTGTCAATCAAATAACCAGTCGACCAATGCAAACATTCATTCAGACCGGAGTTTTGCTTTGAATTCCTACATTGACCGCCATTTTTGTCAGACTATTTTGTTACTTTTGCGACTATAACGTCGTAGCTAAAACTAATTCAAGCTGTAGTTACTACGTTTAAGCCACAAACAAACCAACCATTTTGCTTTTTTGTTTAATGCTAATAGCTATAAATTTTGTAAGATAACGCCGTTTAAAATCGAGGCGGAACTTCCTGTCGGAGTCAATGAGAGGGGCAATAGAATTAAGTAGGCGGGGCCAGCGATTTGTCATTTATGCCTATCACTAAAAGATCTCAAAGATTACTCCCTTTTGTATATGCTATTTTTCTGTTTACTTGTATATATTTTCCCCTTTAAGACCCCCACCGCAGATTATAAAGACATCAAAAATAGCTATTAATTGGATCCGATACTATATATTCTACACGCTTCAATCATCAAATTACCCGATAATTCGGTCATTAGATTGATAAAAATGATACAGAATCGATACTCATGAAGTTTTTATATATATTACCAGCTGGCGACCAAAAATGCCGTAAATACAGCTTTATTTAAAGTTGTATTTACGACATTTTGGTCCCCCGCATACGATATATCGACTATCTTTTTCGGGGGGGGGGTGTCTATGAATATTCAACGACTCTTTACTCTTGACGGATCGCTGATCCCGCACACTGTTCTCCGACAGTTAGTTCGACTTAGATATTAAACGGCGTTATTTTGCAAAAATTAAGGTCAGTAACTTGTAACAAAAATAGAGTGGATGGTTGGCGTCCCAAACGTTGTAACTACAGCTTAAATAAGCTGTAGTTACGACGTGTAAGTCTCCGGACCAACAAAATCGCTTCACATAAATATCGACCTATGTTGGAGTTCAAAGTTTTTTTCCGTTCCAAATGAATGATTTGATTGGTCTATCGATATGTTAATGAACAAGCGCGATCCATCGATTGCCAAAATGTTGAACCTGTTGTTTTTTTTAAATCCTTCGGAGAATTAGCGAAACCGTGTATCTACGGTAGCAGGGACTTTTTTCGGAGATAATGTCGGTGATGATTAAGCTCATATTTGAATTAACCCTTTCCTGTTTTTCCAAATCTTAGACTGGTCCAAATTGAAAGAAGTTGCAGACAACAATAAAAATTGGCTGCAATTTGAAAAGAAACCTTCCTATGTGGTAGAAAATATTGCGGAAAAAGGAGAAATTGCTTATTACAAGCAATTTCTCCTTTTCCCGCAATATTTTCTCAAGTATAAAATCACAGCAAAGTAAAATCCTGGGTTTAAACAGGAAAGGGTTAATTATTTCTGCCTTCATCTAAGCTAGTAATGTCGATACCGTCGTTGTTTAAACAGATACATTTAAGAGATGAAGAGAATATGTTTTGTTTTCATGGGGGTATGAACCGAAAAACCTAATTACATTGTATGAATACGCGAAGCGAATTCATACATTGTGTGATTAGGTTTTTCGGTTCATACCTCCATGAAAACAAAATAATATTCCCCTCATTTCTTATAATTTAGTAGCATCGAGTGAAAAAAAAAACTCTACAAATTTTGATACCTTTTTGTATGGGACTATTTTGTGCGGAAACATACAACATCGCTGCGTGCTCGAAATTTTGTTCATGGAGTTATGAATAAATTTTTTCGACCAATTAGAACGTTCGTCTTTGATAGACGAAACTAAAAATTAGATTATTAGCTGCACAATCTGACTAATTTGTTTGATAATTTTCAGTTCTGTCCCTATTGAATAATCCTCCTACATCTGTGATTTTCATTTCCACCTGACATGTACATGAATAAACAAATTCCGCGAACATTTGCTCGGCCACATATAGCTTTATTTGTCCACTAAAGGAAAGAAAACTCAGCTTGGTGACGTCATTGGTGTCTTGGTTACCAGAAGCTTAGTTTCATACCGCAATGAAAAAAAAATCATATCTTCATCGGATCAAGTTTTAGAGAATATGATTTCATTCCAATAATTGAGGAAGGGTACCAAATAGGATTAAGCTATCTCTTTAGAAATGTATAAAAGACCTTTACCGTTAATAGTGTAATTGGCCGAAAAGAGATGAACTCAGGCTATGAATAAAATATATTGAGGATATTGAATAATACCGAATCTATAAACAGATAAAAACCAGGGTCTGTGGAGTTTTATCTGGTGACGAGTTTGATAAATTCGATATTTCGTGATCACAATCTGGGATGCATGGTATGTCTTCATTAAATCTAGATAACCAATGCAAGAACGGTACACGTAACGTCATTATTTCGACGTCAAAAAACGCACCGTTTTTTGCCCGTTATGGTGGTACGTAAAACCAAATATTTTTTTTAAGCTCATGGTATTTTTCAGGAAATAAAACTTTTGCTAGGAAGCAAATATAGTGCATTTAAAATTTTGAAAAAATAAAAAAGTTTTGACGTTGGGAGATATTTGGCACTTAGTGAACCAGGTCCTTTGATATTCTATTGAATATATAGTGGTAATACTGGTGTGAGAAATACCAGGAATCCATTGTTAGGTGCTCCAGCAGCCGCGATATGACTGATATACTGTTAAAATTGGCGTTAAACCCCATTCAATCAATTAATCAATCTATTGAATATATGCGCTTAATCGATAAAACATACTGGTTCATCATATGCCGCGTGATATCTAAATGCCGTCATTGGGTGACGTCAAAAGGCGTTCCTATAAGTTTCGGTTCATTCGCATAGTACACCATACTACTATAATATCACCCGTGTAACATCAAACGTTTACAACAAGTTTATTTCACTCCTGAGCCTTCTGTCATATCATCCAGCTATACAATTCATTTATTTGAAAGTTTAAACCATTCCCATACACTCCCTATTTTTTCGCCCCTCAACAGAAAGATCTCTGAAAACGTAGACCTAGAAGAAAATGCTTGATCCAGGAAATTTCTTCTATGTCCACAATGCTTTCTATCCCAAAAATCAAAGAGCTTTAGAATTTCATCAACCTAAAGTTGTCGTCTGCATCTTCTATCAATTTGGACCAGCCATAAAATTTGCTCGTTTGGGAACGGATTAAACCAAATGTGATACTGTCGGACTCTAATTCATGAGTTCCAGGGTTCGATCCCCGGTCGCGGCAATTATCCTTTCCGACACTTGTCTCCCACCAATGGGTAGATGATCGTAAATCTAAGTGGGATGAGCAGCTGGAGGCTAGGAAAGGAAGTAGCGGTATATACGGGTGCGGGAAATACCAGGAATCCTTAGTTTGGTGCTCCAGCCGCCGCGATAGGAATGAAAGACTGTTAAAAGTGACTTTAAATCCCATTCAATCAATCAACCGAAGGTGACAGTGTCACCTAATGATGACCGGCTTCTATCTACGCAAAAGTAATGTACCTTAACACATTTCCAGACGACAAAATTTTAGACTGGTTCAATTCGAAAGGAGTTGCAAACGACAATCTAAAAGCTAATGAAATGGATTTTGTTGTTGTTGTTTTAACATTTTGAGTAGAAAACATTGTGGACGATGAAGAAATTGCTTGTATAAAGCAATTTCTTTATTTTGCACAATTTTTTCCAAAGCCTTTCTTCTTTGGGCGTCTAAAAGCATGATTGAGAGGTAATGGGTTAAGAGGGTTTTATACTCATGTAATGAGCGATCGATAGATTGATTGATTGAATTGGGTTTAACGCCGCTTTGAACATTATTTCAGTCATATCGCGGCGACTTGAGCCCGTAACAATGGATTCCTGGTATTTCTCACACCAGTACTTCCACTACATCCTTTCCTAGCCTCCAGCTGCTATCCCACTTAGGTTTACGATTATCCACCCATTGGTGTGAGACAAATGTCGGAAAGAATATGTGCCGCTGCCTGAGCGATCGATAGACTCTAATTGGATGGCACAACACAGTCACAGAAAGTGTGATTTTATTATTTTTTTAATTTGTAAACAAGTAATGTTATAAAGGATTTTGGCTCTTAGAGAAGAAAATATTGTGGATAATGAAGAAATTGCTTCCTACAAGCAATTTCTTCATTGTCTACAATGTTTTTCCAAAAGCTTTTTCCTTCGGGGGCATAAAAAAGCGGTTCTGAGTGGAAAATAATTTAATAATGCACCTTTCATGGAGGGTCGATTCGTTAGCATTCATGAATAATTCATAATTATCATGAATACTTATTGTGTTAAATCTCGTTCTACGATTCTAATGTGTTTAAAGAAAGCACTCATTTCGTTTATTCATTCATCTTTAATACAAACAGATCAATATATTAAGAGCGTTTGCTTACGGGACGGGATTTTTTCTATATATATTTTTTTATCGCGGTAGCTAAATAAAAGTCGTCTCTTAATAGAGGCGGTCGTTTAGGCAAGATTGGCTGTATCTAGGGTACTCCTTGGAATAGAGACGAGAGGGGAACTTTTTCTTCGTGGTAAAACATTTCTGTCCAAATTCTTAATGTTAAGGTAGGAAATGCATGTATTCTAATAGTTATTGGTAAAATATCTATTCAGGTAAAGTAATTAGAATCGTAAAATTGACTAAGTGAATGATTTTGGAATAATTTTAGAATAGAATGAGCGGAATGGGCGAGTTTTTAACAAAATGCGCGTTTTGAATGAAATCATGATATGTAATTACTTCCCTTGGTATAACTTTGCACATCGTTCTATTTTTTTATCAGACCAATCACCTACTTCCAAATCCAGTTTAGCCAATCGTGTAACGTTTTGAGCGATGTGAATAAAGACACGAACTGTTATGAGCGATTTGAATGAAATGAATTGAACGATTACCGAGTGATTTTGAACGAAATTGAGTGGGAATAGCGTCACTTTCACGATGTTCTTAATTGCATGATAATAAATAGAGAGGATAAATAAAATTACTTTAGTGTAAGATCGATTTATCTTTCATTTTGGATGAACAACAAAAGCCTTATATTCACAAGTATAGCAGATCGAGGAGTGAAAATATGCTTTCGGCGTTTATGAAATATGATACAATAAATCTTGTATTAAGCGACCAATCACTGGATTACTAAAAAATGGTCACTTAAGAGAACAGTCGCATAAACATTTTTGTCAAATATATAAAGGGTTGATTCAGTTGCAAACATAAAGTATCGCAGAATTGTCGCTAAATCCTATGTTGTTGGGACACATTAGAATCGTCTCGCTGAGACGATTCTAATGAGTTCCAACTACATTGGATTTAAGTATAACATGTTTTTAGCAAAGACCACTTCTTAATGGGAGCTTTGGATTTTTGAAAAGGGGAATTCAATCGTGGTCGCTTAATGGAAGTGGTCGCTTAATAGAGGAGGTCTCTCATGCAGGATGGACTATATTTTGATCTTACAAGAAAAACAAAAGACTTTTCTCTTTCTTTAAAGCAAAATGAGGCAGAACTTTACATGATCAAAGACGATGCGTTCACAACATATTTGTTTTGGCGACTAAAAAGTTTATCACTTTTGACTATCAGAACATTGTTGTAGACTTTTACTCCACAAATTTGAATCGATACTTGAATCTAAATAAGATGGGGGGATTAGTTATTTGGCATCTTGACCTGAAAAGTTTACATATGATTTATTATTCCCCGTAACCTTATCAAAATGTAAACGAAACATTGAGGGGTTATAAAGATAAACAACTCATTGATTTTATACCCAAAACTCTCAACTACAAACATTTGACACGCAGTATTAATCGCTTTTCACCCACCCCTTTGATAGAACATATTGGAGTTTCTTTGCGCTTTGAATACGTGCCTTGTCAATAATTTCAGGTCGTAGGGTTGAAACTGACGGATCGCTGACCACGCCCACTCACCTCCGACATGAAGTTCGACTAAAACATCAAACGGCATTTTCCGAAATTTCCTTTCAGTAGCTTGTAACAAAAAAAACCTTTATGGTTAGTTGGTAACCTGAACGTCGTTACTTCGGCTTGAATAAGATGAGGTTACGACATTTAAGTCGCATTATAATGAAAGTGCTTGACATAAACGCTGCGGTCCGTCAGTTATTGGAAAAGTCACGCCCAGGTTCTTATATGATAGGTACATAATTTTGACAAGTTGATGGGAAAACGCCAGAATCCAATCCACATGCAGGCATCCTTATTTTGTCATGTCCCCGCATTGTAATAGCGACGGGAATTTAGAGTCCGAGTTTATGGAATTTCGAATTGTTCCATCTTTTGGGGTAGAAAACATTGTTGATAATGAAGAAATTGCTTGTGACAAGCAATTTCTTCATTTCCCTAAATGTTTCCAAAATCTTTTTTTTTCTTCCTTGGGGCGTCTAAAATCTCACTAAGTGGGAATGGGTTAAGACCACGGGCCATGGCGATCTCCAAGCAGTTTTGCAAAATGAATGGACCGCAATATGTAACATAAATTAAAAAAGAAAGGTTGGTTGGCGACCTTAACATCGTAACTTCATTTTGTAAAACCAACAAAAATGCTTTATATAAATGCCGACCAATGTTGGAGTTCAAGGTTCACGTTCGTTCTAAATGCAAGCTTTGATTGGTCAATCGATTTTTCATTAACAGCCACGATCCGCCAATTTCAAATCAGTCTGGCATTTGCTATCTAAGCCTCAAAGTCATTCCAATACAAAAACGACTTTTGGAGCCCTCGAGGAAAATAAACAAACTTAGGAAAACATTGTGACAAGCAATTTCTCATTATCTAAAATGTTTTCTTCCCCAAGAGACAAAAATGAACAAAAAGATTTCAATTAAAAACTGTCGTACCAGTTTAAAATTTTGTTGTCTGGTAATGGGTTAAGGTCAAGGTTATAGAATCGATTAACGATTTTCGTTCAACTATATCGCTTATTGGTATGTGAAGTGCGTGTTCGTTTACGATAAGACATAATAATTATTATAAACCAATGGCGAACTTATCTCACATTGTAAAAACGACCTGCAAAATTGTGCTGCCCATTGCACTCTTTCAGCTCGTGCGTAATAATCTGAAGAAAAAAAACCCCAAAACATTATGTCGTCTTGATCAAAATATTTATAACTACATTGAAAGCCGGTTGAATTTTAGTTACAATGATTTGACAGCCCACCATTTTATCAAATGTTCACGGGGGATCACCCCTCGTGTCCTCGCCCCCACGTCTTCGGGAGATCATTCACGCATCTTTCAAGCAACTAATTTTATACGTTCGCGCACAAAGTAGATCCCTAGAATTTCACTCAAAACTAATAAAAACATTTCCTCTGTTTTGCTTGATTGTATTGAAGAGATGTTTTGTTGTTGTTGTTTATGATGATGTTGTTGTTGTTTTGCTTTCATTGCTGTATGAACCCCAAGATTAATCACACTTATGTTACAATCTAACACGTCAATGTAAACGAAAAATATTCTCTTCATTTCTTTAAAAACACCCGTTTTCATCGACCTGTTAATCTTTTCGTGTACAAACCCGGGACTTTACGCTACTATGAATTTATTTTTGAGAAAATATTGTGGAAAAAGAAGAAATTGTGTGTAACAAGCAATTTCTCATTTTCCCACAATATTTTCTACCGCATAGGATGGTTCCATTTCAAATTGCATCCAATTTTTATTGCAATCTGCAACCTCTTTTAATTTGGACCAGTCTAAATTTCCAGACACGGGAAAGGGTTAATCCTTACATTCCCGCAATTACTTTCACAACAAACAGAGAATAAGATTGGTAAGTTAATAAGGTACAGGTGCAAATTTGGACCAGCTCGATCAAATCAGAGCTAGTACCAACAATATAGGATTTAAGACAAATACATAAAGTTATTTACTCCGGTCAAGGTTACAGAATCGATTAACGATTTGTTTAACGATGTCATATGTTGATGTCTGAAGTGCGTACTCGTTTGAGATCGGAATCGAAAAAGATTTATTTAATCTTGCAATTGAAAGTTAAAACTTTGTTCGATTATGTCCTTTGATTTCTAGTTAACACTGTGATTACATTTACATGTCTCCATTTTTGAAGGATAACCCATTCCCACTTAATTACGATTTTTGACTTACGCCAAGAAAAAAGGTTTGGAAATTCTAAGTTGGTAAAAATTTGAAAAAAGTCTTAGTCTTTGTTTGAGAAAACATTGTGGAAAATGAAGAAATTGCAAGTTACATACATTTCCTTCGTTATCCACAGTGTTTTAACCCTAAATGAATATGATCTTTACAATCCCATCAACTTAAAAGTTATCCCCCGAATTTTCTTTAAATTTGGGCGGATCTAAAACTGTGTTGTCTGGTAAATGGATTAATAGAAGCAATTTTATTATCATTGATAATCAGAACACGAGTGAACACGGGTGGGCCAAAGTTTGAAATGTTTGAATAAATGTTATTCTGTGGATATAAAAAGTTTGAAGTAAATTACTTTAATGTACCCTTCAAATTGTCTGTTTGGAGATCTAAACAAATATCGACATAGTGTAACATAGGCGGACATGGAATGTTGTATTCTCTCTCAGCTTGATGTAATCTATCAAAGCGCTGAAAACACTGATCAAAGATTCTATGCTTTTCGAAATATACAAACATTAATCTTAAATCTAAAACAGAATATACGACCCCTCATGGAGATAATTGTTTTATTTATGCACGCAACTTTTTTATGCTTGCGCACAAAATAGAACCATATGCTTGACGACATTAAAATATAAGAATTAAAGAGACTAGTTTCTCGTTTTCACTGAGATATGAACCTATAAAACTTAATCACATCACAGTGTATTTATTTTTTAGATTCATACCTTCATCTGAACAAATATACAATTGTAGTCTCTTCATTTTTTAGATGAAGAAGCTGTAGTAAACAATCTAAACAAATATACAATTGTAGTCTCTTCTTCTTTTTTTTAGATGAAGAAGCTGTAGTATACAATCTAAACAAATATACAATTGTAGTCTCTTCTTTTTTTAGATGAAGAAGCTGTAGTATACAATCTAAACAAATATACAGTTGTAGTCTCTTCATTTTTTAGATGAAGAAGCTGTAGTAAACAATCTAAACATACAATTGTAGTCTCTTCATTTTTTTAGCTGAAGAAGCTGTAGTATACAAACTAAACAAATATACAATTGTAGTCTCTTCATTTTTTAGATGAAGAAGCTGTAGTAAACAATCTAAACAAATATACAGTTGTAGTCTCTTCATTTTTTAAATGAAGAAGCTGTAGTATACAATCTAAACAAATATACAGTTGTAGTCTCTTCTTTTTTTAGATGAAGAAGCTGTAGTATACAATCTAAACAAATATACAGTTGTAGTCTCTTCATTTTTTAGATGAAGAAGCTGTAGTAAACAATCTAAACAAATATACAGTTGTAGTCTCTTCATTTTTTAGATGAAGAAGCTGTAGTATACAATCTAAACAAATATACAATTGTAGTCTCTTCATTTTTTAGATGAAGAAGCTGTAGTATACAACAGCTTCTTCATTTTTAAAAATGAAGAGACTATGATTGTATGAAACCGTCTTTTCCCGCTCCTTTTATATGCACCGTTTGCATATTAACTCTACTTCTTTCCCCTTTTTTTTACAAAAAAATGCTATAAATACTATACCGGAATATCATTAATTTCATCTCTACCAACAATTTCAAAATAGGTCACAGGCCCGCCGTGAAGAGCTTTGTCGAACACAAAATATTGCCAACATCAGATAATTTTGAAATTCATTTTCTTTTTCTGTTTGGCAAAGCTTTTAAAAGCGGGCTTATGACCCAAAATGAAATGATTCTAAAATTTTCGTTTTCTGTTCGGCAAAGCTTTTCAAACCGGGCTTGTGATCCATTCTGAAATTGTTGGTAGGTGCGTCTGTTAACAATTTTAACGGAGTTGCTTGAGAAATCTTGTCCCTCCGATAGCCGCAGGGTCTTGAATCTCTTTATAAGATAGCTTATACAAATAGTCTTCTTCAAGCAAATAAAATAACTTATTTTATACCATAATGCAGGTCCGTATTACTGAAGAGAGTTGTAAATTCCCTTTGTTGGTTTGAATCTCGAGTTTGCTCTAAAGGTTATAGGTATATTTATCAACCAGGTGATAGGTTACTTCAAATGAATGGGAACATCTTTATTTATTTTGTTAACGTCAAGATACCGATAATTGTAAATAGAAAATGTATCCTAGGTAAATCGAAATACTTATTTACAGATTCGTTCTTTTCAACTCATGCACTGCCATTTGATATTAATCATACTAGATTCTTGAAATCTGGTAATTGACTGATCGCAATTGCTAATAATAGAATCAATCAACAAAACCGGAAGTGTACTTTGAACTCCAACATTGGCCGACATTAGTGTTGGACAGTTGTGTTGGTTCGGCGACTAAAACGGCGTAACTACAGCTTATTCAAGCTGTAGTTACGGCGTATAGATCGCTAACTACCCATTCTACTTTTTTGTTACATTTGCTCCTTAAAAGTGGCAATAAATGTCTTTTAATATGAAAGTAAACTTTCCTGTTTTAGCTTAACATTCCCCGAATTAGATTCTTTTAATCTAGAAATTGACGGATTGCACCCGCCATTCCAAAAGTAAATCGGCCAATAAAAATCGTTCATTTAGACCGGGTGTGAACTTTGAACTCCAACATTGGCTGACATTCATGTTGAGCAATTTTGTTGGTTAGGCGACCTAAAAGTCGTAACTACAGCTTATTCAATCTGTAGTTACGGTGCTTAGATCGCCAATCAACCTTACAATTGTGTTATATTTTGCTCTTCAAAGAATTTGGGAAAATAATACCGTTTATAAAGGAAGTGGACCTTCCTGTCTTAGCTTATTGGCCATGGCAAGAGAGCCTTCAATTACTACGACAATAATTTGATTTCTGGTCCTTTCCATGAACACTTTGGAAGTAACTTTGAAATTATAGGGGGTATATCTTAAATTGTAGTACTAGTTGAAAGTACACACAACAGATTTCCAGTCATTCTATCGCCGCTTATACTTTTTTTTACAAATGTACTTTTCTTTTTATTATTTTCTAATTATTTCATGTATATATCGTGTTTAATATTATTTATTTACTATCTGCAATGTTTTAATCCTTTCCTGATTTGCAAATTACTAGACCTGTCCAAATCCCAAAGTTTTGTAGATGAAATTAAATGTTTAATTCGAAATATAACCATTCAGTAGGGTAGAAAATATTGAAGAAAAAAGAAGAAATTGCTTGTTACAAGCGATTTCTTCTTTTTCTACAATATTTTCTCAAATATAAATTTACACGGATGTAAATTCCAGGGATTTAACAAGCGTCAACAAAAATGACGGACCTCTGGCTATTCTCACTGACCTCCGAGAGAGCAGTTCGACCGAAACTTTTCACGTTCTCTCTAACTTAGTAACCAAGTAATGCCACAGAAAAGAACTAGCTTATTTTACAATAAGGAGTCAAGGATTTACGGTAGCACATTAGATGACCTGAAATATTACAAATCCCAACCTTTGGTAAAGATCATAAGTAATGTGTCAACCTACACAATGAAACCTGCTAAGTTTTTTTTTATCTGCAAAGATAAACATTAAATTTTGTAACATACTTGGCGATGCCTTACAAGAGGGCCAGGGTTTTATCTAGACTATTTAGACTTCGTTTATGGCCAAAGTACTTGAGTCCTAAGACATTGTAAGGATACGCTAGTTCTTTAATGCTTTCCAGTAGCTTATCGAGATTTCTCGGTAGATTGAAACTCGATAATTCCAACGGTTATCAAAGAGATAAACTCATCATTTTGTGCAAATTAATTCAATTGATTGTTGAAATATTCTAATTTCAAAACATATACATGTGTGTGTGTTGTATGTATGTATATGTGTATATGTATATATGTGTATATATGTTTGTATGTAAACATATTATATACTTGCATATGTCTCTTTGCACGCAGCTCTCTCTCTCTCTCTCTCTCTCTCTCTCTCTCTCTCTCTCTCTCTATCTATCTCTATCTCTCTCTCTCTCTCTCTCTCTTTTTTTTTCTTTCCCCATCTTTTCCCACTTTCTCTCACTGTCCCCCTTCGCTCACTCACATTCTCTCTAAATTGTATTAATGTTCTCACGTGTGTACTTTGTACCTTTTGTCTCGTTTTAATTCAATTTCATGTACATTTACCTCTTGTTTTCCTTAACAGGTTCCTTATCAGGAACAGAGTAAATAAAGAATTGTATTGTATTGGTAGATGAAGCAAAACAACGTTATGTCAAAGCCCTTTTGTTGTTGTTGTTGTTCAACATTTGAAACCTGAATTGCTTCTAAACAAACTCGAGGGTTGGAAGACCTTAACTCATTGCAGATCCTTATTTAAGAGATGAAGAGAATATTTTTTGTTTTCATGGTGGTATGAACCGAAAAAAACTAATCACACTGAATGAATACGTGAAGCGGATTCATACACAAGTGTGATTAGGTTTTTCGGTTCATACCTCCAAGAAAACGAAAAAGATTCTCTTCATTTCTTGTAATTTAATAGCATCGAGAGGAAAAAAGCAACACTTTACAAATTTTGATACCTTTTTGTATGGAACTATTTTGTGAGGAAGCATACAAAATGGCTGCGTGCTCAAAATTGTGTTCATGGAGGTATGAATTAAATTTTTCGACCAATCAGAACGCTCGTTTTTGATAGACGAAACAAACAATTTAATTATTGTATCTTGAGTTCATTATTTTTCATAATTACGAGGAGTCGGATTTATTAAATTAAAGATCTTATCTCTGTTCGTTGATACGTGAAAACAATCGATCGATCGACTCTACGGAGACTCAATTAACCCAATCCAAATCAACAAAAAGGTTCGACTGGTCAAAATTGAAAGAAGTTGCAGACGACATAATCATTATGTGAGGAAATTGAAAAAAAAAAAAAATAGAGATTGCATATAGTATAAAACATTATTCGTAAAGGAGGAATTTCTCCTTTCCCCACAATGTTTTCTTTAAAATTATTTTACAGCACGTAAAAGGATTTAACCAAATCCCAAAACGAAAAATGTTGTATTTATAGTATATTGAATTCTCTCAATGCGCAGAGGTTAAAGACGTCGGACATTGCAGCGCCGTATCCGCATAGGTTCGAATCCCGTAAGAGTCAGACAAAATTTTGGACAGGTTCAAATTGAAAGAAGTTGCTGATGACATATCAAAGTATTTAGAATTCGGGAAAAATGACGAAATATGGTTGAAAATATTGTGTGAAAAAGCCATTTCTCCTTTTCCCTCAATATTTTCCTTAGTACTATTTAACAGCGCGTCAAAAGGCGTTGATGAGTGGTAAAGGTAAAAAAAATGTATATCAAATTTTGCATGCAAGGCGAATAATGCTTTAGAATCAGTGTAGAGGTCTGCGTGGAATGTGCAGACTGACTTGGATATTATATGTGACCGCCATGTGAGAGATGGGACAATATAATGGTGTGCCTGTTCGAGAGGTTGAACGTCGGCTTCACGAACAAGAGGTCCAGAGTTCGATCCCAAGCATTGGCTATCGATCTTTTTTCTTTCATTTGTCCACCCGTTCGGAGCGAGTACAGGTGTATGATAAAGAGGGCTTTATCTAAATAAAATGAATGTGGTCGTTTAATTGAGGTCGTCCTTTTCAAAAATTCCGAGACCAATCATCAAAACCAATTTTAAATTACAAAATTCAGCCAATCTTATTGCCGAGACAGTATATCAAGATATTTTCATCAAATGATTTTCAGTTTTTTCATCCATTTATTAATCTTTTACCTTCGCAAGTTATTTGAAAAATTCTGAGAAATTCTTTTTTGATATTACGAAATAAAGTCAAGATAACACCACCAATTTCTTAATGGAATGTGCGTAAAAAGCACCTAATTCAAAAGTTAGAACACTCTGAAATCAAAATGTCGTAACTGCAGTTCATTCGAACTGTGGTTACGATGATTAAGTTCATGCACGCCTTTTCGTACATATACGTTTCAAAACTCACGATACGCCCTTGAAAATGTCATCTCAAAGCTACTTAATCAGAAGTCAGTCCGGGGGTTTATCGATAAAATCTATTAACTTGAAAATTGAAATTCGGAATTAACTTTATTGGATTTTGATGGACACCTTTGGAATTTTAATTCACATATCTAAACTCTAGCCACGGGTTTTCTGACATCTCGAGCACTGCGAGACTGGGAGATTTTTTTTTCGAGATTAATAGATTAAATCAAACAGTATGCTGCAGTTGATAGGTATAGCCGCTGTCAATCAAAAAAATCGATTCGCCAATCAAATCACTCTCTTTAACCCATTCCCGCTCAATCCCTCCTTTTTACGCCCCTCAACAAAAAAGCTTTAGAAAACATTGTGGAAAATGAAGAAATTGCTTGGATCAAGCAATTTCTTCATTATCCACAATGTTTTCTATCTGAAAAGACGAAAAAAATTAAAATTCCATCAACTTGAAATTGGCGTCTGCAGCTCCTTTCAATTTGGACCGGTCCAAAATTCCACTGTGTTGGAATGGGTTAATTGGAAACGTAATTTTGAACTCCAGACTGTTTATAATTTTCGTTGGTTTTGTTCTTAAACGTCGTAACTACAGCTGGTTTACTAGCTAACTGAATTATCAGAAGTCAATCGGTGTGGCAAATGATCCGTCAGTTAAAAGTAATTTACAGATCGCTGCTGTCAATCAAATAATCAGTCGACCAATAAATTCCTTCCTTTAGACTGAAAGCTCAGTTTGAACTCCGACATTGGTCGCCGTTTTGGTGAATCAATTTTGTGGGTTTGCCGACTTAAACGTCGTGACTACATCTTATTCAAAGTGTAGTTACGACGATAAGTTCGCCAATGATAGATGTTTCTTTTTTGTTACATGCTACTGACCATAAATTTTGCAAAATAACGCCGTTTAAAAATCGAAACGGGACTTTCCGTTGGAGTCGATGGACGATGCAAATGTATAGTAAGTGGGCGGGGTCAGCGAATGACCAATTCTGCCTCTAAGGAATAAGAATAATAAAAAGGGGATTTATTTATATAAATAAAAGTAGATATACTTGAATAATTTCTTATCATTATCAAATATTTTGAGTCGTTTCGAATTTTGAGATCAGAATTCTGTTCGGCCATAACTCAACGAAAAAATAAGCAGTAAGCAGATCTCTTATGACTATTATTTACTCATTTATTCATTCTTTGCCCTAAATGTGAGTTTTATATCGTTGTTTATCAATTCTACCGCAGAATTTGCTCATATGAGCGCCATCAAAGGAGATGGTTATGTTTACAGATGAAAGAGTGAGGATACAGGGAGGGGGAGGGTCTTCAAAGTCCTCTGGACTCGGTTTAACTCTTTCCTTTACAAACCCGGAATTTTACATCACTGTGATTTTATACTTGAGAAAACATTGTGGTAAAAGAAGAAAAAGAAATTCCTTGTATCAAGCAATTTCTCCTTTTCCACAATATTTTCTACCACAAAGGATGGTTTCATTTCAAATTGCATCACACTTTTATTGCCGTCTGCAACTTCTTTCAATTTGGACCAGTCAAAAATCGAAAAAAAACGGGAAAGGGTTAAAGTCTCAGACGAAAGGAAAATCAGTATGAATCGGAGCTCGAACCCGCGATGTCGATGTTCGAAGTCGAGTGCTCTACCATGTGAGCTAATGGGACTGACTTTGCACGGCGTTACTTAGGGTCAATCTATAACCCCGCCTCCCACGGTAAAAGTTCGGTAGACATTTTCCCATAAAATCAACATCGTTTTCCTTTCTTTCTTTTCTCATTTTTCTTTCTCTTGTTTGTTCTTCTCTCCCCTCTCTCTCCCAATCACTCTCTCCCACCCCTTCTCTCTCACTCTCTCTCCCAATCACTCTCTCCCTCCCTCTCTCTCTCTCTCTCTCTCTCTCTCTCTCTCTCTCTTTCTTTCTCTCTCTCTCTCTCTGTTCCCCCTCCCTAATTTTCTGTCTCTTTCTTTCTCTCTCCACTTGTCTTTCTCTGTTCTTCAATCATTCTTTCAACATTCGTTGTATGTTTTAGAATTTAGATGTAAACAGACGATAATATTTGAGACTGAAAACTTCCGACGTGTAACGTTAAAGGAACTCTGAGAGGGGATTTGTTCCGTCATTTAGTTTATTACCAAGTTGTTTTTATGTTTCCGTGACAACCGATTATAAGAAGACATTTTCACATGAGAGACAAAATAGGTGCGTATATAATAACGAACGCTGGTCAGCATGCGTTGCCTAGAAACCAATGACTCCTAATTATTAACAAGCCATCGCCAAAGTCTATAATTTGCAAAAAAAAATCAATCCTTTTTTATGCGTCACACTTAATCCATTACATTAGAATCCCATCTTTTTACTCACCAAAAATATAGTAATAGGAAACATTGTAAAAAAGGGAGAACCTGATTGTTAACAACTATTTCTTCATTTCAAACAATGTTTTCAACCCTTTTTTTGTGTGTGTAAATAATAAATATTTGAATCCAGTCACACCTAACCCCCATCTTTTTCTATTTCTAAACACATGAATTTGTATTTAATCCATTCTAATACAATCCCTCCTTTTTACACGTCTATATATGAAGAAGCTTTGGAAAACATTGTGTAAAATTAAGAAATTGCTTGTATCAAGCAATTTCTTCATTTTCAACAATGCTTTCTATCTAAAACGACGAAAAAATTTAAAATTCCATCAACTTGATATTGTTGTTTGCGGGTTCTTTCAATTTGGACCAGTCTAAAATTTTATTGTGTGGGAATGGGTTAATAGTCATACATGATAGATTATCGTTGAACAAATTCATATTGAAATATATTAGTGCATTTGGGATGTAACCCATTGCAGCACATTCCCTAATTTAACCCTTTCCCGTTCGACCCCGGTATTTATCGTCCTTGTGATCTTGTAATTGAGAAAACATTGTAGACAAGCAATTTCTTGTTTTCACACAATATTTTCTATCCTACTGAATGGTTATACATGTATATCAAATTAAATACACTTTCCATTTTCGTCTGCAAAACCTTTGAATTTGGACAAGTCTAACATTTTGAAAAACGAGAAAGGGTTAGAGCGTCGAAAAAATATAAAACATCGAAATACTGTGAAGAAAGAGGAATACATGTATGCTCGTAACAAACAATTACCACATATGGTCCTTATTTGACGATCCAAAGTAACTTTGATTTGTCGTCTGTAAACTCTTTCAATTTGGACCGGTCTACAATTTTTTGTCGTTTGGGAATGGGTTTATATGGTCAGTAACTGCTACCTTGACCTTTAAACTACCCAACATTTTTTAAACGTCATTGCTATACTGGCGATGGTTATTTAATTGAGGAATTCTGTATTAAAAATCCATGAATATAGGATTTATGATTGAACTCTAATCCACTTCAGCAAAGGTTTCGAATGATAAATCAACTAAAGTTTGAAATGGTGCCGCTACTTATAATAGAGAATAATTGGCAGAAGTTACAGTTTGTACTTTGAAATAAGTAGATATTGTATGGACAAAAAGTTACCTTGAACTGTGACCTTGATTCTACTTCGATATTTCATTTTTTTTTTCAAATGGCACGTTTACTCGTAATGAAGAAAAAATCGATAGGTCAGCGCGAGACAGTTGTTTATAGGCAGTCACAACTGTTTCGCGCTGACCGATCGAAATGCAGTCCGCTCATAAATGACCTATCACTGGCCTCACCCACTTACATCTATTGACTCCACAGGAAGTCCCGTTTCGTTTTAATTCGGCGTTTTTTTGCAAATTAATGGAGAGTAGTACGTAACAAAAAAGTAGAATGTTTGGTTGACGACCTAAACGTCGAAAATACAGCCTGAATACGCTGTAGTTTCTACCTTTAAGTCCCCAAACCATAAAAAAAACGGACAATGTTAGAGATCAAACCTCGTTTCTGTTCTAAATGAATGATTTCATTGTGACTGGTCAATTGAAATAGTAATGGTCAAGGCAAAGCCGGACGTACCGTGGTGCGAACAAACGCGCCAATGCATCGACTCACATTTCGACTGCGCAAGCAGGCTTTGACAAAGGGGTTTTTAACAATGCTATGGTAAATTCGAGAAAAAAATCGAAAATAAACAAATACTAAACAAGAATAAACGTTTGAGAAAAAGTTTCAGAAAAAAGCTAAGAAAAGTATCGGCCGTGATCAGCGTGCGCAATCAGTGCATACCGTCCAGGTAGATATTTTACGTACATCTCATTCCGTTCCTTATCGAGTGTATGGTCACAAACGTATTACAGAGGTTAACGCTCTTCTTAATGTCACGTGACATCACGCAATAAAAAAAAAACAATTTCTTGTTCTACATCCACGGCATTTTTTTCTGAGGAAGCATTATATGCTTTAGGTTATTATAGAAATGCAGAAAGAAATAACTGACCGATTGCGGCTTTCAATCAAAAAATGAATCGACCAATAAAATTATACATTTAGACCGGAAGTGAACTCTAATATTGGCGGATATTTACGTGATGGATTTCTTTTGGTTTGGCGGCTTAAACTTGGTAACTACAGCTTATTCAGGCTGTAACTGCAACGTTTAGGTCGTCAACCAACAATTTGACTTTTTTAAAGGGTACTTGCCATAAAATTTTCAAAATAGCGCTGTTCAATATCGAGCCAAAAGATCGGAACTGCCTGTTGGAGTTAATGGGCGGGGTCTTAGGAGTTAGCGGATGGATCAAGCGATTGGTCAATTAAAACGATCACTGCCTCGCACATTGATTAAATTCGACTTAGTACTTTCGCGCTAATTGGCAATCTTAGATACGTAAACGTGAATTCTAGTTTTAAAAAAAAAACTGTTCGTGATCAAGTAATAATCAGGTATATTCAGAAAAAGAGTCAAATTAATACTGCTCATTTCAAGGAGAAAATCGCGTAATTTGACTGACTAAATGACCATGTTTGTTACCAAGACAACAAGAAAAAGACTACTATTTCAGATAAAATTACAAAAATCCGTTTTGATTATTACCGGCAAAGCAGAATGATTAACTAGAAATAATTAGGGCTATCAGAAAAATGTACACTAATATAAAATAGTGAATTGTCAGCGTTATAGGAGTGAGGTACACCAATAAGTATTTTATGGCACATCAAAGAGACTCGCAAAGAGGGCCAAGATGGACTTAGCTCGATCACCTGATTGCTTAATTGAATAATGAAACTCGAAATTTCAAAATGGGTTTTGTTTGTTGAGAAGATCATCGATATGAACGTTCTGAAAAAGTTGACTGAAGAATGGGCCAAACATTTAACAAGCAACGTGTAAACAAGACTTTTTTAAAATTGAACCCAATGATCTACTTTTAAGAGGGTTATTAGTGCCAAGAAGATCATTAAAACCAACATTCTGACAAAGTTTAGTGAAGACTGGGCCAACCATGTGGCCACTTGGTTTAAACTTATTAATTTTACATCGATTGGGAAACAAGTTCTTCCAATTTAGATTAATCCCTCTCGATTCTGCTTCCTTGAAAATATACCAGTACTGGAGCCGAAAGTGTGGGTCAGTGATGTGTGGGTAAAAAAAGAACCAAGATCGATAGCCGCTCCCGGATATCGAACTCAGGACCTCTTGACCAGGAGTCCGACGCTCTACCTCTCGATCACGGACACCATGTTTCCACTAACGCGTAAACAAGGAGTTTCTAAAATTTGACCAATTGTCCTACTGTTTGACCCGATAAGACCGATTTTCAATAGGATTCGATGTCTTTATTAAAATAAAAATTCTGACGAGGTTTGGTGAAGACTAGGACAAAATTATTGTCTCTTGATTGTAAGAAAATCCTATGGTCATTCACGTATCCTAAAATCTTACTCTGTCTAGGCTCGGGTGAGCTAAAAAAAATGATACGTTTGTTATCCTTGCTTGAGCCCTGAATATTCCTATTTCAGCGGGCTGTATAGACCAAAATTAGCCTGCACACAAAGAGCGATTTATGAGTAAAAATCTGAAGTTTTAAGCTCCGAATGACCTAATATAGTAAGCAACTTCGCAATTTGTAAAATCCCAAAAAGCATCTAACACATCATTTGATAGTTTAAACACCGTTTATACCCTTAGAAATTTCTCTCAGGGGGTCATCAATATGACCTCCTTGATAGAAATTTCAAAGGGTCAAAATTCGATATTTTCAGATTTTTTTCGGGTGAAAACCTAGATTTACGAGCCCTGAGTATCGACTTTTCATGGATATCTCGCGACTCATTTTCCGGAAAATACAGTAATATGGAATGAACCATTACTATTCCCGGGATTACGGTAAGCTGGTAGTTAATTTCATAATGAATGAAAAACACGTCATTCCGGTTTTTATCCGATTACTATACTTGTTACTAAGGAAACATGTACACGTATACAAACACCGGGAAACAAAATAAGTAGCTTAAACCATAACCACAAAACCACGCATTTTTGCGCGCTCAAGAAAGAAATGCCTGTTTAAAAAACATTGTGTGAAGAAAAATCCTTTTCACAAATTTCTACCCTATTTGATATCGTATTTTATACCTAGGCTTTGAAAGGTCGTCGGCAAATTTTTTTCAATTTGGACTCGTCTAAAAAGTCGTTTAAACTGGAAAATTTTGTGACTATGTCAAATCCCGAAATCTCGCGATTAAGGTCTGCAAAATTTGAGATTATACTAATGTTTGTTTTTATATTTCGTCGTGGTGCGACAAAATATCGTAACCAAAGTTTTATAGTTTTGAAATTTTAGTCGCCCTACGACGATGCCTCTTTTTGAAGACTGGTTTAATATAACATGAAATGAAAGGGTATCAGAAAAAAAAACTATCCTGTTAAAACAAATTTGTGTAAGAAGGAATATTAACATTTCCATCATTTTTTTCTGTGATATCATTTCACAAAATCGGACAAATACATGATATCAAAGGAAAGCATTTCATACAGAAACACATTGGAGAGTTAAAAATCAGAAGACTAGTTATACTAGATCATTTAAGCCAAACCGCATCGGCAAATGCCGAGTCCCAACCATTTTGTAGTTACGATATTTTGTATTTCTTATTGAATCCTTTGACAATTGCCTGCTGTCAATCAAATAAATCTTTCGACCATTCAAATAATTCATTCAGACCGGAAGTGAACTTTGAACTTGAACAGTGGTCGACATGAATGTGAACTACTTAGGTTAGTTTGGTGATTTAACCTATTCCAACACAGTAAAATTTTAGACTGGTCCAAATTGAAAGAAGCTACAGACGACAATTTCAAGTTGATGGAATTTTAATTTTTTTCGTCTTTTGGGATAGAAAACATTGTGGATAATGAAGAAATTGCTTGATACAAGCAATTTCTTCATTTTCCACAATGTTTTCCAAAGCTTTTTTCTTGAGGGGCGTAAAAAGGAGGGCTTGAGAGGGAATGGGTTAAACGACGTAAACGTTCTACGATTTTCTTGGGTTGTCCTCGAGTAATGTGATTGGTGCGAGAAACCCAAAATATCTATTTAACCCCGCCCACATAACCCCGCCTTTTTTAGGCCCCTCAAAAAAAGTTCTGTAAAAATTGTAGATAATGAAGAAATTATCAAGCAATTTCTTTATTATCCACAATTTTTTTTCTATCCAAAAATACGATATAATTTAAAACTCCATCAACTTGAAATTGTCGTCTTCAACTTGTTTCAATTTGGGCTACTCTAAAATGTTTTGAATGGGTTAAAGAACGATATGCAAATCTATATAAAGGGAGGTAATTACATATCGTTAATTTCATCCAAAACATTTCTTTCTTTCGAAATTCGCTCATTCTATTCCAAATAAATTCCAAAATCAGTCACTTAGATGTGAAAGTCAACCTTCTTGATGTTTCGCCCCATTCATTCCATAATAACGCACGTATTCATACAATGAATGCATAGACGAAATTTCACTTAAAAGCAATATAACTAGTTGATAATGCATTATTGTATCGTAAATCAATTTAAATAACTCAAATGGCGAACTTAAGTGCGTGCACATTGATTTTCGGCGTTGGACCGTTTGTTGCTTGCTATTGTTACACAATTTGTAAACAGCGGGGGATACCATAAAAGGGTGATTGAACTGATTTGGAATTTTAAAATAGCGCAGCCGTTTACCGTTTTCCCTTTATAGCAAAAAGATCTTATTTACGACCTCGAGGTGAATTACTTAGTCGGAAAAAGGAGAGAGAGAGAAAGGAAAATAAAGAAAGATGAGGAGAAGAAGTAGAAGAGAAAGAGAGTGTGAGAGAGAATATGAGGGAGAGAAAGAGGGATGAAGGAGGGGAGAGATAGATATAGAGGGAAAGTGGACAGGAAGAGACAGAGAGGTAGGGAGTGAGTGAATGAGGGAGAGAGATAGAGAGCGGGGGAGGTTGGGTTGGGGAGAGAGAAAACAGAGAGAGGGAGGGGGTGGTCTCCTTTCACGTTGATATTTTACCCCTATGAGATTCTTTGTTTTTGAATTCACACGCGTAATTGCTTAAAATAATAAAATCAGTCCTCGAACATGGCAATGTAATATTTGTCAAAGAAGTGATTTTTCATTAGAGGCTCTTTTTCTACAAGCATGCATATATATTTAACCCATTCCCACACAATGATATATTTCACAGAGGTCCAAATTGAAAGAAGTTGCAGACGACATTTTCAAATTATTGAACTTTTTAGAATCTTTTTCTCACTCTGGTTAAAAACAATGTGGAAAATACAGAAATTGTAACAAGCAGTTCAAAAAATTTTCCACATTATTTTGCAGGACTATTTCCTTGGGGGGGGGGCGTAAGGAAGGATTGTGCTGGAATGGGAAAATCGTCTGAAGTCCCATATCATTACACAGTCCCATGAAAATCATGTATGAAGTACGATAGAATTCGCTTGGGTAAATATCCCTTGGTTGGACAGACGGACAGACGAACTTATGGAAGCAAGTACAACCAGTCTTGCTCAAGCGACCACCTCTCCTTAACGACATCTTTCATTAACCCATTCCCACACAGCTAAGTTTTAGACTGGTCCAAATTGAAAGAAGCTGCAGACAACAATTTCAAGTTGATGGGTTTTTGAATTTTTAGTCCTTTTTGGTAGAAAACATTGTGGATAATGAAGAAATTGCTTGTCTCAAGCAATTTCTACATTATCCACAATGTTTTCCAAAGGTTTTTGTCCAAGGGGCGTCTAAAAGCGTCATTGAGTGGGAATGGATTAAGCATCAAGGATCGAAAATTCCCTTTCCAAAAAGATAAAGGATCTTTTATGTTTTTGCTAACGAAATTATCAAAACCCAATCCCATGTTGGTGGATCTCATTAGAATCGTTATAATTTGACGATTCTAATGAGTTTCATCAACATAGGCATAGCGCATTTGGTAGCTAGTCGGAATCTCAGTCATGAGGTATGGCGTTCGATACCCGGTTGGTGTAAATATCCTTCCCGACATTTGTCTCCCACCAATGCGTGGAAAATCGTCTCCAACTTATGGGTGGATGATCGTTAACCTAAGTGGGATGACCAGCTGGAGGCGCGGAAAGGAAGAAGTGATAGAACTGGTATGAGAAATACCAGAAATCCATGGTTAGGTGCTCAATCCACCGCAATATGAGTGAACTTCTGTTAAAAGTGGTGTTTAACTCCATTAAAACAAACAAAACAAATCCATCAACACAGGATTAAATGACAATCCTGCGATACTTTATTTTTGCAGTAAAACCGATCCCCCATATGTCACAAAAAGGTGTTTTAAGCGACCATTCCCTGAAACAACCACATTTTGGCCTTCCCTTCAGTGGTCGCTTGATACAAGTATAATTGTACAGATAACATCACGACCACAACATCGATTGGCAATCAAAATGTCGTAACTACAGCTTGGTCGTGATTTAAGGTGTAGTTACGAAATTTATATCATCAACCGACGATATGCACTTTAAGCTTTATTGTTTCAACATCTTTTACAAATGCTTCTATATTGTCAAGTACATGTATAGAAGCTTGGTTAACAATCAGTAATTTTCTTACAAAATAATGAAATATACATTTTGTGATACTATCGATTTGAAATTCACTTAGAAGCAAGTCAAATTGAGTATGAAGATAAAATTAAATGCTGAAATCTGATATTCTTATCAAAGATATACTTGGCGGAAATTAGCGCGACATGGAATTAACTGTTACAAAACATTTATAATGCAAGGAAATGACTCTTAACCCCTGTAATGCTGATTCCAGAGTATTCCTGTTTTGACAATAGCTGTGGCAGGTGTATAGACTAAGATCAGACTGCACAGATGTGCAGTCTGATCTTAGTCTACACGACCTGCTTGTACTTTTTTCGGGTTGAAGAAATATTAGAACACAAAGTTAGATCTAAATTTGACAAAAGTTTGAAATTACGTGAAGAAAGGATAAATATTCAGCTGGACAAGGGTTAAACCCTGTCACGCTGAAAAAAAAAAGAAAATCAGAAAGGCCCCTAAATCAAAGGACTGAAAGCATTAGGAGTGGCAAGTTGTGGGTCACCGCTCCTTTTAGAGATAAATACTCCTAGACAATTCTGTCTTTAAAGGGACAAACAGGTGGTGTAGACAAAGATAAGACCACGCTTATGCAAATCATTAATTTTTCCTGACTTCTTCAACAGGAATATTCCATGCTCAACATTACAAGGGTTAATTTGAACCACTAAAAACTAAAATATATCAAATACATCTAGGGTTCGACATTTTTTTAAACAATATTATTAGTTTATTATAGAAATATTATCACGTGTATGTGATTTTTTATCCTTTCAGCGTGGAACAAGGAATTGATATAAATTGACCAATTTTAGTTAGGAATCAAATAACATATCAATTGATATCAAAACCTCTCTCTCTCTCTCTTTGTCTCTCCTCTCTCTCTCTCTCTCCTCTCCCCCTCCCTCTCCTCTCCCTCTACTTTTCTCATTCTCTTTCCTCTCCCTCCCTCTCTCTCTCCTCTCCCTCTCCTTTTCTCCTCTCCCTCTCTTTTTCTCTCTCTCTTTCCACTCCCTTTCTCTCTCCTTCTCTCTCTCACTCTCTCTCTCCCGTCTCCTTCTCTTTCTCTCTCTCCCTCTCTCTCTATTCTCTCTCTCTCCTTCTTTTTCTCTTTCTCTCCTTCTCTCTCTTTCTCTCTCCTTCTCTCCCTCATTCTGTCTCCCTCACTTTGCCTGTCTGTCTGTCTCTGTTTATGTGTCTCTCTCTCCCTCTATGTCCCTGTGTTTTTCTGTCTGTCTCTATCTTTCTTTCAATGTTTCCATGACTGGATCTCATCCCCCTTTATTTAAACGGACGGTATCCTTTATTCACAGGAGATGATAAATGTTTGAATTTTGAATAATACAACAGCATACCGTACTATAAAACGAACACTCCATTGTAAAATCTATAATTTTTATCAATGCCCAAATAAAGAGATAACGTCGTTTTATCCCCGGTGTTTAGGTCGATACACAAATCTTTTGTACGTTCAACAAATCACATCCAATAGTTTCAACAGAGATACAAAAATCCAAAATATTTTATCCTTTGCGAGAAAGCACTAATAACGATATGGGTCTAGGAATACATTTGTAATTTTATAACAAGACCAGCGCATAAAAATGCCAACGCTCGAATGTTCAAGTGTTTGATAGTGTTTATTGAATGGGGTTTAACAGCGCTTATAACAGGATTTCAGTCATATCGCGGCGGCTGGAGCACCTAACAATGTATTCCTGGTATTTCTCATACCGCTACATCCTTTCCTAGCCTCCAGCTGCTATCCCACTTAGGTTTACGATTATGTACCCATCGGTGAGAGACAATTGTCGGAAAGAATATGTGCCGCCGCCGGGGATCGAATGTTTTATAGTGGGTAATACTTCTGAGTCGAAAAGGGAGCATAATTTGTCAAAGATGCATTAAGAGTTATCCCCCAATGTTGATTAAGATTGATCTTTTCGTCGGGCAGGTCACATACATTACTCAGAGCTGCGCATAAGAGACGAAGCCAATAAGGAGATTTAGAATCCAGTTTTTTCGTACTCAGTTAAGAAGTTTCTCAAACTTCAAGCTTAAATAAATGTTGTTTTGCAATGTTAACTGTCGAATTCGGGTTATAAATTATAATTGACCACTATAATGTTTCATTTCCACACATTAGTCTAATATACATCTTTAATTTCGAATCGAATCGAACTTGAGTAAATTCTCAATTGAGTTAGAAAAAGACTTTATGATCTTTGGCCCTTATACCAGAACTTGTAAAATGAGCCTGAATTATTAACAAAGCTAAAACTCTTATTCTCTTTTTTCTGCATTTTCGAATTTTTACTGTGTAACGATTGTCATGCTGGATCCGAAATATTCCTGTTTTGGCAGGAGGTATAGACAAAGATCAGCCTGCACATATGTGCAGGCTGATCTTTGTCTACACCTCCTGTTTGTCTGGTTCAAGCCAGAATTATTTATGAAATCGTTTATGTAGAAGTAATACTGACCGACAATAAGTGTTTCCAGTGTTTTCAGCCCTTTGATTTCAATAAAATTTTGAACAAAGATTTATTTCAGCTTGTCAAGGGTTAAGGAAAACAAGATTCGTGAACTGATGCAAATAGAGAATAGTGAAAGAGGTAATGGAATATTAAATTTATTAAACGTGTCGTGGATTAGAAACAAAAACGAGGTTTTGCCGTTTTTATAAAGTTAATAAATTCTGTATTTTTAGAAAATGAATTTGATATTCTATTTAATATATGATCTTGATTTTTGCGATAAATTGATTACATCTTTTCGCAAATAGAGTGGTCGATTGTTTTTTTTTTTTTGTTTTTTTTTTTCTTTTTTAAATTTCAGGAGATATGCAACATCGTTTATAAAACACGTCATTACAAGTATTGTGTGAGTCATTTTCATCGTAACGAAGGTCGTAACTAAAGGCTCAAAGTTAGTAAACAAGTGGAAGTCCATCCATATAATATCAAAACTATTCCGCTGGTTAATTTCACCATCCCGCCAAAGGTCATACTTTAAATGGGAATGAAATATCAATCGAATATTTGTCTAGGTGAATTCACAAATGGTTAGTATTTAATGAGCGATCGAACTGAAAACGAGACAAGAAAGATGATTATTTCAATCAAAAGCATAACGGAAGATACAGAATATTGATAATGAAAAATGCACCAATCTGAGTAGTCGTGATTCATGAATAACACGGAAAGCAAAACCTACAAAGAAATGTGATATTAGTCTATATACATACATGACAAAAGGGTGGTTAGCCCTATAGCGCTCACCTGATTGAATATTATTGCAAATGTTCCATGACACGATAATTTAATCCTTTTTACCCAAAGTAACCTAATATTCAGTTTTCCCCGATATTATGAAATCAAATCTTTTGATTTTCTATTTCAAGACATTATTCACTCTCTTGCACTCCTCTGCAGTGGGCTCATAAAATAGTCCGTTAGTACGTCATTATGACGTCACATGACGTCATACATCGCAATTGATTTAAGAACTGGCGCATGAATATAATCATACGGCTTTATAGAAAAAGAGGGCCGTTGGTTTAAAGGTTTAATGTACATGTAATGAATCTTATTTTTTTACCTTTATCGTCTTACTCCTACCGAAAAAAATATTCCATTACTCGGGTTACAAGAATCTTGTCATTAGCCCATTGAAGAGATGTACAATGAGAGTTACGGGCGACAACTCTGCTTGGAGATTGGACTGTTTTGCCAATTGAATGCACCATCTAGCATGAATACGGTGTTTCTCTTAGTGTCTCTTAACGACACAAAAACCAAATATATAACATCAAGAGTACGTGTACACGAGTCTCATTCCAACACAGGCCCTTCCTTTTACGACCCTCAAGAAAAAGCTTTGAAAACATTGCGTAAAATGAAGAAATTGCTTGTATCAAGCAATTTCTTCATTATCCACAAAGTTAAAGAAAAGCGGAAAATTTTAAAATACCTTCAACTTGAAATTATCGTCTGCAGCTTCTTCCAATTTGGAACAGTCTAAAATTTTGTTTAGTGGAAATGGGTTAAATGGCTTAATGTCCTAAAGGATGTGTTTGATCCCAGGTAAATCAATAAAGAACATGTCCAAGAAATAATGAAGTCAAACGTTCTGACCAAGTATCAAAGCATGAACTGTAGCCTCAACAGTGCACGCAAGGTGCTAACTCGTGACGGACAATGTCGGTCACAAAAACACCTGGTGAGCTGAAAACGAATAGCAACGATAAAAGCTACATGAAATGAAAGATGAATTTTATATGACATGTTAACAAACTCAAGCTTGGAATTAGCTGCACTTATGCTGTTTTGTTTGCCCGAATACGATTTGCAGAGAAGGACGGACAGACTGACGGATGTACGAATATTAGTCATTGATGTGAAATACTGACTTCCATTCTCTGTCCGTCAATTTACAAATCTGTCAGAATGATATAATGTCAAACAATGTCTTACATATCGTTGATTTCATTTTAAAACCTCGTAACTAAAGCTTAAATCAAGCTGCGGTTAGGAAGTTTTACAACGAAGCCATTACAGTTATTAACATATAAACGGTTGATTGTTTTTTTGTTGTTTTTTTACGAAATGAGACATCTATTATTTGCATGGTCCAAATGAGCTCCCTTTAAGATTGACAAGTATACGTCAAGCGGGTCCTAAAGATGCAGGCATACTGGAAACATTATCGAAACAAAAAATCTATTGGTAACCGAACTTTTTATGATCGTCTTGTTCTTACTAAGAGTGGATGTAAATTTTACTGTTTCTAACTGAAAATTTCCCATGATAGGCCAATCTGAAGAGTTCTTGTAAATTTTACTGTTACTAATTGAAATTTTCCTATACTGGGCCAATCTAAAGAGTTCATGTAAATGTTACCGTTTCTGGCCGAATATTCCCATGATGGGCCAATCTAAAGAGTTCACATAAAATTAACTGTTTCTAACTTTTCCTTTACTTGGCCATTCTAAAGAGTTCATGTAAATTTTATTGTTTCAAACTGAAAACTTCCCATGATTGGCCAATCTAAAAAGTTTATGTAAAGTTTACTCATTCTTTTTTTCTTCTTTTTTTTCATATCTGGGCCAATCTGGAGTGTTTTTGTAAATTTTACTGTTTCTTATTGAATTTTCCCTAGCGTGGCCTTTCTGAAATTGTGTTCAGTAAAACTGTTAATACTTAAGTAAAAATATAAATGGAAAAGGTGGATCTTGACTACCTAAATAGTGGTGTTAACCCATTACCACTTGACAACATTTTAGACTGGTCCAAATTGAAAGAAGGTGTAGACAACAATTTTAGTTTCGTGAAATTCCAAAATTCTTTGACTTTTGGGGTAGAAAACATAGTGGACATTGAAGAAATTGCTTGATACAAGCAATTTCTTCATTGTCTACATTTTTTCAATGCTTTATTCCATGGGGCCGTACAAAGGAGGGATTGTACTGGAATCGGTTCAAATAATAATAGGATTTAAAACAAAACATGTTCGTTAAACTAAGACCCCAATTTGTCCTTGAACGGTGTGACATTATCTTTCCGATAATTTTTCAAATGCACAGAAGAAATGAAATAAATTATCTCCATAAATTCATGAATATACAAATTTAATTTCGGATAATCTTTTTTTTTTTCTTCTTCTTCTTCTTCAGCAATCGACCTCGATATGTGACCATATTTTGAATATTTCACAAAATATTCAAATGGCACATCTACCTATGATGGCGAACACGTCTACAATTTGAAGATTTGGCTCCGGACAACCTAGAGGCAACCAAGCAGACGCAAAGGGGAGGACGGACAATGTCAATGTGCAAACTCATTGACTCAAAGGACGTCCATTCCTTGTACAGGCGACCACCTCTATTAAACGTCCGCTTTCCTTAGGGGACCAGCATCAAATGATGTTCATAATTACGTGTTTTAAGCTAATAGAATAATCCGATGATGGTGGATCTCATTAGGATTGTCTCAATGAGACGAGTTTAACCTTCCTGGATAAACCCGGGATTTTAAGTCACAGTGATTTTATACATGAGAAAACATTGTGGGAAAAAAGGAGAAATTGCTTGTTACAAGCAATTTCTCCTTTTCCCACAATATTTTCTACAACATAGGATGGTCAGATTTCAAATTGCATGCATTTTTCATTGTCGTCTGCCACCACTTTGAGTTTGGACCAGTCTAAAATTTCATAAAAACAGGAAAGGGTTAATGAGTTTCATCAACGTCGAAATAAGTGAGAATCCTGCAATGATTAACTATTCTCTTAAACGACCACATTTTGGCCGTCCCCCGAGTGGTCTCTTAATACAAGTTAAACTGTAGATCTATCGAAATAGGTTTCCGAGCTTATAGAGGGACGAAACTGTCATTTTCCAACAGTTGTCGAGCTTATAGAGGGACGAAACTGTCATTTTCCAACAGTTGTCGAGCTTATAGAGGGACGAAATTGTCATTTTCTAACAGTTGTCGTTCTTGAATGTAACCTGTATAAATCAGAGAACTGAAATCTGGACTTGGCCTCAAGTTGGGTAGTATACTAATCGAACCCATGAAAAAAATACAAAAAGAACTTACTCATATATTTTTAATGGTTCCACGCCAGTCAGCACATAATGGTTCCCGGGTTTCAGGTCTTCCACGGCGTATATCCTCTTTCCGGACCTCGCCGAATGCATTCGTCTTCCACAACCGAAGGGAGGGACCATCGTATCCGAGCATTTATCGAGCAATTTCTCGAAGTTTGCCAAATACTTGGTCTGAATGAGGACGGGTTTTCCCGAGTTCACTTTGTCCCCATTATTGTGCATGTTGACCATAAATGCGGGTTTTTGCTGTGAGGTTCCGTAGGTTGGTGAGGAATTGTAGCTGTCGTGTGCGTCGTATGGGTCACGACGCCCACGGGTTTGATACCCAGCCTGCTTATGTTCCATCTTGTTGACGTCCGTTGTCATAGCAACGTAACTTTGAAATCACTTTTTATAAATGGGAAACATGATCTTTTCGTTCGGATTTTTGTTTATTCTAGATAAAAGATAAAACCTTGATATGTCATGCTGAAATTGGCCAACAGACATATCGTTGGGAGATGACCAAAATGTCGTAACTACAGCTTGAATAAGCTGTAGTTACGACGTTTTGGTCGTCGAACGACGAAATACGATAGGTTCACAGTCAGCTAGACATAAATATTCCTCGCAGCCCAGCCTGGAAGGAAACTATTCGCATAACTCTCATTTCGATAAAATAATGCTTTAACTTTGTCTTATCAATAAACTGTTACTGATTTTGCCGATGTTAAGATATTATTTGTTAGGTTCGCGCATTTTCGACGGGAGTACCTATCTAAGTTCTAAATACATTTAGGAATCAAACAATTGTTCATTTCTTTCTGCATGCAGGCTTTAAGACAACAACAAGAATAATAACAACAAGATCTAAAAAAAAACAAAAAAACGTAATATCTTCGCAAATTTGTATAACGCAATGACTGACCTATGGATATGTGTATTCATATAATTGGAATCTAATTGGTCTATTAACGGAAACTTTTTACAAAAGAAGAAATTGGTTTTTCTCAAACATTTTATCTTTGTGGCATGAAAAAAATGAATACGATAACATTTTCGCGAATTTGACATAAATCCTTCTTTTGAAAAAGTAACAAAAAATCCCGAAATAATCTTAAACGAGAAGAAATCCAAACGTTTCTTTAATAAAGTTTGTCTACAAGCCAAAAATCCATTTGAATAATAACGAGTATGTTTTCATGTTCACAATTTATTATCAACTCTATTACATTCGATCGTTAAGTCCAACACATTGCGTTACCGTTAAAAACTAGCAACAAACCCATTTCAACTAACCGTAGACTCAAAACATGGTTATTGAATATTTTCTTCCATTCAACATCCAATAACGGTTAATAGAGAACTTCGTCTGTATTTAGCCCTAAACCTTCAAAGCACTAACACCCGATATGCTATATTGAACATCTAGAGCCCAGCTTAATCTTGAGAGATAATTTCACCCTTATTCCTATATTTCTCCCCAAAACCCTATGATGTGGGTACTCATTTGAATCGTCTCGTTGAGACGATTCAAATGAGTACCTACAAAATAGGGTTTACTAAACAACAAGCCCCTTTTCACTTAAATTAGCCCTGTAACTCTTTCTAAACATAGCCCTAAACACAGATACCTATATGAAATCAGTTCAGAGCCTTAAGATATTAGAGATTATGCTAAGATATTGACTCTTAAATCCTCAGTGTGATGTATTCATAATCCATAAAAGGATTTTCCTATCTAGATTATTTCAACCCCACTCGCTTCACATACCCGCACTGAATATTCCTATTTTTATTTATTCGATTTCTTTATTCGGGGGAGATCAACTCTTATTCAAACAAGTAAACATTTAAACTAGGATAAACTGTACACAAATCAAACGCGACTCGGTGATGATTTAAAAAGAAGAGCTCACGACCGTTGTTAAGGGGTTGTGTACATGGTTGCTATGCACGCTGTTGTGGACTTAAGTCCATGTTAAACTTCTTCAATATGAAGAAAGATCATCTTTATGGCGTTGAAAAATGCTCCGTTTTTAATCATCGTAAAGTTATACTTGAGGTATCGGATTTCTATGAAACAATGTCGGATATATTGCATATTGTCGGTTGGCGACCAAAACATCGTAACTACAGCTTATTCAAGCTGTAGTTACGAGGTTTTTGTCACTTACCGACGATATTGATCTCTGCGTTGTAAAGGTGTCTTTTAATATCACGGCTCAAATTAGGTTAATATGTATGAATACATTGCCTGAAATATGCATATTTTCCCCCAAGCTTTAGAACTGTAACAAAAAAAGTTTCATTATAGTAAAAGGAAACCGATACATTAATATATTTCTAATAAAATCAATTATAAGCAAAACATTTTTCTCATATCTAAATAATTTGATTTTAGTTTCGTCTATCAAGAGTCTAGAGTTTTGGTTTGCGACCTTTTTTTTTTTTTTTTTTTTTTAAGTTTTTTTTCTATCAACGAATTTTTCAGCAACACGACGTTTCGACGTTTAAGTAGCCAAACCAACAATAATGCTTCACATAAATAACGACCAATGTCGGAGTTCAAAGTTCACTTCCGGTCTAAATTAATTATTTGATTGATCGATTGTTTTTTTTGACTGGCAGCTGCGATCTGTTAGATATGTCAAGAAACGTGAAGTTTCTCAGTCAAGTTTTCAACAAATTGATATGTCCGCTATCTTACGATGCTGAGACACCAAATCGAAGAGATAATTCGGAAATAAAGCACATCATATCGTTTGATTGATAGTATTACTGTGTTGAATCAGCACTTGAATTTTTACATGGGGTACTTGAGCGCCTATATAGCTCCAACCGCCTAAATAGAGGATCATAATGTTTAATATAAACAGGGCAAGCAACCCATATGCAACAATTTTCATTTTCGAAACGACTCCATTGTTTCTGACAAGGAAAATGTATAAAGCTCGAAAAGTTAGGCCCAGCCAAGTAAGCCAAAATTTTCAAACAGAATTTTTATAAAGAATCTAATTGGTGGTCATCAACGGAACATTCATGATACTTTCTGATTGAAATCAAGCCTGTAGTTTCTGCGGGGAAGAGTTTTAACCCATTCCCACACAAGCTATTTCTTCATTTTCTACAATGTTTCTACCAAAAAAGTTAAAAAATCTAATATTTCATAAACCTCAAATTGTCGTCTGCAGCTGCTTTCAAATTGCACCATTCTAAAGTTTTGTCGTCCGGTAATGGGTTAAAGTTTGATTGTGCCCATATAGAAACAAGCCGTATCCACAAAATATATTTGAATCTAATAAAAAATTCTGGTGGCATTCTGATTAAGGGTCGCCTTAGGATCATTTCCGTGAAATTTTGTTGAAATCCAACCAGAAGTTTCTGGGTAGAAAATTTCCAAAGTTTTCCCCTTAAGCCGTATAATTATGGACAAAGCCCGCTCATAAATACCGTGCTAACAGATCAGAATTCCTTGGCGAAATCTGATAATAGGTCACCTAAGAATCACCCCAGTGAATTTCGGTCGAATCAAAGACAGAACATTCTACGGAGAGGATTCTTAAGAAAAGGTTTACGGACGCATGCATGGATGCACGACGGGCGCAACGCCATTGCAATAACCCACGGATAGAAGGCTAAAAAGTCATTATACTACAATGTGCTTATGACTACCCAACCATCGCAACTACAGTTGAAATAGATTTTAGTTATAATGGTATAGTAGCCGACGGATGATATACCAATATAATAAACTTTGGGTGTAATATATATGACTATGTAATCTCTCTTAACCCATAACCAGACGGCAAAATTTTAGACTGGTCCAAATTGAAAGAATTTGCAGACGACAAATCAAAGTTTATGAAAGTTTCGATTTTTTTCATCTTTCTGGGTTGAAAATTTGTGGAAAAATGAAGAAACTGATTGTGACAAGCAATTTCTTCATTTTCCACAATGTTTCCAAAACTTTCTTTCTTGAGAGCATTTAAAAGCGTCGTTGAATGTAAATGTAAATCGACTAAGATAAAGTAAGTGAACAAGTTTCGATGTTAGCATTTTTTGATATCTAGTAACAAATATGCAATCATTGATTAATCATAATGGGGCATGATTTTAAAAATACCTGTGATATATAAGGACAAGGTGACTAAGCCCTTAAAGAAAACGGTATTTCAGTTATATCTCGGCAGCTGGAGCACCTAACCATTGGTTCCTGGTATTTCTCATACCAGTACTACCGCAACATTCTTTCCGAGCCCCGAGCTGCTCATCACACTTAGGTTTACGATTATCCACCCAGTGGTGGAAGACAGATTTCAGACAGGGTATTCACAGAGGCCCGGGATAGAACCCATGACTAACTAATATTTATCATATGTGTATGAACCTTTGTTGGCAGATATTGACCAGGCATCAAGGTGCTTCATACATACATGTATTTTCGAAACTTGGTCGATACAGGTGAATTGACAGATCCGGATTGCCAATCAAAGAATCAATCGACCAATCAAATAAATCATTTAGACTGGAAGTGCAATTTGAATTCCAACATTGGCCGATATTATTGTGAAACTTTTTTGTTGGTTTAGCGGCTTAAACGTCGTAACTACAACTTATTCAAGCTGTACTTACGACGTTAAGGTCGCCAATCAAAGTTTTTACTGTTTTGTTATATGTTACTGGCCATGAATTTTGCAAATAACGAGGTTTATGATCGAAGTGGACTTCCTGTCGAAGTCATAGAGCGTTGCTACCGTTGCGTTGCTAGAGCGGGACCACCGATCCGTCAATTCGTGTTTCATCTCCACTGATATTTATTTTTTGTGCAATCCAAGTTTCACATCTCGAGTTGTAAATGGCAGATTTCTATACAATTATTCTAAATTTTCGCCCATTCATACTCAATCCTGTTTTTTCATGACCTCCCTGCCCCCCCCACCAAAAGACAAAACAAAACAACCAACCAACCGACAAACAAACAAACAAACAAACATCTAGAACATAGTATACAACTTTATCCCCCCCTAACAAGCAAAGATTCTATCAAAATTTCACCAACTTAAATTTTTGCCACAAACTCTCTTCAAACGAAACCAGTCTAAATTTCAATTTGTCATCCGGTAATGACTTAACCAGAACAGACAGAAGAAAAGGGGATATTTGCTTAAAAAAGATACCCCCCCCGTTTCATGAAGTTGATTCGCTTTTTCAATGCATCACGAAATCGAAGGGCTGGTGCACTGAAAGTACTATCTCTAGTTCTATATCTATTTTGAAAATTACATTTCTTAAACAACACTGACTATAAATGGATAAGGAGGTGGTGTAGACAAAGATCAGTCTGCACTTATGTGCAGGCTGATCTTTGTCTCGACCTCCTGAAAAAAAACAGGAATATTCCTGGTTCAGCATGACCAGGGTTGTAAAAGTTTCTATTCCCTGCAAATCGCTAGGAAAAAGGGGGACTAATTTGACGCATTATGGAAATAAATCAAACACATCTAAAAGCAATTAAACCATGTACATGTACATTAAATCCGTACATCTCTTTCAATTGAAATATCTAATTATAGCACACAAAACGTAAGTCCATTAACTAAAGAAAAGTCAATTGAAAATGAATTGAAAAAGATTCTATCGGGCTCCATTGAAAATTGATAACGTAAAAAATCCAGAGACATCTCTTGCGAATATAATTGATTGACTATGGTTTAACGCCGTTATAGTATTACAGTTATATCGCGGCGGCTGGAACACCTAACCATAGATTTTTCACACCAGTACTGCCATAAAATGCTCTCCGAGTCTCAAGTTGCTCATCCCACTACGTATACAATTATCCACCCACTGGTTGGAGACAAATGTCGGAAGGATATTCGCTGCAGCCGGGGATTGAACACGTGACCCAATGATGGATTAATGGTAGAGTAAATGACGTCAAGGGTACTCGTGTAAGAGTTATTCAAAATAAACAGGAACAGAGAGCCAAGCGACAGAGTACATGACTGCACTTGTGTTTCAGTTATCTCATCGTAACAGGAAAAGAGGTTTTCAAGGCAAAGTACATAACGTCTACTGCACTTGTGTTTCAGTTATCCAAACGTCATAAGAAAATAGGTTTTCAAGGCAAAGTACATGACGTCGACTGCACTTGTGTTTCAATTATCCAAACGTCATAACAAAACAGGTTTTCAAGACAAAGTACATGACGTCAACTGCACTTGTGTTTCAGTTATCCAAACGTCATAACAAAATAGATTTTCAAGACAAAGTACATGAAGCCGATGGCACGTGCGTTTGAGTTGTCCAAACGTAACAGGAAAAAGATGTTTTCAAGGCAGAGTACATGGCGCCGATTGCATTTGTGTTTCAGTTATCCAAACGTCATAACAAAATAGATTTTCAAGACAAAGTACATGAAGCCGATGGCACGTGCGTTTGAGTTGTCCAAACGTAACAGGAAAAGATGTTTTCAAGGCAGAGTACATGACGCCGATTGCATTTGTGTTTCAGTTATCCAAATGTAACGGGTAATGTGGTCTTAATGGGATTGTACTTGACGCCGAGGGCACTCGTGTTTCAGTTGTCTAAATGTAACGGGACATGTGGTCTTAATGAGAGTGTACTTGACGCCGATGGAACATGTGTTTCAGTTATCCAACTGTAACGGGAATAATATTTAATGGGATTGTACTTGACGCCGATGGAGCATGTGTTTCAGTTGTCTAAATGTAACGGGAAAGTGGTCTTAATGAGAGTGTACTTGACGCCGATGGAACATGTGTTTCAGTTGTCTAAATGTAACGGGAAAGTGGTCTTAATGAGAGTGTACTTGACGCCGATGGAACATGTGTTTCAGTTGTCCAAATGTTACGGGAAAGTGGTCTTAATGAGAGTGTACTTGACGCCGATGGAACATGTGTTTCAGTTATCCAAGTGTAACGGGAATAGTGGTCTTGATAGGACTGAACTTGACGCCGAAGGAACATGTGTTTCAGTTGTCCAAATGTAACGGGAAAGTGGTCTTAATGAGAGTGTACTTGACGCCGATGGAATATGTGTTTCAGTTATTCAAATGTTACGGGAAAGTGGTCTTAATGGGGTTGAACTTGACGCCGATGGCACCTGTGTTTCAGTTGTCCAAATGTAACAGGAAAAGTGGTCTTAATGAGAGTGTTCTAGACGCTCGTGTTACAGTTATCCCAATGTAAGGGGAAACGAGGGCTTCATGGCAGAGTTATGACTCCGAGAGCACTCGTATATCAGTAAATCAAAAAATACATGACGCCGAACGAACGCGTGCATGTTACTAATGTATCCCAGTCAAACGGGAAAAGAGGTCTATATAGAACAGTAATGACACCAACTGCACTCGTATTCCCGTTATATCTCAAAGAAGATCGCATAATGCAAGTGCTTCTTGGATATCACTAGTCCAACCGTGACATACGACACAACTCTCCCCGAACAGTTGAGTCACGTAGGACCCCTACAAACGATCTAAATCGAACAATCACTGACCCCGCTCATTTGGCCCACTCCAATAGAATGTTCCGCTTCGATTCTTAACACCGTTATTTTGCAAAATTTATGGCCCAGCATCATATTACAAATAAGTAGAATGATTGGTTTGCGACCAAAACGTGGTAACTACAGCTTTAATAAGCTGTAGTTACGACGTTTAAGTCGTCAAATCAAGGAAAATGATTCACAAAATGGCGGCCAATTTCGGAGTTTAAACTGAACTTTCAGTTTAAATGAATGATTTCATTGGTCGACTGGTTATTTGATGAGAGCAGCAATTGGTCAATATAAACTTAAATTTTTTCCGTCGAAAGAATGGATCCGGCAGACGCCAACAAGGCTTTGTATTCCCAAAATGATCATATAGTAGGGTAGAATGACCATTTTAGATTCACAAAATTAGCCTTGGTTCTGAAAATTAGCAAAGAGTGAAAAGTTTCGACTCTGGTCAGCCTGCTCGGTCCTTTTTGACTGATAAATCGAATTAACTAAATAAGCCGACTGTCCCATTTGTGTATGGGCAGTCACGTTATATATTACAAATCTCTTTAAATATTTCAACATTTAAAACAATAGAGTTCTATTATAAGGCGAACATGTAACATGATCTATTCCCCTGGACTAGATATATTTTGATAAATCATGTAAACAATTGAACGGTTTAAGGCAAGAAGGTAGTAGGTGTCAATATATTGTATTTATACTTAACTATGTTATGCAACCAATCCTACAAAACATACGAAATATCAAAGCTCTAGGCCTTATGATTTGGGATTAAAGATTTTCAAAGATTTCCTTCAATATTTCTATGCAAAATCAGGGATGACGATGAAAAAGGTTAATTTTCAGATTATAGTAAATCTTTGAAGTATTTTTGTGGAGGGTAAATAGATGATGATATATACCAAATATCAAGGCTCTATGCTTCCTGGCTTGGGAGAAGATAATTTTAAAAGATTTCCTTCTTAATTCCTATGCAAAATCAGGGATCACACAGAAATGGGCTAATTTTCAGAGGACGATAATTCTTTGAAGTATTTTGGTAGGAGGTAAATAGATAATGATACATACCAAATATCAAAGCCCTAGATCTTATAATTTAGGAGGAGAAGATTTTTTAAGTTTTATTTCACTTGTTTTCCATGGCAACCAGTTCTTCAATAATTTCAATTCTTGAAAGATTTTTTTTTAAAGAGCATGACCTAAGGATCTTTTCTGTGAAGTTTGGAGAAGATTTTAAATTGTGAACAGATGGATGGACAGACAGACGCTGGATCATGACTGATCACAATAGCCCATCCCAAGCTCGAAGTGCTCAGGTGAGCTAAACAAAGATTGTGGACAAGGATTTGCTTGTTAAAACAAAAATCTAGAGACACTTGAGCTCCTGATTCGATCCACTGGCCTGAATTTACTTATTATCCCCCCCCCCTAAAAGCCATAATTTTTCATCTGAGCCATAATTGATGAACTTATCATACAAAGAGTCGCCAAAGGATCGTTTTGTGAAATTTTGTTGAAAACTTATAATCGTTTGTAATCTGAGAAGATTGTAGGTTTTCACTGTTTACCATATATGGAAATTAGCCCTATCCATTGAAGCAAATGAGTTCTTTTTTTAGCATTGTAATGTGAGGTCATCAAAGGACCATTCCAGTGAAATTTGGTTGAAATCCATCCAATGGTTTCTGAGACGAAGATTTTCAAAAAATTAACCCACCCATTAAAGCCATTTATGTTTTTTGTCCTATCAAAATTCTGTGAAAGAATCTGATAAGGTATCACCCAAGCATCAGTCCAGTGAAATTTGGTTGAAATCCATCGAATGGTTTCTTAGAAGCTGATTTTTCACTATTTTACCTTATATGAAAATAAGCCCCGCCCATTAAAGCCATGCTTTTCATCCGATTTTAATTCCTTAAAAGAATCTAATATAGAGTCCCCAAATGAGCATTCCTGTAAAATTTAGTCGTAATTCATCTATGGAAATTAAACCTGCCTATTGAAGCTGTATTTCCATCCAATCAAAATTCTTTGAAGGAATCTAATAAATAGTCACCTAATGATCATTCCTGTAAATTATGGTTGAAATCCTTGATCGGTTTCTGAGAAGAAGATTTTTAAAGGCTTCACCATATATTGAAATAAGAACCGCCCATTTAAGCCAAGTTCTTTATCAGATAAAAATTCTAGGAATCTGACAAAGGGTAACCCCATGATCGATCCTGTAAATTTTGGTAGAAATCCATTGATCGGTTTCTGAGAAGATTTTTTAAGGTTTCACCAAATAGGGAAATTAGCCCAGCTCATTAAAGCCATGTTTTTTTTTATCCAATTAAGATTCTTTGGAGGAATCTGATAAAGGGTCACCCAATGATCAATCCTGTAAAATTTGGTTTACAGATATGCAGACGGACGCACGACGGACACAACGCCGTGACAATAGCTTGCTGGCTTTCAGCTAGTGGAGCTAAAAACCACTTTTATTTCCATAATGTTTTCCCAGAAAAGGAAAATATTTCCAAATTTCACATATTTTCTACCAAAAAAGGCAAATATCTTTAAATTTCAAAATCTAGAAATTGTTTCTGCAATATCTTTCAATTTGTACCAATCTCAAAATTATGCAGTGTTGTAATGGGTAAGGTATAAAACATTAAACTGTGTGCTACATAGTCCTAAATTTTAACCCTTTCCCGTTTTTGGAAATTTTAGACCAGTCCAAGTTGAAAGAGGTTGCAGACGACAATGAAAACTGGATGCCATTTGAAATGAAACTATCCTATGTGGTAGAAAATATTGTGGAAAAAGGAGAAATTGCTTGTTACAAGCAATTTCTTCTTTTTCCACAATGTTTTCTTGAGTAAAAACTCACAGGAACGTAAAATCCCGTATTTGAACGGGAAAAGGTTAACCCAATATTTCAGGCTGGCCCAAATTGAAAAGAAGTTACAGATGACAATTTCAAGTTGATGAAATTTTAAATAATCTGTGTCTTTGGGTGTAGAAAACAATGTGAACATGAAGAAATTGCTTGTTACTTGCAGTTTCTTCATTTTCCACAAAGTTTTTCCAAAATTTTTTTTCAGGTGGCATCAAAAAAGAGTTAACACATTGCAGAAACATAGCCTTTTCCTTTTTCACTGTCCTTTTTTGCTAAATGAAATTCCTTTAACGGTTTATACAAAGTTTAAGCCAATCCCATTTTTTTACAACCCTTAAAAAACACACTTTGAAACACATTGTGGAAAAATGCATTGTGGACAATTAAGAAATTGCTTGTAACAAGCAATTTCTTCATTTTCCACAATTTTTTCCAAAGCTTTCATATTGAGGGGTGTTTAAAAACATCATTTTGTGGGAACGAATTGATGAATTGCTATCAATCAAAAAATCCATTGACCAATTGAATTGTTCATTTACACTATAGGTAAATGTAGAACGAAGACTTCTGACATGCCATATTTAGCATTTTTGTTGGCTTCACTGTAGTTATGATATTCATGTCATAAGCAAATACTCAAAGAAAAAGCTTGAGAAGTTCAGAGATTTCTTTTAACCACTAACCATATGAAACAAAAATTTGACTGGCCCAGAATCAAGGAAATTGCAGACAATAATTTCATATTGATAGATTTTTCAAAATTACTGTCTTTCAGTGTAAAAAACAATGTGGAAATTCAGAAATTCCTTCATCTTCCACATTGCCTTTTCTAAACATTTTTTTAGAGGGGTGTAAAAACAAGAGGCCAATGAGGGCTTGAGACGCTCAACTGGCTATCAAGTTTTCTGTTAAAGAAATCTGATACCTAGGGAAGTTAATTGCTTAAAGAAGAATGCATAAAGAAAAAAATGAACTTTATCCTCTTTATCATTTTGAGCAACAATCCTTTAGGCCCCTTTTCTAGTGTTTCATGATGGATTCACTCTGATCCACTCCATTTCCAAAGGAAATTTCCTTTGGACCCTACAATCATCTTGTGAAATTTTCAACAGAATATGATGATAATTGTGGAATTATAGCAAAAGTTAACAGACAGATGACGGAACCACCAGACACACAGACATCGAACGAGAACATGCCATCGCTTTAGCTCTTCTGGTCTTCAGCTAACAACCAGAATGAGTGGGAATGGGTTAAAGATACACATTTGGTAGATTTCAAGCTTACAATGCATGAAGGTCCAAGTTGATGAAAATACCTTAACCTATTACCAGACAGAAAAAGCTTAGACTTGTCAAAATTGAAAGGAGTTGCAGATGACAAGTTTCTGGGTGGAAAACCATGTGTAAAATGAAGAAATTTCTAGTTACAAGCAATTTCTTCATCTTACACAAAGTTTTCCAAATCAGTTTTCTTGAGGGGTGTCAAAATGCATCATTATGTGGACATGGGTTAATTTGACATTACTGAAGTAGTTTGGCTTTTAGCTTCAAAACTGATTTAGTTCTAAATATTCAGCTGTTTATGCTCTTTCATAGGTTACTGAGATGTGTTCTTTTCATTGATATTCTTTTCATTATATATAATGTTTTGACAATTGTTATTCTTGAGGGGAGTGGGGTGATAAAAAGCCAGATTGTGTGGAAATGGGCTTATGCTTTACCATTGATCACCTGGATTTTTACAGATCTTCAAACTAGTGAAACTATCAAAATGATAAACTCACAGTTTTAATAGATTTAACCCTGCTTTCATTCATTTTAGGTTAACCCATTACCAGTCAGCAAAATTTTAGACTAGTTCAAATTGAATGGATTTGTAGCGACAGTTAAAAGCTTTTTAAACCTTTTTTTTTTTACTTTTCTAGGAGAAAACATTGTGGATAGTGAAGAAATTGCTTGTAACAAGCAATTTCTTAATTTTCCACAATGTTTTCTAAAGCCTTTTTTTCTGTGGGGCGTCTAAAAGCGTCATTGAGTGGGAATGGGTTAAAGGGGACTATTCTGTTTTCAATAGGCAACCATTATAAGACAAATGCTGTCGGAACGGGTTATGCTCCCCAAATAAGGCTTTGTCACAAAACAGTATGCCATTATTGGACTTAAAACTTCTTATTGAATGCAACTATAGTTTGAGAGTTCAGTTCACAAGAAATCCAGAAGTTTGACAAACATTGGAGGAATCTGTTTGGCTTCACAGGCCTGATTCTAGTAAGATTAAATATTAGTATATGGTAAAGGGTTAAATATTTTACCTTGACCATCAAAGTTATCAATGAAAAATGTCTACATACAACAAATGAAGACTCTAACTTGAGTAGTCTTACAGAAACAATAGACTGATTTATTTTAGAGTAGGAAATATACAAAATGTAAAGCTACATGGCATTAAGCCTCCTTTTAGCATGGTAAGGTTCATTGAGTCAAAAATTGAAATAAACATTACCTAGGGCACTTAATAAACAAATTTTATGTAAAGTAACAAGAAATTTTGGCAAATGGTAAAGGAGGTATATTTGAAAATTAATGACCTTGACAATTTGACCTTGACCAATGACCTTAACTTTGGTATCTCCTGAAAAGCCTTGTTACAAGTAATAAACATTTGAAATATGAAGGCTGTATCACTTACCTTTTAAATATATGGACAATGTTAAAGTTTAATTTTTCAAAATTTTGACCTTCAGAAATGAGCTTTACTTAAGCGTATGACCTTGAACTTAGTACCAACAGAAAGTTCATGTCATAAGCAATGCAGATGTAAAATATGAAGGCTATATTACTTACCATTGTATACTTATGGGCAATGTTAAATTTAAAATTTTCAAAATTTTGACCTTGAGAAATGACCTTGACATTGACAGATGACCTTGAACTTAATACCAACAGAAAGGTCATGTCATAAGCAATGCAAATGTGAAATACAGTCAAACTGGCTTATTTGTTCGAGATTTCCGAAGTTCGACTCATCCGAAAATCAGATATGGCACTATCATTTCTCCGAGGTAGGAAGTGTCTGAAAATACGTTCACTTATTTGTTTGACAAGTTTGAGTTTCATAGAATCCAACATTTGTATAAATGGATTCAAACATCAACATGAGGAATTTACTAACGTTTTTTAAGAAATCATAAAATTTGACACAATTATTTGCCCTAAACTAGCGTAATGGTATGTTTGTTTCGTTTCCAATGTTCATTCTATAAATCGCAGCCTCAGTTGCAAATTTCCATTCTTTAACATAAAGCATTAAAAATACCTCACCTTTTTTGTCAACAGCTTATTTTATCTTATCTGGACAAGAGCCATGTCGAACATGGCCATCCCCGCCTTAAAAGCTTGATAGTAAACTGAAACCAGTTAGATTTAGGCTTCTTGTGCACTGCATTTCTTCTCAATGAGTTCGATAATAGCTATTATACTTTCAGAGATATACTCAGGACAAAATCTAAGTCTTTAAAACAACAAAGGGCAATAACTCCAAATTATGCAAGCAAGAGTTGTGGTTCTTGTGCACTGCACTTCTCCTCAGTGAGATCTATCGACCTATGAAGTTTCAAGTTGATAGCAATTATACTTTCAGAGATATGCTCCAGACAAGTTTAGTGACAGAAGGACAGAATGATGGAATGACGGAAGAACGGAAGGATGGAATGACGGACGGAGACCATTACTATATCCCCTTCACCAAAACGGCGGGAATAAAAAGGCAGAACGCATTTCAATTGCAGTGAGTGCCATAAAGTTTCTTTTCAAGAGTAATAGCAGCCGTAGATACACTGCTCAAAATAATTAAAGGGTCATGCAAATATTTAGGATTTGGTGGACGCTATGAAAAGATAAATAAATATGGATTTTTTAAACATGTAATGACAATAATTCCTCGACTTAACAAAGCTAGTAGAATCAACAACACGTCCATAGACAACAAAAAATGGGAAAAAATAAGAAAACGTTATAATTCTTGTAAATTGCATACCTTAGAATATTGAATAAGATTTTGTTTTTAACAGAATGGTACTGACTCAAATTATGCCTGCTAGTAATGTGTGTGTCCCCCTCGTCTGTTATAGCACTCTAGACACCGAGTTGGCATACTCCCGATTAAGGTGGCGATCAATTGCTGATGCAACCCATTCCACTCTAGGATGAGTGCTTGTGTGAGGTCTGGCACAGTTAAGGGCCGGTTTTCTCGCTGCGAAATCCGTCTATAGATGTAGTCCCACACATGATCTATAGGGTTTAGGTCAGGGGAGCGAGCTGGCCAGTCCATTACCTCAATACTCTCCTCATTAAGGCTGTCCATCACAATCCTAGCAGTATGTGGACGGGCATTATCCTGCATAAGAACAAAGCTATCACCTATAGCTCCAGCAAAATGTCGTACAATAGGTGCCAAAATGTCATCTCTGTACCTTAAAGTAGTTTAAGTTCCCTGATCAAACACATAGAGCTCGGTACGACCTTTTAAGCATATCCCGTCCCAAACCATGATAGAGCCTCCAACGAACCTATCGTATTCCACAATATTACACTCCGCATATCGCTCACCAGGTCGTCTCTACACCGAGCACGTCTATCACATGATGATAAATGGAATTTGCTCTCATCTGTGAACAACACTGACTCCCAATCTCGCATCCTCCAATTAAGGTGGTTCTCTGCAAATTGTCGTCTTTGAATTCGGTGCATTCGTGTCAAAATTGGACCATTTGCTGGACGCCTTGCATTCATTTCGTCACTGTGGAGTCTATTGCGGATTGTTTGAGTGGATATTCGTTGCCCAGTGGCGAGCTGTAACTCTGTTTGGAGCTGTGTAGCAGTGGACCTGCGGTTTCGTAAGGCCATCAGCCGTATGAATCGGTCATCAGCATCGCTTGTACATCGTGATCGACATTGACCTGGGCGTCTAGTGAAATGTCCTGTCTCCTGATAACGCAACCACAACCTTGCGACCACGCTCTGGGACACACCTAATGACGTAGCCACAGCGCGCTGCGAGTGTCCGTCGAGCAACATTTGTACTGCCATGGCGACCTCAGTTGGGTTTAAATGTCGTCGAACACCAATGCATAAGTGAACAAACACAGTAAGTCCAAGAAAAGACCAGAGAAATTTCATAGTGCCTATTTTCACCAAACTTCACAATTATGCTCCTATACAAGAAAGCGTGCCATTTATAGGGGTATCGTTGGAATCTCAATTTGCATGGACTGCAAGGCAATAAAAACCTAAGTTTACACGTGGTTATTTTGAGGAAGCATGCATTTATACATTATAACAATTGATATATATGTATATGTCAAAATGGCAATCCTAGAATCCATATAAAAAGTGATCCTTTAATTTTTTTGAGCAGTGTAGTTACGGTCCTCAACGATGAATAACTGTATATTTGTCATCAGATTTTGAAGGATTTTTGGAATTGGTACGAAAATTCTCCTATGAAATAACCTTCTTATATTCTTTTGTTGATGAATGAGCAAACAATCAATTACAAGGTATAATTATTCCAAAATGATAGAAAAAAAAATGTATTTTTCACGGAACAGGTTATTATTACACACGGTGCAAGAAATGACCTTGACCTTAACAGATGACCTTGACCTTAGTACCAACAGAAAGGTTTTGTCATAAACAATAGACATGTGAAATATGAAGGCTATATGATCTCTTATTAATTAAAAGTTATGACTAATGTAAGTTTGTTTCAGAGAAAACAGGACCTAGTGTAAAGCTAACAAACATTAAGCCCCCTTTTACCATGACACATCTCATTTCCGCAAATTTCAAATAGTTAATGGTCAAGGGCATCTGATTTGCTACTCAATATGAAGTTTCATTGAATTCTGACCATTAGACTAGGAGAAATTTGAGAAAAACTATATTTTACACTAAGTCCCCTTTTTCCATGATGAGGCCTCAAATCCAAAAACCGGGAAAAACACATCAATATATCATAGGCAGTTCACATGGTAAGTTTCATTTGATTTAGTCCAAGGGTTATGGAGAAATGGCTCTGGAAGGGCGGATGGATGGATGGACAGACAGACGAAGCGGCAGCTATATGCTCTTCCTTCAGAGAGCATAAAAGTAGCACATAGCTCATCCCCAGAAATTGCAAGGATTCAAACCATGTATCAAATTCAAGAACAATCATTAATTTGTCAAAATAACTGAAATCTGATATGACATGATCCCTTTTATCAATGACTTATGACGTAATTTTTAAGACAACCCTAAAATACCCAGGGTATAGAAACCACCCCTCAAGGACCAAAATACTCGTACATTAAGATATTATCCTTTTTGCTCGTAAGTTATTAACAGAGTATCAATTTATCTTATCAAATCGTTAGATTTCGTCTTGATATTATATGGTCCAGTCAGAGGTCACTTTCATCTTTATATATATGTACATCCCCAAGACACTCCCCAAGACAAAATGTGACAGACGGTTGGAAACTGCATTAGTTCCCTGTAACCTAAATTTATACAAGTCAACTTCTTCTTAACAAAAGACATTAAGAAGAAGATGACCTGTATAAATTTAAATGTTTATAAATATGTAAATCTTATGCAAAATGACCACCTTTAACCCATTCCCACTCATTTATGATGCTTTCTGACACCCCTCAAAAAAAGATATATAGAAAACATTATTTCTTCATTTTTCACAATGTTTTCTACCCAGAAAGGTGAAGAAATCTTACATTTCATACACTTCTCTGAAACTTCTTTCAATTTTGACCAGTCTTAAGTTCTCTCGTTTAGTAATGGGTATAGTATAGTTTGTATTATTTACTCAATAAAAGATAATTAGATCCTGCACTTTATCCCATTACTAGACCGCAAAATTTTAGACTGGTCCAAATTGAAAGAAGTTGCAGTCGACAATTTAAAGCTGATGAATTTTCCATTTGTTTAATTTTCTAAAAGGGAAACATTGTGTAAAATGAAGAAATTGATTGTTACAAGCAATTTGTTCATTTCACACAGTGGTTTCCCGATAGCTTTTCTTGATGAGCGTCAAAAAGCGTCATTGTGTAATAATGGGTTAATTGAATAAAGCATTTTTTCTACACCAATGACTCAGTGACAGGAACATCTCCACTACTCTTTGAACAGTCAAGCTAACAAACAAGAACATTCAACTGTTTATATAACATATGTATTTATTACTCATAATAACATGAAAGGATTTAATTACGCCATGTCAGTAACTTTTTCGGCCTCCCTTTCTTGTGAAGACACCCATCTACTGTATTTCTGAAGCTGAAGAAAATTAAAACTATGGTAACTTTCAATTAAACCATTAACAGACAACCAAAATTTTAGAACGGATTTTAGAAAGAAGCAGAAAACTTTCAATTATATGTGTAAATGAAAAGAAAAGTATCATAAATACTGGGTAGAAAAGGGTTTTATGATATGTGAAATTACTTCCTACCAGTATCATTTATTTCAAATTTTTCTAGACTGTTTGCTTTACTTGACAGGAACTTCAAATTAGGTATTAAACAGCGTTTTTTGCAAAATCTATGGTCAGTAACATGTCACAATAAAATAAGATGGTTGGTTGGCAACCTAACTTCTTAACAAGCTGTAGTTATGGGATTAACCCATTCCCACACAACAAAATTTTAGACTGGTCCAAATTGAAAGAAGCTGCAGACGACAATTTCAAGCAGATGGAATTTTAATTTTTTCGTCTTTTAGGGTAGAAAACATTGTTGAAAATGAAGCAATTGCTTGTAACAAGCAATTTCTTCACTTTCAACAATGTTTTCTAAAGTTATTTTTCCTTGGGGGTGTTTAAAAGCGTCACTGAGTGGGAATGGGTTAAAGGCGCCAAACCACCAAAAATGCTTAACAACAATGTTGAATCTAGAGTTCACTTCTAGCCTGATTTCAATGGTCATTCAATATTATGATTGAAAGTGGAGATCATTCAATGACAACGTTTTGAATTTCAAATTCATATCACCCCATGAAATGTTTTCCCAATAACATGACAGGAGTATCCATGCAATCAGCAACTCAAGTGTTAACCCTTGTCATGCTGAACCCGGAATATTCCGGTTTTGGCAGGAGGTGTAGAGTAAGATCAGACTGCACTTATGTGCAGGCTGATCTTAGTCTATACCTCCTGCTTGTACTTTTCCCCCGACGGCCGCACTCATCCTTACTGACATTTGTCTCTCACCAATGGGTCGATAATCGTAGACCTATGTGGGATAGCAGCTTAAGGCTAGGAAAGGATGTAATGGTAGTACTGGTGCGAGAAATACCAGGAATCCATTGTTAGATGCTTCAGCCGATGTGATATAACTGAAAGATTGTTGAAAGCCGCGTAAAACCCCATTCAAACAAACAATCAAATTGTACTTTTCCTGCCAGAGTTGCTTAAGAAGTTGATTTCAAAAAAAAAATAATGAATTTTGAACAACGAGTTCTATCAGTGTTTTCAGCCCTTTGATTTAACAGCAATTCAGTAAAGTAATTCATACAGCATGACAAGTGTTAATTCATACAGCATGACAAGTGTTAATTGTGATACTGTTCTAAACGTCTACACAGTCTATATTAACCCTTGAATTGTTCTGTATCAAATAAAGGAGTGTTAAAAAGGCATGAGGCCCTTCTAGCTAATCACAATTCCTATCATCTGCTTTTTCATTAATTTGAAACACAAGAAGAGGCTATAGTTCACACCTCCAGCCATCTTCTGGTCTAAAATTGACATCGTGAAAGAAGCGCTTTCCTGTTTTGTAAAACAACGTTTTCTTGCTTTAAAATGCAGGGTGTAGATGTTTGATAATATTCACAACTCCCACAGTATTTCCAAAAAATTCTTGATTTAACCCTTTCCTGTTTTTTGAAATTTTAGACTGGTCAAAATTGAAAGAGGTTGCAGAAGACAATGAAAACTGGATGCTATTTGAAATGAAACCATCCTATGTGGTAGAAAATATTGTGGAAAAAGGAGAAATTACTACAAGCAATTTCGTCTTTTTCCACAATATTTTCTAGAGTATAAGATCACAGGAACGTGAAAGAAGCGCTTTCCTGTTTTGTAAAACAACGTTTTCTTGCTTTAAAATGCAGGGTGTAGATGTTTGATAATATTCACAACTCCCACAGTATTTCCAAAAAATTCTTGATTTAACCCTTTCCTGTTTTTTGAAATTTTAGACTGGTCAAAATTGAAAGAGGTTGCAGAAGACAATGAAAACTGGATGCTATTTGAAATGAAACCATCCTATGTGGTAGAAAATATTGTGGAAAAAGGAGAAATTACTACAAGCAATTTCGTCTTTTTCCACAATATTTTCTAGAGTATAAGATCACAGGAACGTAACATCCTGTATTTGAACGGGAAAGGGTTAACTCATTACCAACAGACAAAACTTAAGACATGTCCCAGTGTAAAGAAGATTTGTTTGATGAAAATGAAAAAATCTTTGTCTTGTTGGGTAGAAAACATTGTTACAAGCTATTTCCTGATTTTCTACAATATTTGTGATACTAGGGCATAATGATTTTAAACAAAAGCAAATATCTACATCACATAAACACTACAGCTGTTTGGAAAGGGAAATGATAAATTTTCCCACAAAGGTATATAACATATAAGGTTATCTCCCTTCACTGAAATTTTTTACTAGCTGACAAAATTTCAGACTGGTTTTCCTTTTCTGCTCAATCCCTGGTTTTTACGTCCCTATGATAATATAATTTAGAAAACATTGTAGAAAAAGAAGAAATTGCTTGTAACATGCAATTTATCCACAATATTTCTATCATACTAAATGGTTATTTTTGAAATTAAATCCACTTCAAATTTTCATCTGCAAAACCTTTGAATTTGGACAGGTCAAACATTTTCAAAACAGAAAAAAGTTAAAATTAAAGTAGGTTGCAAAAGGCATTTGAGCCCATGCATGACATTTCCAACAATTACATATGTGTGCCAAGTAAAGACTCAGATAAGCCTGTGCATCTGCACAGTCTGATCAGAGTCTTCACTCTGCGCTCTGTAGATAGATACTGACCCAAAGCTTCTTCAAACAATCAGTGAATATTCTAATTGCCCCGAATGGCTGTCCAGGGTGCTCAATGTGTGCTAGTCACGCACATGCAAAATTGTTGGAAATATCACGCATAGGCTCATTTGTAAGCTGCTGTAATTGACCAATTGTTGGCCGCCCACCTACCCTGTTGGCCACACCCATTGACTCAGACAGGAAGTCCCACTTCAATTTTCAAAGGCGTTATTTTGCAACAAAAGATGAGAATAGTTGGTAGGGGGGCTAAAATCAAAACTACAGCTTGAATAATTTGCCAAATAAACAAAAGAGGTTAAAAAGAATGACGGCCAAATTAGGAGTTAAAAACTCATTTCCCGTCGAAATTAATAATTTCATTGGTCGAATGGTTATTTGATTGACAGCCGCCATTACTCCATTACCAGATGACACAATTTGGGAGTGGTCCAAATTCTCAGAAGTTGCAGAAGACAATTTCAATTTTTGTGAAATTTCAAGATTATTTGTATCCCTGGGTAGGAAATATTGAGGAGAATAAAGAAATTGCTTGTAACAAGCAATTTAATTCATTTTCGACAAAGGTTTCCAAAGCTTTTTTCTCGGGAGGCATATGAAAGTGGGATCATGGGAATGGTTTAAAGAAATACCATCATATATGGTAGAAAATACTGTGGGAAAAAGAAGAAATAACTTATGAGCCTGAGTGGGAACAGATTGATTTGTTAAGCTCTTTCCTATAACAAGCTACCTTTCTTAAACTTTGACAAACAAAGTTTTTAAAAATGAAACAAGATGTGTTTGTGAAACACTATGCCCCCCAAAACGGGAATTTAGAAACGGGTAAAGGGTTAAAATTTTGACCTTGACCTTGGTGAAATGACCTTCCCCAGTTGCGCCTTGTTGAGACCTATCTACATACCAAATATTAGCATTGTAACTTAATCAGGGTTGAAGTTATAGGAAAATGTTTAGTTGGCAGGTTAAGTTTTGCAGACAGACGGACACGGTAAAACAATATGCCCCCAATCTTATCGATGCGGGGGCATAAAAATAATGCAATAATGGAGAAAGATATAGTTAGAATTCGTTTGTTACAAGTTCTTTTTCAAATACTCCTTTCCATATGACAAATCTTAAGGGAATCATAATTTGTATCAGGTTTTATGTAGTTTTGAACAATCTTATATTTAGTCTTCTCTTTGTCTTATGGAAGACCAAAGAATTGCAAAACTTCATTTTTGGGAGAAAGCCTTGGCGTAGTGCAGTTTTTTTAAGCCATCTTATAGGCTACAGAGTAAATGTCAGGATGCATAAAAGATAAATAACTTAATGTGTTTTTAAAGGGATTGGATAACATCAGGTACTAGAGTACCAGAGGGTAATACAACCACCGATACCTGGGTACAATATTTCTACCCATCCTAGCTCTATCCAGGGGAGCAGCTGATAATCAAACCTTAACCAATTCTCACTCAATGAGATATTTTTTTACACCCTTCAGGATAACATTGTGTAAAATGAAGAAATTGCTTTCAACAAGTGGTTTCTTGAAATAAAAAAAATCTGAAATTTTATACAGTCTAATTTGCTAATGTTAACAAATATGCTAATGTTAACATATTTCCACATTGGAAAATTTAGGCTTGTCCAAAATAAAAAGAAGACAAAGATGACAATTATAGGTTGATGGAATTCTAAAATTCTTTGTCTTTTGGGGTAGATAACACTTTTCAAAGATATTGCTTGAAACAAGCAATATCTTCTATGTCCACAATGTTTTCTAAAGCTGTTTTCTTGAGGGGTGTAAAAAGTAGGGCTTGTGTGGCAATATGTGTTAACCCTTTCCTGTTCAATCCCTGCTTTTATGTCCCTGTGATTTTATAATTGATAAAACATTGTAACAAGCAACTTTTTCTTTTTCCACAACATTTCCTTCAAAACTAAATAGTTGTTTTTCAAATAAAATGTGCTTTAAATTTTCATCTGCAAAATCTTTGAATTTAGACAGGTTTAAAATTTTGCAAAATAAGAAAGGGATAAACAATCCTCAGATTGCCATTCCCCAACCTTAGCCATTGTCAACCCTTGTCATGCTGTATAAATTACCTTATAGAATAGCTGTAAAATCAAATGACTGAAAGCACTGATAGAACTTGTTCAAAAATCAATGTTTCTTTTAGAATTCAATTTCATAAACAACTCTGGCAGGAAAGGTACAAGCAGGGGGTGTAGACTAAGATCAGACTGCACTTATGTGCAGGCTGATCTTGGTCTTCACCTCCTGCCAAAACCGAAATATTCCGGGTTCAGCATGACAAGGGTTAAATCTGGAGGTAATTGGCCTATCAACAAACACACATATCATATGTTTATATGCAGTTACAACTGTTTGGCGCTGACCCGTCAATATATGATACTCACGTGAATCTTTAATCTAGACAGACAATTCGGATATGATTTTTCTTCTTCTGTTAAATCAGACGGCATAATCACATAGCAGACCAGAAGAGCCTGTAATAGAATGGAACAGCTGAATGATTATAAACGTTTTAATCCACTACTCCACAAGAAAATTTTAGACTGGTCCAAATTGAAAGGAGTTGTAGATGACAAGCTAAAGTTTATGAAATTTTAGATTCTTTCAACTTTCTGGGTAGATAACATTGTGCGAAATAAAGAAATTGCTTGTTGCAAGCAATTTCTTCATATGACACAATGTTTTCCCAATTGTTTTTCTTGATGAAAGTCAAAAAGCATCACTATGTGGGAATGGGTTAAGACATTCCCAAATAATCACGCTTTTTACGTCCCTGATAAAAAAAGCTTTGGAAACATTGTGAACAATAAAGAAATTGCTTGTGATAGGTTGAAATTATTATCTTCAACTTCTTTCAATTTAAACCAGTCTTAAATCTTGTAGTTACAAGGTTTTGGTCACTGAATTCCAAATTATTGAAAATGTTTGCAAGGTGAACAATATTTTCTACCCTACTGAATGGTTAATTTTTATTATTAGATCCACTTTAAATTTTTGTCTGCAAAACCTTTGAATTTGGACAGGTCTAAAATTTTGCAAAACAGCAAAGGGTTAACATATTCCAAGGTAATCATGCTTTTTATATTCCTGATAGAAAAAGCTTTGGAAACATTGTGAACAATGAAGAAATTGCTTGTGATAGGTTGAAATTGTTTCAATTTGGACAAGGCTTAAATTTTGTAGTTACAAGGTTTTGGTCTCTAGTTTATACAAATTTATTTTAGTTCTATTGCGACAAAAGCTTTAAGCTTATACATTTGTTGTCAAACACACAAACCAGATTTATTTATGTCCCTAAAAGAGAGGCATTGGTTTAACCCCACTGCTACCCACTTCTATAGCTGGGTAGACTGGGGCTTGCTATTATGTGCCTTGCCCATGAACACACTCCGTTGATGGTGGGCTCAAACCTGTGACCTTCATATCACACTTCAAGCACCTATACCACTCGCCATCGAGGCAGTCAAAGCTTTCATTGCAATCAAACTAAAATAAATTAGTATACACTAGAGACCAAAACCTTGTAATTCTTGTAAGAAAATTTGAGGTATAAATAGACACTGAGAAGTCAAAACTGATTGTATGGGTTTAACCCTGTCCTGTTAAATCCCTGGTTTTTACGTCCCTATGATTTTAAAATTAAGAAAACATTGTAGGAAAAGAAGAAATCGCTTGTTACAAGTGATATCTTCTTTTTCCACAGTATTTTCACGATTGAATGATTATTCTTCAAATTAACTTTTCACCTGCAAAACCTTAGAAATTGGATAGGCCCAAGATTTTACAAAAACAGAAAAGGGCTATAACCACTTCCAATATCACATCACTGCAGCTGATGACCTAACCATGCCTTCTTGTCCTGTCTCTCACTAGTACAACCAGAACATCTGATTGAAGTCATCACGACTGGTGCTCATTCCACTAGGGCAATTGATTGATTGATTGAATGGTGTTTAGCTGTCTTTCAGTTATATCGCGGCAGCTGGAGCACCTAACAACTGGATTCCTGGTATTTCCCACACCAGTACTACCACAACATCCTTTCCTAGCCTCAAGCTGCTATCCCACTTAGGTTTACGATTATCAATCCATTGGTGAGAGACAAATGTAGGAAAGGATATGTGCCACCGCCAGGGCCCACTAGGGCAAACTACTAATCATTCACTAATTGGTGAGCGACGAATTAGACATGTCCAAATAATTTAATTTTTAGTTTCGTCTATCAAAAAGGAGCGTTCTGATTGGTTGAGAGAAATTATTCATAACTCCATGAACACAATTTTGAGCATGCAGCGATTTTGTATGCTTCCACAAAAAATAGTCCCATACAAAAAAGTATCAAAATTTGTAAAGCTTTTAGTTTTTTCGCTCGATGCCGTTAAATTATAAGAAATGAACAGAATATTTTTTGTTTTCATGGAGGTATGAACCGAAAAACCTAATCACACACTGTATGAATCCGCTTCGCGTATTCATACAGTGTGATTAGGTTTTTTGGTTCACACCTCCATGAAAACAAAAAATATTCTCTTTATCTCTTAAATTAATTTTGTCAAATGTCACATAGAATGTTGGGTGAGCCTGGCATTGAAACTCATGACCCCAGAAATCACAGTGTGTTACCAACTAAATTAACTGGTGTCGGTCTAGGAAGTTGTTTAACAGTTACCTTAGCAACATGTTCTGTAATCCTTTGTAACCCTGAGAAGGATGTCCATGAAAGTGTCCTGTTTGAATATTTGTCTACTGGTTTGTAGGTACCTGACAATAAGAAAATTACCTGGTATACCGTGGCATATCATGTAAATAATAACAAGCAGATCCTATGGCATGTCATGTAAAAAGCAACAAAGAGATCCTGTGGCATATCATGTAAATTATAACAAAATGGATCCTCAGTGGCATTTCATGTAAGAAACAAATAGAGGGCCAAGATGGCCCTAGATCACTCACCTGGGTAATATTTCATAATATTTCTAAGTCTGATAAGGCCAGCCCTGCTCGTCCTTACTTTTCAGGCATTAAAATTTTACAAACAAGTTTTGAAAAGTGTCACCTAAATATCTTTACTGACAAGTTTGGTCCAAATTGGCCAAGCAGTTTAGGAGAAGAAGATTTTTAAAGAATCATTCAATGATTTATCCAAGTCAGATAAGTTTGATTCAGCCGCGCCAATAATTTTCTGCAAATCAAAATTTCATCAAAATCAAATTGTGAAAAGGGTAAACCAAGGTACATTTCTGCCAAGTTTAGTCAAATTGGCCCAACAGTTTAGAAGGAGATTTTTAAAGAATTATTCAATGATTTCTCTAAGTCTTATATGCCTGGCTCTGCCAAGCCAACAATTTTTGCAAATAAAACTTTCACAATCAAATTGTGAAAAGGGCACCCGAGGAACATTTCTGCCAAGTTTGGTTGAAATTGGCCCAATGGGTACAGAGGAGAAGATTTCTAAAAAATTCTTGACCAACGCATGATTCACAACAGATGCAGGGTGATCACAAATGGTCACCTTGAGTACCTTGTGCTCAGGTGAGCTAAAACATTCTTTGAATGACCAGACTTAAATCTTGTTTCGTGGTAATGGGTTATTATCATCATGTTTATTTCACTTCAAGGGTATGTAATAAAATAATTAATGCTCTGAATACAAAATTAAGTATTTCAAGTAAAAAAAACATAAGAAAGGATATACCAGAGTGCACTGCTCTCACTACAACAGAGTGGCTGCCATGGAAGAATGGAGGTCCCTCTTTGTATAACACTGAAATTATGAAATAAACAATCAATGAAATGACAGTAGTGCTCTTGGCTACAGGAGCTTGATAGTGAAATAATTAATGTCAAATACAGGTATATATCTTTCAATGAGAGCATTTGTATTGATGCCAATGCTCATATGCTCCTTTGCTGGTTAGTAGGTAAAATTTCATTCAAATATGCATTTAGAGTTATACCCCTTGATGGTATAGATTGCTTTTTTGAACTGAATATAGATCAAGATATTCTGATGATGGCTCAGGCACAAACTACAACCTGGCTAAAGAAATACCTCTAGATTTCTCCATTAACAGCCAAGCTAAAAACGCACCAAGAATTATTCACTTGAACCAATCAACTTACAATGACGCTTTGTGATGCCCTAAATAAATCCCAACAATGAAAACTTTGTGGGAAAATAAGAAACTACTTGTTACAAGCAAAATCTCCTTTACTCACAATGTTATGTACCCTAGTTGGCACTAATTTCCAATTTTAACCCAATTTGAAGAATTATTTGCAACTTCTTTCAATTTCGACCAGTCTAAAATGTTGTCGTCTGGTAATGGTTTAAAAGTATGGGTTGCTCTTATAACATATCAGCCAACATACCATACCAGCTGGTTACAAACAATTTCTTCATTATCCACAATATTTTCTACCTCAAAAGACAAAACAAATTAATATTTCAACGACTAAAATATGCCGTCTGCAACACCTTTGAATTTGGACCAGTATAGAATTTTGCCATCTGGTAAAAGGTTAAAATGATCGTGTACAGGGAATAATCCTCAAAGTAGGAGGAAACAAAACAGGATTTCTAATTGGACAAGATCATCAATAATCCATTCCCACATAATCCCTCCTTTCTACTCGTCAAAAGTAAATAGCTTTGGAAAACATTGTACAAAATGAAGAAATTGCTTGTATAAAGCAATTTCTTCATTATTCACAATGTTTTCTATTCAAAAAGACGGAAAAAACTTAAAATTCAATCAACTCATTATCATCGTCTGCAGCTTCTTTAAATTTGGACCAGTTCAAAACTTTGTTGTGTGGTAAAGGTTTGAGAAATTAGGGAGGAAAAAAAAGCTCTCTTTGCATTCTTTCTAGGCATATTTAACCCATTACCATACAACAAAATTTATCACTGGTCCAAAGTCAAAGAAGTTGTAGATGACAATTTTTTGTTGATGAAATTTTAAAACTCTTTTTCTTATGAGAAAGAAAACATAATGGATAATTAAGAAATTGCGTATAACATATGCAACCTTCTTCCCATTCAAATATTTGTAAGTCATAGTATTTATAGTACAAAAGTAATTAATTTGGCCCCAATAAGGCTAGAACATGTACTTACAAAAGTCAGTTCCAAATAAAATCCCTGGTTTCGGAACCCAACCGCGACTTCTGAAGAAATGGTAAGCTGCATAGCATGGTAAGAATCTCCGCTGCTGGCAGAATGTTACCCATAATTCCTTTAACGTAAGAGGTTCATTCTGGTTTTCATCATTTACAGTGAGGCATCCTAGCCCATAAGATAAGAAAAATGCCTGAAAGATAAAAACTTCCAAACAATGATACTAATGGAGGGTAGAAGAAGGAAACAAATAACATGTGAAGCAACGAGCAACTTTCTCTCCAGCAATGTTTTCTCAAATAATCATAGGTTGTCAAAATACTGAAGAAAAGAAAATACATGTATCATGAAAAATTCTTGTAACAGTTGGTTCTTAACCCATCCCTGCACAATCCTTCTTTTATATGCCACTGCATAAAAAGCATGGGAAAACATTGAAGAAAATGAAGAAATTTCTTCATTTTCCACAATGCTTTTCATAGCTTTTTTCTTGGGGAATTCTAAAAGCATTGTTGTGTGGGAATGGGTTAAAGCTTTGAGCTTATACAGCTGCTCTCAAACACTCACAATCCAGATGTTTTCCTATCCCTAAAAGAGATGCAGACAATATCTTAAACCACTGCAACCAAACTTTACAGTTGAGTAGACTGGGGATGGCTGTAAAGTGTCTTACTCATGAACACATCTGGTTGATGTTGTGGCTCAAACACGTGAGCTTCAGTTCAAGAGTCAAGCATCTTCACCATCAGCCATCGAGGCAGTCAGTATTTTTCAATTTGCATAAAGAACCAATCTAAGATTTTGTTATCCCGTAAAAGGCAAAAGCAATTGAGTTTAATTACTTCTTCTGCTGTCAATATCAACGGCTCTGTATATGGAAAGGGGTCCTTTTTCATTACTGGTTGCCATTGGTAACTTCTACTGGTCATGTGACCTTTGTCAAAATCATCGATAACAAGATAGTCTGCGTCTTGATCATTACTTTCGCAATATGGATGAGTCTTGACCATTTCATGGTCGTCCATTTCTTTATGGTGTTTATCGTTACTTTCAGTATTTGTTATAGCAATACTTTCTTCAATATTTGTATCACTTGCTATTGGAGAATTATTGATATCAGTATTTTTACCATGACTTTCTGTAATATCAACCATTTCAGAGTCGAGAATGTTATCACTCTTTATAGCCTCTGTATTCACACTGTCTCCCTGACCACTTGAATTCTCACCACCTGACTTCATATGGCTACTCATATGTGGGTGGTTATCTATGCCAGACTTTGAAGGTAAAGCACTTAAATCACTACAATTATCTAAGCTGTTTTGAATAATCACACTTTCTTCTCTGTTACAACTGTCATTTAAGAGAGTCAAATCACCTTTTATATTACCTTTAGTTCTAGTTACAAAATCATCAATCACTGAAATAAAATTATCTTCCGTCTTTCTTTTCTTTGCTACTGGTTGATCACTATTATCACTTAATGTCTGACCTTTCTGACCTTGATGTGACTTATCAAGGTCAGATTTATCAAGGTCATTATGACTGGCACTATCTGTTGCTGAAGTTAAAGATGGAGTATCCCAAAAATCTTCATCAGTTTCAGAGTTATCCCAGTCTGTAACAACATTCTTCTTATTAGTATCTTTAAAATCACTTTCCCAGTCCGTTACAACATTCTTCTCACTAGTATCTTTAAAATAATTATCACAATTAACTTTTATGTCACCTTTTTCATAAGCAACATGTTTATCCTGTGAATTATTATCAGTGCATTTGATTTCGCTTGTCCAAAATGCAGCATCTCCCTCTGAATTTTCCCATGAATCACAAGTTCTATCTTGTCTATTATGTAAATTGTTTGTGGCTACTTGTTCAGAAATAGCATAATCATCTTGAAGATTATCATATTCACTAGCTTCACTTGTCCAGAAAGCTGCGTCTCCCTCAGAATCGTCCCAAGAATTACAAGATTTTTTAGCGTTGATTTGTAAACTACTATTCTGCGAGGCTAATTGGCTATCATCTAGTGCATTATTCCCACACCTTTCAAAATTATTATCTCCAACATATGTATCTGTGTTCTCTCTGTATACAGATTCATCTTGCAGATCTGAAAAGTCATTGACAAATTGATGTATCACTGGTCGAGATCGCTGACCTCAGTCATGTCTCAGGTAATAAACAACGTCATTTTATAAAATACGTATTCAGGGACGTGAAATAAACAGTAAATCTTTGGTTGGCAACTCAATTGTCATAACTACAGCTTGAATAGGCTGTAGTAACTACATAAGCCCATTCCCATTTAAGACGTCCCCAAGGAAAACACCTTCAGAAAACATTGTGGAAAATGAAGAAATTGCTTGTTACAACAAATTTCTTCATTTTCCACGAAGTTTTCTATTCCGAAAGTTGAAAAAATCCAAAGTTAAAGTCACTAAACCCATTTAATTACTTGAAATAAATGTTGGAGTTTCAAGTTCACTTCTGGTCTAAATTGATTACCAGATGGCTAAATTTTAGACTGGCCCAAATTGAAAGAAGTTGGAGATGCCATTTTAAAGTTTATGAAATTTTGGATTTTTTCAACCTTCTGAGAAGAAAACATTGTGGAAAATGAAAGCAATTTCTTCATTTTCCAAAATGTTTTCTAAAGCTTTTTTCCTTGGGGGGCATCTAAAAGTGTCACTGAGTGGGAATGGGTTAATTAACCCTTTCCTGTTCAAACACGGGATTTTACATCTTTGTGATTTTATACTTTAGAAAACATTGTGGAAAAAGAAGAAATTGCTTGCATCAAGCAATTTCTTCTTTTCCCACAATATTTTCTACCACATAGGATGGTTTCATTTTAAATTGCATACAATTTTCATTGTCGTCTGCAACCTCTATCAATTTGGACCAGTCTAAAATTTCAAAAAACAGGAAAGGGTTAATGATGTGATTGGTCAGTTGATTTTTTGGTTGACAATGATGATCTGTCAATGACCAGATGACAAATTTTTAGACTTGTCCAAAATCAAAGATGTTGCAGTCGATGATTTTCAGTTGATGAAATTTTGATTTATTGTCTTTTGGGATAGAAACATTGTTGATAATTCAGAAATTGCTTTTCCCAAGAGCCATGTTGGACATGGCCATCCCCCACTGTAAAAGCTTGATAGTAAACTAATGCCAGTTAGATTTAGGCTTTTTGTGCCAATGAGTTCATTTTTAGCTATTATACTTTCAGAGATATGCTCTAGACAAAATCTAAGTCTTAAAAACAACAAAGGGCAATAACTCCAAAATTATGCAAGCAAGAGTCGTGGGTCTTGTGCACTGCACTTCTCCTTAACAAGATCTATCCCCCTGTGAAGTTTCAAGTTAATAGTTATTATACTGTCAGAGATATGCTCCAAAGGGCAATAACCCCAAAATTATGCAAGCAAGAATTGCGGTTCTTCTGCACTGCACGTCTCCTCAATGAGATGAAGTTTCAATTGATAGCATTTATACTTTAGGAGATATGCTCCGGACAAGCTTAGTGACGGAATGACGGACAGAGACCATTACTATATCCCCTTCGCCGAAACAGCGGAGGATAAAAAAGCAGGAACGCTTAGAAATGGGTTATAACTGGAACTTGTAATGTAATTGATGAATCTAGGTTGTCAAATAAGGAATCAATTGCCCAAACAAATCATTTATTTAGACAAGATGTGAACTTTCAACTCTGACATTGGCCGAAATTTATGCAAATAATTTTCGCAAATAGTTTTTGTTGGTTAGGTTGCTTAAATGTTGTAGCTATAGCTTATTCAAGCTGTACTTACAACATTTAAGTCCCCAACCCACCATTGTGCTTTTTGTTACATGGATATGGCTATAAAAATTTCGCAAAGCACTACCGTGAAAATTTGAAGCAGAACTTTCTGATGGGAGTCATTGGGCTCAACCAGCTGAGTCAGTGATTCATTAACCCATTCCCACACAAGCCCTCCTTTTTACGCCCCTCAAGAAAAAAGCTTTGGAAAACATTGTGGAAAATGAAGAAATTGCTTGTATCAAGCAATTTCTTCATTATCCAAAATGTTTTCTATCCAAAAAGACAAAGAAAAATTAAATTCCACCCACTTGAAAATATCGTCTGAAGCTTCTTTCAATTTGGACCAGTCTAAAATTTAGTTGAGTTGGAATGGGTTAATTGTTGTATTCATAATCTGCTTTTTTCTTTAGGATCTAACATAGTGAGATTGTGAGGGTTATTGATTGATTGATTGAATGGGGTTTAACGCCGCTTTTAACAGTATTTCAGTCATATCGCGGCGGCTGGAGCACCTAACAATGGAATCCTGGTATTTCTCACACCAGTACTACCATTACATCCCTACCTAGCCTTCAGCTGCTATCTCACATAGGTCTACGATTATCAACCCATTGGTGAGAGACAAATAGTCGGAAAGGATGAGTGCCGCCGTCGGGGATCGAACCCGGGACCTTTAGATTGACAGTCCGACGCGTTGTGAGGGTTAAAAGCAATTTCTTCGTATTACACAATGATTGCACATTTAGGAATACAGTGATATTTGGAATTCTACAAACTTGAAACTGTTGTCTGCATCTTTCTTTAAAATTTGGACTGAGGTTTTGCCAACTGGTAATGGGTTTACCCTTTCCTGTTTAGCAAAATTTTAGACCTGTCCAAATGCAAAGATTTTGCAGAGGAAAATTTAAAGTAGATTTAATTTGAAAAAAACAACAACATTCATTAGGGCAGAAAATATTGTGGAAAAAGAAGAAATTGCTTGCTTCTTTTTCTACATTTTTTTCTCATTTATACATTCACAAGCACATAAAAACCAGGAATGGGTATATCTTACTTTCATCCTGGTGATATTCAATGTCACTATCAAACTCCAAATCTTCCAAGGTGATCTGATCTGGATCATTTTTGTTGTCTTGATCAGCAAGCAGTTGCCACTGTCTATGGCGAAGATACCTGGAAAGAAACACATGAAAACGAAGAGCACCTCATGAGGATGCCAATGCTACAGTAGACATACTTGTATACCAAAATGTCAAAGTTTTAGACAACATGCCCTTATAGTATGACCTTGATCAATGACCTTGAACTTTACTGAAAGTAGAGAGTAGTGGTCACAAGTAATAGACATGTGAATTACGAGGTCCTTAACCCATTACCAAAGGCAAAATGAGAAAACATTGTAGATAATGAAGAAATTGTTTATAACAAGCAATTTCTCAATTTTTTCACATTGTTTTCTGAAGCCTTTTTTCTTAGGGGTGTCTAAAAGCTTTATTGAGAAGGAATGGGTTAAGTATAGAAAGAGTAGAGATATAGGAAAATGTCAAAGATTTTTGACGACCAGATGCTGGTGAAGACGTGATTGTAGACAAAATATCAGGGTTTTAGCAACTCCTTCGGGCTTCTACGAAAATAGCCAAGTTAAAAATTGCAGTACCCTTTATTATATCGTTGATGTAAATAATAATGTTAATTGTAACTCCATTTCATCCATATTTTGGTTGCAAATAACTACAAATTGCAATTAAAAGGAACTATTTTGTTCTATAAATATAATATTTGTACATAAAGCCAATTGCAATTAAGCAGTGTATGGTAATTATCAGGGTTTTAACTAAGAGAATTAGACAGACTTAATGCACAAGCACTAGATTTAAAGAATATATAATTCCTTTTTATAGCAACTTCTGCTAAATAGCAACAAAGGTGTTGTCAAACTGGTGTTGCATTTAACAGGATTTCACTGTAGCAATAGCTTAGATCATTTACTGAATATTGAATACAACTCTGTGAAATGAATTTCACAGCAAACATGAAATTTTCAACATATAAAATTTCATTTAAAGAGGCTACCGACTATATTTCTTATAACCTCAAAAACCCGATATTACTTGCTTGTAACAAACAATTTCTGTATTTCCAAACATGCTTCAGCCTTTCAACGTCCCTCAACAAAACACCTTTTGAAAACTTTGTGAAAAATGCAGAAATTGCTTGTAACAAGCCATTTCTTCATTATCCACAATTTTTTTACCCACTTTATCCACATTTTTTTCTACCCAAAAACACAGTTTTAAGATTTCATCAACTGGAAATTGTTATCTGTATTTTCTTCAAAATTTGACCAGTCTAAAAAACATTCATCTGGTAATGGGTTTTAAAGATTAGGGATAGGTTATCCATTACTGTATTAGACTGGTCCAAACTGAAGTTGAATGAAGTTTTAGAAAACAATGTCTTTTGGGGTAGAAAAGTTTGTGGATAATGAAGTTGATTACAAGCAATTTCTACATTTCAACAATGTTTTACAAAGCCTTGTCTTGGGGGTGTTCGAAGGCGGGAATATATGGGAATGTGTTATCTCTTTAGTGTTCGATCCCTGGTTATTACGTCCCTTGGAATTTATGATTGACAAAAATTGGGGAAAAAGAAGAAATTGCTTGTATCAAGCATTTTCTTCTTCTTCCACAATATGTTTACCCTATTGAATGGTTAATTGTCGAAATAAATCCATTCAATATTTTCATTTGCAAACCCTTTGAATTTGGATAGGTCTTAGATTTTGCAAAACAGGAAAGGGTTTTACAGAGGCTCTAAATTGCAACCCTGATAACAGCAATTAACTGCTTAATTGCGACTCACACTTTGCACAAACATTAGATTTACAGGAAAAAAATAGCTCCTGCTAATAGCAACTTCTGCTTAAAAATGTTGAAAAATTAGTGTTGCTAATAATGGGATTCTACTGTATAGATAACTTACATTTTTCTTTTCATAACATCAACTATGTTTGGCTCACTTCCTGTCTCTGATGTTAGATAAACATAAGGTGCTGACTGGTGAAACTCTGGCCCACCCCTTGATAACATCCCACGTCCAAAAAATCCCTGAAACAAATTCAAACAACTACCCTCCATAACTAAGACTAGAAATTTGTCCTAGACATGGATGCCCCCACTTAACCCTTTCCTGGACAAATCCGGGATTTTACGTCACTGTGATTTTATACTTAAGAAAACATTGTGGAAAAAGGTGAAATTGCTTGTTACAGGAAAGGGTTAAGCCATTACCACACGACAGTAATTTAGAATGGTCCAAATTGAAAGAAGTTGCAGGCAACAATTTCAACTTTAAAAAAAGAATTGCCTTTTAGGATAGAAAACATTGTAGACATTGAAGAGATTGTCACAAAATGTCCTAGTTTTTGGACGACATAACACAGACAATGACTTGCCTACAGAAATTTCTTGGGTTTTCTGCGAAAATGGCAGAGCTAAAAAGAAGAAAACAGCAAATTCTAGTTGATGAAATTTCATAAATCTTTATTTATTTATCATAGGGAAGAAAACAATGTGGAAAATAAAGTAATAATTCGATGGTTCAGCGTGAAACAGTTGTAACTGCCTATATGTTTATAGGCAGTTACAACTGTTTCGCGCTGAACCATCGAATTGCTCATTATAAGCAATTTCTTCATTTTCAAAATATTTTCATAAGCTTATTAATTTAGGGGCATAAAAAAGCAGTGAGAATGAGAAACAGGTAAGGCATATGACTTGTTATAAAATTTGTCAAATATGCAAAGATTGTACCACTTTAACCCATTACTACACAATCACACATTTTTACATGCCAAGAATATATAGGTATCAAAAACATTGTCTGAAAAGAAGAAAATACTTTTGTGTAATTACATTGTATCAAAAAATATTTCTGCACTCTATTTTTCCATGAAGGTATGAAACAAGTTTTGTGACTATAAGTCTGACTAAACTAAAATTAAATCACTAATTAATCTTTTTTGAATTCTACCGTCAAAACAACTATCTTCAACTGTTCTTTCTATGTGATTAAAGAGAATTCTCACCATTTTATACAGACATCTTATATCCCCTGAATGTGTAACTATAACAGAGTTATTTTGTAATTGTCCTGTAAAATGATACCAGTTGTTTTCGTCACACGGTGACCGTGTTATTGAAGCAATTGGAACTGGGAATGGTGAATCCCTTTCTTGCTTTGCTCTTTTCTTCTTTCTGTAGTCTGAACTATAATTACTGGCCATTTTCTGCTGGGATGAAAAGAAATTCAGTTTAATTCAACCTGTTACAAGACAGCAGTAATTCAAGAAAGTTGCAAACGACAGCCACAATACAATGAAAGTCAATATTAGCTGAAAAGAAAAGCACCATATAACCCTTTCCTGTACAATCCCAGTTTTTAGGTCCCTGTGATTTTACACTTGGGAAAACATTGTGGGAAAAGAAGAAATTGCTTGTTAAAAGCAATTTCTTCTTTTCCAACAATTTTTTCTACCCTGTAGATTGGTTACTTTTCAAATTGCACTCACTTTTGATTGTGGTCTGAAACTTCTTTAAATTTGGACAAGTCTATGATTTTGAAAAACAGGAAAGGGTTAAGGGAGAATACATTGAGGAAAAGGAGAAAATGATTAATACATATTGTGAGAAGAGAAGAGATTGCTATGATAAGTAATTTCTCCTGTTCTTATATGATGTCCATGTCAAGAGACAGAGCATTGGCTTCCCGATCAAGAGGTCCAAGTATGATACCTGTGAAGGGCTAATGGTCTTTGTTCTTTCATTGCCCCACACATTCAGCGCAAGTACTTATGAATTCTCCTGGAAGCACAATCAAGAGGGATTAATCTTAGCTGGGATAACTTATTTCCCAATCTATGTAAAATCAATAGGTTTTCCCCTAATCCTGTTCCGATAATGTTTCATAATTGCAATTATATAGTGGCCTCGTTTCAAATCAGCTAGATAATTTGAAGGGAGGTGATATAAAAACATAGCATAGGCAGCAAACATGCTGTTTTGATGGACCATGAAGCAATCCCAGTCATGGCACGCTGTTATAGGTTAAACAGAATAAAAGCAAGTGCAAAATAAAGACAAAGAATACATTATTCTCTTAAAATTTCTTTGAAAATAGTATTATTAGCTAGTGTTCGAACGTGATACCATCTTCAAAAGACACGTGAACCAAAGAAAGAACGAAAATCTAGTGGTACGAATCTATTTATGTGGACACGAAATCTAACGACTTTATTGATTTAGTAATCAAATACAGCATTTAAAAGATACAAACAATCAAATTATTGTTTTATAAAGCTAATCTGGTCAAATGCCATATCATAAATAACAACGAGTCACCTAATTTATCCGAAATCAGAATAAATTTGGCAGCGCAATCTGGGCTTTCTTCGTAAGAATAACAAACACGTGATGATTACTTCATGGAAGGAAAATCATTTATGTATCGGTAATCTTTTCAGACGAGATTATTAGTTTACATGACCACTTTTTCCTGTTTTTCTCTTTTATCCACAAAGGTTAAGGTTAGTCCAATCCATGCCTGTTCTAAAAATAGACCTCCCAGCCTCTGAAACAAGTTTTGGTTTCCGGCTTTGATTCCAATTAGAAATGTAGGAACCAAGGTTGAACTAAAAGTAGAAAGAGTTCTGGTACACTCAGCCGTATTATACTCTAAAGAGTTTGAAACGTTTAATTAAATGCTTCGATGATCATGTTTGATTCAATAAAGCAAATTATCATAACTTATAAAATATAGGATTGTGCTTGTTTTAAAAAAACTCGCCAAAAGAATTAAAAAATATAACGTAAATTGATGAACTACTTTAACTAATTTTGCATATCATTGCGCTAAAGTCCGGGACCTTCCGGACTGGTAAAACAACAGAATATTGCAGATCATATTTTCTCGATGCAGCGTATATCTATTATTCAGAACTAATGTTTTAACCCGTTCCCACACAAGCCCTCCTTTTTACACCGCTCAAGAGTTTTTGATAACATTGTGGAAAATGAAAACTTGCTTGTTTCAATGCATACTTCATAGTTAACAATGTTTTCTATCACAAAAGTCGGAAAAACCAACAACTAACAATTCCATCAACTTGAAATTGTCGTCTGCAGGTCCATTTGATTTGGACCAGTCTAAAGTTTGTTGTGTGGGAATGTGTTGAAAGTATTTCACCCTTCCTAATCAACATGAACAATCTATGAATACCTAAGACTCTAAAGATCTTTGGTACAGATTAAAAGGAAGTATTTTATGTACTCGCTATTGTTTGAGAACATTAATTTAATCAAACTAGAACACTAAAGAGTAATGGTACATAGCTAAAATAAATGTAGATAATTGAATTAGTACTTTAAAGAGTTATATTGCAGGTTAAGAGAGGCAATCTGGACTACAAATTATCTATTAACATTGAAATAATCAAAATCGTACTTCAAAGAGTTACGGCACAGGTCAAAAGAAAACAACATTGTATGGACTAATTGTAAAGGATCATTACAATAATGAAATATGTTCTCAACATGTACTAAAAGGTTAAATAACGGTTTTAAAGAAGAATTTACTGGACTAATATACGTTTAGTTACATTCTAATTTTTCAAATTATAACTGGATTCTGATCTGTTTAGGAAGATTGATATAATCATATAAGCATTCTTAAGGGTTATGGAACAGATTGAAAGAAGTATTTAATGGACTCCAAATTGTTAAGGAACAATGAAACAATCAAATAAGTACTCTAAAGAGTTATGGTCCAATTTGAAAGAAGTATTTAATGGACTCCAAATTGATTGAGAACATTGAAATACTCAAATTTGTACTCTAAAGAGTTATGGTACAGATTTAAAGAAGTGTTTAATGGACTCCAAGTTGTTAAAGAACATTGAAATAATCAAATAAGCACTCTAGAGAGTTATGGTACAGACTGAAAGAAGTATTAAATGGACTCCAAATTGTTAAGGAACATTGAAACAATCAAATGTGTACTCTTAAGAGTTCTGTAACAGATCTAAAGAAGTATTAAATAGACTCCAAATTATTAAGGAACATTGAAACAATCAAATTACACTCTAAAGAGTTATGGTCCAATTTGAAAGAAGAATTTAATGGACTCAAAATTGATTAAAAACATTGAAATAATCAAATTTGTACTCTTAAGAGCTATAATACAGATTGAAAGAAGTATTTAAAGGACTTAAAATTGTAAAGGAACATTGAAACAATCAAATTTGTATTCTAAATAATAATGGTACACATTTACAGAAGTATTCAATGGACTCAAAATTTTTAAGGAACATTGAAACAATCAAATAAGTACTCTAAAGAGTTATGGTCCATTTTAAAAGAAGTATTTAATGGCCTCCAAATTGATTAAAAACATTGAGATAATCAAATTTGTACTCAAAAGAGATATGGTACAGATTTAAAGAAGTATTAAATAGACTCCAAATTGTGAAGGAACATTGAAACAATCAAATAAGCACTCTAGAGAGTTATGGTACAGACTGAAAGAAGTATTTAAAGGACTCCAAATTGTTAAAGAACATTGAAATAATCAAATTTATACTCTAAAGATTTACGGTACAGTTTGAAAGAAGTATTAAATAGACTCCAAATTGTTAAGGAACATTGAAACAATCAAATTACACTCTAAAGAGTTATGGTACAGTTTGAAAGAAGTATGAAATGGACTCCAAGTTGTTAAAGAAAATTGAAACAATCAAATTTGTACTCTTAAGAGCTATAATACAGATTGAAAGAAGTGTTTAAAGGACTTCATATTGTAAAGGAACATTGAAACAATCAAATTTGTATTCTAAATAATTATGGTACAGATTTACAGAAGTATTCAATGGACTCAAAATTGTTAAGGAACAATGAAACAATCAAATAAGTACTCTAAAGAGTTATGGTCCAATTTGAAAGAAGAATTCAATGGACTCCAAATTGATTAAAAACATTGAAATAATCAAATTTGTACTCTAAAGAGATATGGTACAGATTTAAAGAAGTATAAAATAGACTCCAAATTGTTAAGGAACATTGAAACAATCGAATAAGCACTCTAGAGAGTTATGGTACAGACTGAAAGAAGTATTTAAAGGACTCCAAATTGTTAAAGAACATTGAAATAATCAAATTTGTACTCTAAAGAGTTATGGTACAGTTTGAAAGAAGTGTTTGATGGACTCCAAATTGTCAATGAACATTGAAACAATTAAATTTGTTCTCTCAAGAGTTCTGTAACAGATTTAAAGAAGTATTAAATAGACTCAACATTGTTAAGGAACATTGAAACAATCAAATTACTCTCTAAAGAGTTATGGTACAGTTTGAAAGAAGTATGAAATGGACTCCAAATTGTTAAGGAACATTGAAACAATCAAATTTGTACTCTTAAGAGCTATAATACAGAATGAAAGAAGTATTTAAAGGACTTCAAATTGTAAAGGAACATTGAAACTATCAAATTTGTATTCTAAATAATTATGGTACAGATTTACAGAAGTATTCAATGGACTCAAAATTGTTAAGGAACAATGAAACAATCAAATAAGTACTCTAAAGAGTTATGGTCCAATTTGAAAGAAGAATTTAATGGACTCCAAATTGATTAAAAACATTGAAATAATCAAATTTGTACTCTAAAGAGTTATGGTACAGATTTCAAGAAGTGTTTAATGGACTCCAAGTTGTTAAAGAACATTGGGATAATCAATTAAGCACTCTAGAGAGTTATGGTACAGACTGAAAGAAGTATTTAAAGGACTCCAAATTGTTAATGAACTTTAAAATAATCAAATTTGTACTCTTAAGAGTTATGGTACAGTTTGAAAGAAGTGTTAGATGGACTCCAAATTGTCAAGGAACATTGAAACAATCAAATTTGTACTCTTAAGAGTTCTGTAACAGATTTAAAGAAGTATTCATTAGACTCCAAATTGTTAAGGAACATTGAAACAATCAAATTACACTCTAAAGAGTTATGGTACAGTTTGAAAAAAGTATGAAATGGACTCCAAATTGTTAAAGAAAATTGAAACAATCAAATTTGTACTCTTAAGAGCTATAATACAGATTGAAAGAAGTATTTAAAGGACTTCAAATTGTAAAGGAACATTCAAACAATCAAATTTGTATTCTAAATAATTATGGTACAGATTTACAGAAGTATTCAATGGACTCAAAATTGTTAAGGAACAATGAAACAATCAAATAAGTACTCTAAAGAGTTATGGTCCAATTTGAAAGAAGAATTAAATGGACTCCAAATTGATTAAAAACATTGAGATAATCAAATTTGTACTCTAAAGAGATATGGTACAGATTTAAAGAAGTGTTAAATGGACTCCAAGTTGTTAAAGAACATTGAGATAATCAATTAAGCACTCTAGAGAGTTATGGTACAGACTGAAAGAAGAATTTAAAGGACTCCAAATTGTTAATGAACTTTAAAATAATCAAATTTGTACTCTAAAGAGTTATGATACAGTTTGAAAGAAGTGTTTGATGGACTCCAAATTGTCAAGGAACATTGAAACAATCAAATTTGTACTCTTAAGAGTTCTGTTACAGATTTAAAGAAGTATTAAATAGACTCCAAATTATTAAGGAACATTGAAATAATCAAATTACACTCTAAAGAGTTATGGTACAGTTTGAAAGAAGTATGAAAATTAATGGACTCCAAATTGTTAAAGAAAATTGAAACAATCAAATTTGTACTCTTAAGAGCTATAATACAGATTGAAAGAAGTATTTAAAGGACTTCAAATTGTAAAGGAACATTCAAACAATCAAATTTGTATTCTAAATAAATATGGTACAGATTTACAGAAGTATTCAATGGACTCAAAATTGTTAAGGAACAATGAAACAATCAAATAAGTACTCTAAAGAGTTATGGTCCAATTTGAAAGAAGAATTTAATGGACTCCAAATTGATTAAAAACATTGAGATAATCAAATTTGTACTCTAAAGAGATATGGTACAGATTTAAAGAAGTGTTTAATGGACTCCAAGTTGTTAAAGAACATTGAAATAATCAATTAAGCACTCTAGAGAGTTATGGTACAGACTGAAAGAAGTATTTAAAGGACTCCAAACTGTTAATGAACTTTAAAATAATCAAATTTGTACTCTAAAGAGTTATGATACAGTTTGAAAGAAGTGTTAGATGGACTCCAAATTGTCAAGGAACATTGAAACAATCAAATTTGTACTCTTAAGAGTTCTGTAACAGATTTAAAGAAGTATTAAATAGACTCCAAATTATTAAGGAACATTGAAACAATCAAATTACACTCTAAAGAGTTGTGGTACAGTTTGAAAAAAGTATGAAATGGACTCCAAATTGTTAAAGAAAATTGAAACAATCAAATTTGTACTCTTAAGAGCTATAATACAGATTGAAAGAAGTATTTAAAGGACTTCAAATTGTAAAGGAACATTCAAACAATCAAATTTGTATTCTAAATAATTATGGTACAGATTTACAGAAGTATTCAATGGACTCAAAATTGTTAAGGAACAATGAAACAATCAAATAAGTACTCTAGAGAGTTATGGTCCAATTTGAAAGAAGAATTTAATGGACTCCAAATTGATTAAAAACATTGAAATAATCAAAATTGTACTCTAAAGAGTTATGGTACAGTTTGAAAGAAGTGTTAGATGGACTCCAAATTGTCAAGGAACATTGAAACAATCAAATTTGTACTCTTAAGAGTTCTGTAACAGATTTAAAGAAGTATTAAATAGACTCCAAATTATTAAGGAACATTGAAACAATCAAATTACACTCTAAAGAGTTATGGTACAGTTTGAAAGAAGTATGAAATGGACTCCAAATTGTTAAAGAAAATTGAAACAATCAAATTTGTACTCTAAAGAGCTATAATACAAATTGAAAGAAGTGTTTAAAGGACTTCAAATTGTAAAGGAACATTGAAACAATCAAATTTGTATTCTAAATAATTATGGTACAGATTTACAGAAGTATTCAATGGCTTCAAAATTGTTAAGGAACAATGAAACAATCAAATAAGTACTCTAAAGAGTTATGGTCCAATTTGAAAGAAGAATTTAATGGACTCCAAATTGATTAAAAACATTGAAATAATCAAATTTGTACTCTAAAGAGATATGGTACAGATTTAAAGAAGTGTTTTATTGACTCCAAGTTGTTAAAGAACATTGAGATAATCAATTAAGCACTCTAGAGAGTTATGGTACAGACTGAAAGAAGTATTTGAAGGACTCCTCATTGTTAAGGAACATTGAAACAATCAAAATTGTATTCTAAGTAATTATGGTACAGATTTAAAGAAGAATTTAGTTGACTCCAAGTTGTTACGGAACATTGAAACAATCAAATTTGTACTCTTAAGAGTTCTGTAACAGATTGAAAGAAGTATTAAATGGACTCCAAATTGTTAAGGAACATTGAAACAATCAAAGTAGTACTCAAAAGAGTTATTGTATATTTTGAAAGGAGTATTTAATGGACTCCAAGTTGTTAAAGAACATTGAAATAATCAAATAAGCACTCTAAAGAGTTATGATACAGATTGAAGAAGTATTTAATGGACTCCAAATTGTTCAAGAACTTCGAAATAATCAAATTCGTACTCTAAAGAGTAATGGTATAGATTAGAAAGAAGAATTTTATGGTCTGCAAATGGTGAAAGAACTTTACAATTATAATATAAGTACTCTTAAGATTTACTTACAGATTAAAAAGAAGCGTAAACTTGACTCCAAATTGTTTAGGATCATTAAATTAATCAAAGAAGTACCCCAAAGGGTTTAAGTACAGATAATGAAGAAGCATTTACCGGACTCCAAGTCGTTTAGTGACATTAAAATAATCAAATTCATACCAGTAAGAGTTATAGTTCAGATTAAACAGAAGCATTCATTGGACTCCAAATCCTTAAGGTACATCAAAATAATTAACTAGTGCTCTAAAAAGTTTAAATACAGATAAAAAAGAAGTATTTTTCTGATTCCAAATTGTTAAGGAAATCAAGAAAAAATCAAATGAGAACTCCAAAGAATTTACAACAGATTTCAAATAATTATTTACTGTACTCCAAATCGTTAAGTGACATTTCAGTACTCTAAAGAGATTAGGTACACATTAAAGAATGTATTTAGTGGACTCACAATAGTTTTGGAACGCTTATTTATTCAAACATGTATTTTCAAGTGTTTTAATACAGATAAAAAAGAAATATTTACTAAGACTCTATATTGTTAATTATGGTGTAGTATAAAAAGAATAATTTACTGGATACCAAATCGTTACGGAGTATTAAAATTTTCCAACTAGTACCCTAAAGAGTTTCAATGCAGATAAAAAAGAATTATTTACTCTACATCAAATTGTTAAGGAACATAAAAACAATTAAACGAGAACTCCAAAGAGTTTGGTACGGATTCAAAAACCGTATTTTCTGTACTCCAATTCGTTTAGTGACGTTTCGGTAATTCATATTAGTGCTCTAAAGAGTCTAGGTACAGATTAAAGAAAGTATTATTTGGACTCACAATTTTTAGGGACAAGAATCAAATTAAACTTCAATCCTCAAGAGTTTTAATACAGCTAAAAAGGAAGTGTTTACTTAACTCTAAATTGTTAAAAAGATTAAATAATGAAATGAGAGCTCCAAAGAGATTAGGTACAGATTTAAAATAAGCCTTTACTGGCCTCAAATTATTCAGTCAGTACTACAAAGGGTTTAAGAACAGTAATTTGCTTTACTCCTAATTGTTTAGAAACGTTAAAATAATCGAATAAGTTCTTTGAATCGTTTCGGTACAACTGATGAAGAAGTAAGAAATTGACTCTTACTGTTATGGAACAATAAATCAACGAGTGCATGTCACATTGAGATGCAATACAGAAGTCCCCCGACCGACTAAAATAAACTTTTTAGCTCACCTGAGCACAACGTGCTCAAGGTGAGCTTTTGGTATCACCTTTTGTCCGTCGTGCGTCGTGCGTCGTGCGTCGTGCGTCGGAAGTCGTCAACAATTCTTTAAACATCTTCTCCTCAGTAACCACTGGGCGGAATTCAACCAAACTTGGTAGGAATGTTCCTTGGGTGACCCTTCTAAAAAGTTTTTCGCGGATTTTTGATTGACCCCCAAATATGGGCGTGGCAGGGCGTGGCAGTTTTTAACTTAGAAATCTTTAAACATCTTCTCCTCAGTAACCATTGGGCCAATTTCAACCAAATTTGGTATGAATGTTCCTTGGGTCACCCTTTTCAAAAGGTGTTCGCGGAATTTTGATTTATGCCCAAATATGGGCGTGGCAGGGCGTGGCAGTTTTTGACTTAGGAATCTTTAAACATCTTCTCCTCAGTAACCATTGGGCCAATTTCAACCAAATTTGGCATGAATGTTCCTTTGGTGACCCTTTTCAAAAGTTGTTCGTGGAATTTTGATTGACCCCCAAATATGGGCGTGGCAGGGCGTGGCAGTTTTTGACTTAGAAATCTTTAAACATCTTCTCCTCAGTAACCATTGGGCCAATTTCATCCAAACTTGGCATGAATGTTCCTTGGATGACCCTTTTTAAAAGTTGTTCGCAGAATTTTGATTTATGCCCAAATATGGGCGTGGCAGGGCGTGGCAGGGCGTGGCAGTTTTTGACTTAGAAATCTTTAAACATCTTCTCCTCAGTAACCATTGGGCCAATTTCATCCAAACTTGGCATGAATGTTCCTTGGATGACCCTTTTTAAAAGTTGTTCGCAGAATTTTGATTTATGCCCAAATATGGGCGTGGCCGGGCGTGGCAGTTTTTGACTTTGAAATCTTTAAACATCTACACCTCAGGAACCATTGGGCCAATTTCAACCAAACTTGGTATGAATGTTCCTTGGATGACCCTTTTCAAAAGTTGTTTGGCAGAATTTCGTTTCACGCCCAAATATGGGCGTGGCAGTTTTTGACTTTGAAATCTTTAAACATCTTCTCCTCAGTAACTATTGGGCCAATTACAACCAAATTTGGTATGAATGTTCCTTGGGTGACCCTTTTCAAAAGTTGTTCGCAGAATTTTGATTTATGCCCAAATATGGGCGTGGCAGTTTTTTTTAACTTTGAAATCTTTAAACATCTTATCCTCAGTAACCATTGGGTCAATTTCAACCAAACTTTGCATGAATGTTCCTTTGGTGACCCTTTTCAAAAGTTGTTCCTGGAATTTTGATTTATGCCCAAATATGGGCGTGGCAGGGTCAGGCACTTTTTTGACTTTGAAATCTTTAAACATCTTCTCCTCAGTAACTATTGGGCCAATTTCAACCAAATTTGGTATGAATGTTCCTTGAGTGACCCTTTTCAAAAGTTGTTCTAGAATTTTGATTGATGACCAAATAAGGGCTTGGAAGGATAGGGCAGTTTTTACTTTGAAATCTTTAAACATCTTCTCCTCAGTAACCATTGGGCCAATTTCAATTTTGAATCATCTTACATTAGTCAGGTGAGCGATTTTAGGGCCATTCTGGCCCTCTTGTTTATAGTTAATCTTTCCCAATTAATTGATTGATTGATTGATTGATTGGGGTTTAACGCCATTTTTAAAAGTATTTCAGTCATATCACTGCATGCGGCTGGAGCACCTAACAATGGATTCCTGGTATTTCTCACACCAGTACTTCCTTTCCTAGCCCTCAGCTGTTATCCCACTTAGGTTTACGATTATGCACCCATTGGTAAGAGACAAATGTCGAAAAGGATATGTGCCGCCGCCGGGGATCGAACCCATGACATCCCGTTATTGAAGATTATGAGTATGATGCGCTACCGACTGCGCTTTGACGGCGGCTAATATTTTCCCAAGCAAGACCTAGTTTGACGTCGCTAAGAGTAGGTTTAGGAAAATATTGAAAGAAAAGAAGAATGCTGATAATTGACATTTTCTCCCTTTTCTTCAATATTTTCTGTACTTTAACGTTAATTATTTCTTTTTTAAATAACTATCATTTTGTCGTCTTCAGTAGCTTTAAATTAGGCATAGTCTGAATTTTTGCTCTTTGGGAAAGGGTCAACTAATTTTGGATATATAAAGGTAGACAATCTTGAGAAAAACAATAAATAAAAGAAGATTCTGAAGCAATTACTGGTTTTGGTTTATACATATTTTATTTGCATAAATCAGACATGTACATGTTCATTTTCAATTACTGGTTTTGACATCCCTAACAGAAAATGTTTTAGAAATCAGAAAGATTAATTAAAAAGGGCGTGGCAGAGTAAGGGTTCTTTAACATGAAACTTCTCCACACTGTGATTTATAAGTGTACAATGTTTGTAGCTGATAGCATGCACTGTTTATGAGATATGTTTCGAAAAACAATATGTAAAGGTTAAACAAAGGGCAAATCTATTAACTATAAGTGTATAAAGTTTGAAGTTGCCAGCACTAATGGTTTAGGAGATTTGGTCCGGACATAAATGTAGAGGTAAAAAAAAAAAAAAAAAAGGATTAGACAAGAAACGGCAATAAGTCAAACAATGGGTGTGGTCGAGTAACGGTTCTTGTACATGACACTTCTTCACAATGTTTTCTATAAGTTTATAAAGTTTGAAATTGCTAGCACCTATTATCTAGAAGATATGTTCCGGACAAAATCTAACAGTAAAGCAACAAAGGACAATAACTCAAAAGAGGACGTGGCAGAGTAATGGTTCTTGTACGTGACACTTCTCCACATTGTGATCTATAAGTGTACAAAGTTAACATTGCTAGCACTTATGGTTTAGGAGATATGTTCCGGACAAAAAAGTAAAGGTAAAAACAATTTAGGGCAATAGCTCAAAAAGTGGGCGGGATAGAGTAACGGTAAATAGTTTAGGAAGAAACAGAAGCATTTATTTGACTCCAAACTGTTTCAGAAAATTCGATTATTCAAATCAGTACCTTAAAGAGTTTATAAAAACATTAACCCATAGCCAAGCGACACAATTTTAGAGCGGTCCAAATTGAAAGGAGTTGCAGACGGCAAATTAAAATTTATCAAATTTTATATTTTTCAACTTTCTAGGCATAAAACAAAGTGGAAAATGAAGAAATTGCTTGTAAAAGCTGTTTAGGGACATTGAAATAATTAGATTAGTACTTTCTTAAGTAGAGTGGCAATTACTTGACTCCAAACTGTTTATAAACGTTAAATTAATCAAATCAGTACTCTAAAGAGTTTCGGTACACGTAATTAAATTCATTCTAGTCTGTTAAGTCATAATAAGATAAATAAATAGATTAGCTCACAACAGTTAAGGAACATTAGAATAACTAGATCAGTAATGCAAAGAGTTACAGATTTAAAAAACGGTTTAGACTTGACTCCAAATTGTTAAGGAACACTACAATAATACAGTCAGTTCTCGTAACAGGCATTTACCTGACTATAATCTGTTAAGGATCATTGAATATATATCAAAATTTTGACCTTGAAACTATCAAACTATCAAACTTAGAAAACCTTTATCTTACTGGATAGAAAACATTGTTAATTAAGAAATGTGCGTGTTGCTAATAATTTCTTCGTTTTCCACAATATTTTTCCAAGCTTTATTCTTGAGGGGCGTAAAACATTGGGATTATGTGAGAATGGGTTATATCGAACTATTCTATAGTGTTGCACAAAAAGGTTTGATTCTTGGCAAAAACCGTGGAATCAATGCGAGCGATTTTTTAATCGGAGATTTTCCTCATCATTCAAAGAACTCGTAAGATTTCAACTATACGAATGATATTATACGAAGCATGTGAATGTTTGTCATTCTCACTCATATCCTATAATATAACAACATTGGAAGACAAAAAAGGACCTGTTTTATTAACATGAGATACGATTAATCCATTCCCAGACAGCAAAATTTTATACTAATCCAAATTGAAAGAAGCTGGAGACGACGATTTCAAATTAATGGAATTATTATTATTATTATTTTGTCTTTTTTTATTTTCGTCTTTTAGGATAGAAAACATTGCGGATACTGAAAAATAGCTTGATATATGCAATTTCTTCATTTCCAATCGAGGTTTTAAATCAATAGACCATTCAAATAATTATTTAGAACGGGAGTGAAATTTGAACTCTTACATTGGTCAAGATTTTTGAGAAGCATAAGCGCTGTTTTGTCGACTTAAGCTTCGTAACTACAGCTTACATAAACTGTAGTTACGACGTTTAGGCTCGTTTTCTTTCAACAGTCTAATTTCAGGTTAAGGTTAGGATTATGATGCAAGTGGGCCATACTTAATACATATATAGACTATGTACCTGGGGATCCAAAAGCCTAAATTACAAATTCAAAGGCTTAAGGGCAAATGTGAAATTAGGAGAAAAGTTTTTCCTCCCTCAAGATCTATGGGTTATAATTTCAGAAATAATAAAGAATTCAGTAAACTGATGCTTCATGCATATAGCCCCCCCCCCGACTCCGCCCCTCGGGACTCGAGGACAATGATTTTAGCTATTTTGAAAAAGGTCAATTTACTGATGCTTCATGCAAAATAACAAGGCTCTACGCCTTCTGGGTCAGAAGGAGAAGATTTTTTAAGAATATTTTAAATTTTCACTTTTGTTGCCATGGTTTTTAACAGTTTTTAGTAGATTTCAATCCTTTTAGCTATTTTTAGAGGGGACCACCTAAGGAACATTTCTGCCAAATTTGGTTCAAATTGGTCCAGTGGTTTGGGAGGAGATATCGTTTAAAGAAATTGTTGACGGACGACGCACGACGGACGCACGACTGACAAAAGATGACAACAATAACTCACTTGAGCACTTCGTGCTCAGGTGAGCTAAAAATGCAAGTAACAAATATTTACTTTGAATCCTTTAACCCACCACCGAACAACCCATTTTGACTGGTTCAAATTGAAAAAAAATGTGGTAGATAAAGAAATAATTTAATTTTTTTCTTCATTATCCAGCATGCTCTCCAAAGTTTGTATCTTATGGGGTTCGAACAATCAGGATTGTGTGGTCAGCCCGATTAGCTCAGTTTGTAGAGCATTTGACTTCAAACCTCAAGATCACGGGTTCGCGCCCTAGGCTGATCATATCAACTTACAAACTAATTGTCTTTCGGATGAGACGTAAAACCGAGGCCCCGTGTGACGGTGCTCTCCATCGAGCACGTTAATGAACCAGGCGGGGCTCTCAGCAGTCTTCCTGTATCCTTGCACTATCCCCCGTAACAACTAACCGTCTTCTGGGGGCGTCTCTCATATTGGCATGTGCTACGGTAGCGACGATAAATAAACGGAAATACACACACAGAGGAGTGTGTGGGAATTGGTTAAAAAAAGTGTAAGATCCAAGTTAAGGTTCTATTAACCCATTATAACTAGACAACAAAGATATATACATGCTCAAGTTGCTTAATATCAAAGATAATAATAATAACAATTAAAGAAAAAACATTTTGAGAAAAGGAGAAAATACATTTCATTAGTAGTCTCTCATTCTCACATCTTTTTATTAAAATAGACTGTCAAAATAGGACAAGGACAGTAATGAATTAATTGTACTTCCAAAATCGTATATCAAAGGATTTCATCTTTTACTAACTCTTTATACACAATGGGATTAATCAACAAATACGAAAAAATAGAACCTGATCAGACTGCATGATCTGCAAAGGCTGTTAAGGATTCAAATCATGATTATTGACCTGTGCTCAAATATTGAACGTACCCCTTATTTTACAAGCTTTAACAGCTCCCATTAGGTAGAGATGTAGTGCATTTAAACCCAGAATCACTGTACACTCAAAAGTCCGATTCCTTATGGATGCTGAAAACCATCATGACACAACCAGTTCGTGTTTGTGTGCTTTGGTATTGATGTTGTAGCCACATAAGGTAGCTCTGTGAGATAACAACCGTGAAAAATCCTATTCTTCTCATCACCTGCATTAGGTTAATGGCTGTTCTACCAAAAGAACTGGAGAAATTCAAACAATTGTTAACATTTAGTGGACGTTTCTATTGACTTTAGTGTATATAAGCGCCAATGACAGCCACGTCGCTCGGTCAGTCTTATTGGCCCAGGTGGTAAAGCACTCGACTTCAAACCTCTGGATTGCGGGTTCGAACCTCGGGCTAATCAAATTTACTAATTTGTCGTTTGGACGGAATGTTCAATGGAAGCCCTGTGTGACGGTGCTATACACCGGGCACGTTAAAGTATAGCTGGCGCAATATCCATGTACTATAGCCAGTAACAATTGATGGATCGCCGATGTCAATCAACGAATAGATTGACCAATCAAATAATTCGTTTACATCAGAAGAAAATTTGAACTTAGACATTAGTCGGCATTTATGATAACTTCTTTTATTGGGTTGACGACTTAAACGTCGTAGCTACAGCTTATTTAACCTATAGTTACGACACTTGGGTCACCAATCAACAATCACATTGGGTTATTACTCGTAAATGACCATAAATCTTGTAAAATAAAGCCGTTTAATATCTAGGTCAAATTTTCTGTCGGAGGTAGTTGGCTTGGCAAGCGATAAGCAAAGTGGCATCGAGATAATACCTAACCCTGGAAAAAGTGGTAACGTCAAAAGCAGCTCTACAGTTAAAACCGTTTTTAATTAATCACGCATTTTGATGCCTTCGATGAAGTTTGGTTTGGAAAACTTTGTGAGACAATGAGAACTTGTTTGTTACAAGCAATTTCTTCATTTACCACAATGTTTTCTACCCTGAAAGATACTTATACCAAAATTTCAATCCGATTTGTTTTATTTTGGAACATTCTAAGAATTTATCGTCTAGTAATGGGTTTAGAAAGTCTTTGAAATCGCTCTTATTGAGCGTTTTCCCCAACTTTTGAACTCTGTGGAGAGACTATTTTAAACCAATGAGAAAAAGTTGTGCAACCTTTGGTAGAAAACCATCTGTATATATTGTAAACCAAATATGAATGCATTGCACCTTATAAATTGGGGGGGGGGGGGCAGATATTTGAAAATACTCTAATTGAGCGTTTTTATAACTTTGAATACCTTTGGAGGGGACATTTTTGTCACAAGGAACATAACTTAAAAAAACATGATAGATTTAAGCTACATTCGAAATATAAATGCTCTTTATACTTTAGCTAAGAATAACATTTTTTAAATTGTAAATTGAGCCGTTTTAACCATAGGGGCATAATTGTCATAAACACACGTATTTCAAAATCATTTAGTTATATTACATACCAAATATGAATGCCATGTGCCATATAGTTTAGGAGGAAAAGACTCTTGAACTTGCTGTAGTTGAGCGTTTTTCCAAACTTTTGGAGCTCTGTGTTGGGGCCATTTTTGACCACAGGCGAATATTTTTTAAGAACTCGATAGAGAACTTTGTGTTTATGACATCTTTGAAATATGATGCCGTTGGCCTTGTAGTTTCTAGAAATTCTTCCGAAGTTTTACTGAAATTTCTATTTTCAAATGACACGACAACAGAGTGTTTCGTGGAATAAATTTTTTTTTTTGTCACTTTTATATAACTTCATCAAGTAAACATTCCGACTGAGTTTTAGCTTGGTTAGCTTATTACTATATTGCCTTTAAAAAAAATGTAAATGGACAGACGACGGACAATGACCGATCATAATAGCTCACCTTGCACTTTGTACACATGTCAGCTAATAATACGATTCCCCTTTTTATTGAATCGTTTTTAGATTTTTTTCACCAACACAAAATGAACGGATCGCCGACGCGCCTACTGAGCTCGGACGGTATATATCCACTTCAAAATTAAACGGTGTTATTTTGCAAGATTTATTATTAGTACCATGTAACAGTAAAACGGTTAGTTGGCGACCAAATGTCGTAACTACAGCTTCAATACGCTGCAGTTATGACGTATGAGTCGCCGTACCTATAAAATGCTTCACAATGATGTCGGAATTCAATTTAACCAGCGGTCTAAATGAATGATTTTTCTTCGATTGATTCTTTGATTGACAATCGCGATACGTCAATTAGGAAAGGCAAGCGTATTTACACATAAGTCCACGCCAAATGTCCAACTTGCACAGTTTTCGCGTAGAAAATAACGTAGTAACCTATCGTTTTAATAATCATCTTCAGAATAGTGCAAATTAAATGATAAAAGTAAATCAAACTGGTTATCAATTATTCGAAGAAAATTCCCTGTATATCTCCATGATGGAAATTGCTTAATCCCCTTATCATCAGGACGTGCTGACTCTTAAAACTTCAAAATAAATTTTATTTGAACTTGGATCTGTGCTTTTGGAATTCATTGGAATCATCAATCTTTTCTAACGGGTACAAAGAGTGTGTGATTTGGTGATTTCACTCTGTTTACAAACTTAAATCCATCATATGTATTTCATGTGATAAAAAATTGTATAAAGTGACCATTTTTATAAACGCTCACTTTTGCTGGTTACTTAGATGGTTTCATGAAACAAGGTTTACTGCTTTACAAACGCATTCATAACAGAAATATCAAAAAAGTCCATTTCAAAATTTGATGAATGGAAAACCGTACTTTCGTTATTCCATCTGCAACACGACTCTTGATGTCCTCTCTAATTCATTCTGTCACTTTAATAATTGTACCAAATTCCTATCCGACATAATGGTCCTGGCCAAGTGAGTTATATCTGATCTCTTGTTGTCAATATTGAGTCAGCCTTAACGAACATATTCCAAAAAGAAATTTAAATGAAATTGTATACCATGTCGCTTTATGTAATGTGAAACAGACCATAGTTCTAGAAGAGCGTCAAAACGTTGACGATGGCTCAAAACTGTAAATAGAAGAAATGTGTAAAAACGCGATTTTGACGTTACCTTTCATAGTTCTAACTTCAGTATTCATGACGTCTTTGGATCATTGTTCATTAATGGCTTACTTTTATGTAGTGTGTTGTTTTAAAAGTGGAAGTTACAAGATCACTAAAATATAAGCGATTTTGGAAAACGTATATCTATTACCATGAAAACCTATTAATCGAATCACTCCGATAATTTTGAATTTTACCTTGAACCGAGAAAGAGGATTGTCTTGAATTGTTTTTGTTGTTGTATTTCTTGGGAAAATGGCTGCATAGTAAGAAAATTTGTTTGGTCGAAGAACGCTTATTGGACGAGCAACATAGCCGCTATGTTTTACTGCTGCGATTATCGTCTTAGAGGTATACTTGCAAGCTCTGTGAAATTATTCAATCATTTGTGTATGGTGTCACCACATAAAAGACCATCCGGAAATTCTGAGAAAAAAAGTATTGAAAAGTGAAAAATGGTCTAGCACATGTCATTCATTTTGGTATTAAATGTGTACGAAGGTAGAACGGCCGCACTACGCACATAAAGCCTTCCCAAACAGAAAGGTAATGATCCTTGTCAGCCCATGCCGAAACGATCTTCGAAAATGTGTGTCTTGCAAACTTTTGGCCACTGAGAGGTACAAATGAGGTAAAAACTACAATTAATCTGGGGTATCGAAAAACTTCTCAGTAATGAAGGAAAGTATTGGGTTTTCTCACAGGCTCTTTTTCCAACAATACGTTATCATGCTGATGATATTGGAATAAAACAGCTTTAAAAATTAACATATACTAGTCAAATAATACTTTACCAATTCCTACACCACAAAATTTCAGACTGATAAAAATTGAAAGAAGCTGCACGCGACAATTTCAAGTTGATGGAATTTAAAATTTTGTCGTCTCTTTGGATAGAAAACATGGTTGCAATTTATTTATCACAATATTTTCATAAAAATTTTTCTTGGGGAGCGTAAAAGCGAGGGATTGCGTTGGAATGGGTTAAGACTACTGAAAATTGAAACATATCTTGTGTGAATGGGGGTTTTGCGATCAACGTAACTAGTTGTTAGAAATGAATGTTTCAGTTTGAGCTCAGAGAGTCAGCAATACCCTGTCAACTTCTAATAACATACCAACAAACTCGGATAGATGAGGTATATTTTTCTATTTCCGAACAGGACTTTGTCGGGTCACAAGTTTTCTTCGTTATCATGACAGATTCTAATCAGATAAGATTCATTATAAAATCTATTTTTATCACCATATTTTAAAGGAATCTGGAAGTTGTCCACCCAGCCTTTCGCGACTAAAAGCCTATCAAATCAATTGACTACTTTCAGCAAACAATATCGTGTAAACAGGCTGTTATTGCCAATAAGGGCTCGCCAATAATTCAAAGCCAGCATGTTTTTCATCCGTTACAAATTCTTTCGCAATCCGACAAAGGTCAGCTGCAATAAGATTCCTGTCATTCGTGCCAAGCGAGTACCTTGAAAAAATGTTAGGTTTCGCATTGTGCATGTGTTTATCACCTGGCGATAGAATATTTTTGAAGACATCGAGCATTGAATATTTCGGGGGAGGGGGGAGAGAGAAAAGAAATAGAATCTATATTCTGATTATTGCGGATACTGTAAATTTGGTTTTATAAGCGAGGGTTTTATTTTCGCTATTATTCGCGAGACAACGAGCTCGCGAATTCAAGAATCTCTCTTAAATTGGACAATGTTGTACCATAAAAATACGGAGAAGTCCGAAGTAAGCCGGGGACCGACGAAGATCAAACGACAAATGTTTACCTTTTTCTGCATCACCCACTTTATTTCATTCATATGGGGATTATAACCTTCTCGGCGTAAAAACCGAATGAATCAAATCTGAGAACACCAGAAATCTTTAGCAGACGACAAAATTTTTAAACCTGCCAAGTTAGTCCATTTAATGTATTGAACACTAAGAGCTAAGAAGTTGTAATTGACTCTATTGCATAGACACTGAGAACCTTTCAACAAATTAAAAGCAGACGATGCGAAATAAATCAATCAAAATCAGCAATTACACCTGTTCTGACACGGGCTATAATTATTTCATCTTATGGCATTGCCATTATCAACTGACCCTATCTAACATTACTAACCCATGTATATGATAATGACTTGATAGTATAATATTTTATCAAAAGTCTCTTTTTATTTAATATTTGAAAGGTCATGTATATTTTACTGTTTATTGTAGTGTTTTAAGTTGATGTACATGAATGAGACTCTAATAAAGAAAGGTATACATATGTGTGATACTTTGGCAAGACTTGTATCGTTGTCTTTTAAGGGCGTAAGTGCATACACATATAAGGACCTTAAACTTCTTTTTGTTAAAGGCTTTGTAGCTTTTTCCAAACAAAAATATTACTTAAACTTTATCATATACTTTGCGATCTTACAACAATTTCAGGGCCCGAGATTGTTTTTTTGTTTGTTTGAATGGGGTTTTACGCCGCTTTCATCAATCTTTCAGTTATATCGCGGCGGCTGGAGCACCTAACAATGGAATCCTGGTATTTCTCACACCAGTACTACCACTACATCCTTTCCTAGCCTCCAGCTGCTATCCCACATAGGTCTACGATTATTGACCCATTGGTGAGAGACAAATAGTCGGAAAGGATGAGTGCCGCCGTCGGGAATCGAATCCGGGACCTCTAGATTGATAGTCCGACGCGCTACCAACTGCGCTATGACGGCGGCTTGCCCGAGATTGTAAAACCTTTCTCGTACCCAATTGAGAATTTACTCAAAATTTGATTTTGAAATTAAAGATGAATACTAGCGTAAATTCTACGTCAAGAATTATAAATTACCACACAAATTCTACTTTTGACAATGAAACACAAAATTTATTTAACGTTGCAGTTTAAGTAATTTCTCAACTGAGTACGAAAAAGTTCTATGATCTCGGGCCTAGATGAGAAATTGTAATAGATCCAATATGAAAATATAAGATAAGTATAAATGTTCTTAAATGGATTACCAATAATTATTCTATTCATGGGGCGATACCGAATCGGGCTGTGATCGTATATCGATTTTTTTCTTCGACCTTGTATATCCAGAGAAACTCAAGTACCATAAGGCCGCTCGCGAATTCATGAACTCACTAATAAGTACTTGGCATCTGCTCACGCGAAAATAAGAGGACGCGAAAATTCACAGTACTTATTCAAAATATGTACCTAAACTCTTTGGAGTTCTCGTTTGATTTTTTTATGTTCCTTAACAATTTGATGTCGAGTAAATACTTCATATTGAAACTCTTTAGGGGACTATTTTGATTATTTATAGTTCCTTAACGATTCGGAATCCAGTGAATGGTTAATTCTAATTTGCACCAAAACTAAAAATTTAGAGTCTTGGTAAAATTCAATACTTCTTTTTTATCTGTATTAAAACTCTTTACTAGCTTAAACTAGTTTGATTATTTTAATGTTCCTTAACAATATGGAGTCCAATAAACTCTTCTTTATAACCTGTACCATAAGCTTACTGGATTATTCAATGTCCCTAAACAATTTGGAGTCCACTGAATGCTTCCTGTTAATCTGCGCCACAACTCTTAATGGTACTAATTTGATCACTATTATGTTAAGAGAAAATGTCATGAACAATGGATACTTTTCTCTGTGTATGTTCTTAATCTGTACCTAAACTCTTTGGATTTCTCATTTGATTATTCAAATATTCCTTAACAATGAAGAGTCTAGTAAATACATGTACTTCTTTTTTTCTATTTACACTCTCGAGAGTATAAGTTTGATTGAATCATTGTTTCAAACAATTGTGATTTCAATAAATACTTTCCTTAATAGTAACCCAAACTCTTTAGCGTGCTAATTTGGATTACTGAACTGTCACTAAACGATTTGGAGGACAGTAAATACTTATTTTTAAATCTGTACCTAAACTTATTGGAGATGTCATTTGATTATTATAATGATCCATAACAATTTAGAGACGAGTAAAACTTCTTCTTTATCTGTATTGAAACTCAAATTACAAATTTGATAAAGATTTGTTCCAAAAGAATTGTGAGTCCAATAAATGCTTTCATTAATCTGTACCAAAACTCTTTAGAGTAATAATTTTGATTACTAAAATGTCACTAAACGATTTGGAGTACTGTTAATAGATACTTTAAATCTATACTTAAACTCGTTGGAGTTCTCATGTGATTATTTCAATGTTCCTTAAAAATTTGGAGTCGAGAAAATACTTCTTTTTTATCTGTATTGAAACTCTTTAGAGTACTAGTTTGATTATTTTAATGTTCCGTAACGATTTGATGTCTAGTAAACCTAGTATTCTAGTATTCTTTTTAATCTGCACAATAACTCTTAATGGTTCCAATTTGATTACATTAATGTTCCTAAACGATTTGGAATCCGGTAAATGCTTATTCTTAATCTGTACTTAAACTATTTTAAGTATTTATTTGATTACTAGTATTTGAAGATCCTAAACAATTTGGAGTGCAGTTAATGCTTCTTTTTAATCTGTTATTAAATCTTTTGGTAACTTATTTTATCATTATAATGTTCCTTCATCATTTGTAGTCCACCAATTCCTTCTTTTTAACCTTTACCATAACTCTTTAAGGAACTAACTTGATTATTTCAATGTTCTTTAACAATTTGGGGTCGATTACATGCCTCTTACAATCTGTATCAAAACTCTGATGAGTACTTATTGGATTATTTCAATGTTCCTAAACAATTTGGAATCCAGTACTAATTGAAGACTTAAAGTAACTCTCCGCATTTAAACCTTTTAGTACTTCTTGGTTACTCATTTCATTATTGTAATGTTCCTTAACAATACAATTTTGTTCTCTTTAAAGTACGCATTTGATTATTTAAAGTTCCAAAATAAACCGACAGTCCATACCAACTCCCACGAATTATTATCAAAATAACTTTTGGTTCAATAGTATTCTGTCTGCACGAGGAATCATTCTTTCATGGGCGTACAGTTGTACGCAAGGATAACTGTTTCAATAATGGACCAGATTTTGCTTAGATAGTTTAAACTGTCCTACAAGATCGTTCATTGATAATGCAGCATGCTACCAGTCTATTGCTTGTCTCATTCCAACACAATCCCTCGTGAAAAGGATTTGGCAAACATTTTGGAAAATGAAGAATTTCCTTTTTACGGTTGTCTCTACTTAGGCCTATAATGGTGTAGTGCAACTCTGTGAATCCCATTTCTTTTGGAAAATATTTGAATGGTTCCAGTCTCTTTGCAACTCCGTGTCACTGTTGAGAATGTTTTTCTTTCGTTGTATGTTCTTTTGTTGTGATTTGATGATTGACTAATCGCTAGCCCCGGCCCAATTGCGCCTACTTAGATGTCGACGATGGTAAGAAATGTTAAGAAAAATTACTCCTTTTGCTTCGCCCATTGACTCAAACAGTAAGTTCCTCATCGATTGTAAACGGCAATTTCTTTCTCTTTTTTATGCAAAATTTCAAACAGTAGCACGTAACAAAAAGATGGAATTGTTTGTTGGCGACCTTAACTTCGTAACTAAAGCTGGTTCAAGCTGTAGTTACGACGTTTAGGTCGCCAACAAACAATTCCACTTTTTTTGTTACGTGCTACTGTTTGAAATGATAAAATCGGAGCCTCGATTTTACGTCTCAAAACCGACAAAAGTGTTTCACACGAATGGCGACCAATGTTGGAGTTCAAATCTGATCTCCGGACCGAATTAACGATTGAATTGATTGGTCGACTTCTTCTTCAATAACGCCGGGAACTGGTATTTTGACATCAGCAACTGTGTGTGTGTGTGTGTGTGTGTGTGTGTTTGTTTTTTTGTTTTTTTTTTTTTTTTTTTCGTTTTTTTATCATCGCTACGGTAGCACATGCCCATAAGAGCGACGCCCCAGCAAACAATTAGTTATTACGGGGGATACTGAGAGCTCCGCTTGGTTCTTTAACATGCTAGAGAGATAGCACCGTCACACGGGGCCTCGATTTTACGTCTCAACCGAAAGACAATTACTTTGTTAGTTGATATGGTCAAGCCCAGGGCTCTAACTCGGGAAGTAACCAGGTTTATACATAGCCGTGATGACCTTGACTGGGTTACTGCTCTAAGCCATTACCAGACGACAAAATATTAGACCAGTCCAAATTCAAAGCAGTTGCAGACGACAAAAGTTATGAAATTTTGGAATCTTTTTACTTTTAGTGTATAAAACATTGTGGATAATGAAGAAATTGCTCGTAACAAGAGATTTCTTCATTTTCCACAATTTTTTCCAAAGCATTTTTCTTGCTGGCATCTAAAAGCGCAATCAGCGGGCTGTCTAAACTTACGACAAGTTTAGCGATGACTCAATAAGCTTGCTGTTAATTAACGGTATATTCCGGTATCTATTCTGCCGGAACTACTTTAACCCAAACTCTTTAACATTTTTACGACCAAAACGCTTTGGATTTTTAGGTTTACGAGGAACCAAGGAAGGATCAGCTAATTAGTCGTAAAATTTGCAATTTTACTTGATTTTCAATGTAAGTACGATTTTAATCTTAAACCTTTGAGTATTGCTCTTCCCATTATTCATAAATATATGTTGGTTCATAGTTATAGCACCATAATCGAAAATAAATAAGACTTATTATAATAACTTGCCGTTCACATAAAAAGTACTTTTCTTAACATTGTATTTGAATTATGGATCATCTTGATATATCATAACGAATTGCAATACTTGAGAAAACATTGTGGAAAAAGAAGAAATAGCTTGTAACAAGCAATTTCTTCTTTTTCCACAACTCAAGCAATTTATTACTTCACAATGTTTTCTACCTGACCAGACCTCAATGATTTTTTTTTTTTCAAATTAAATCCAAATAAATTATCATCTGCAATACCTTTGAATTTGGGCAGGTCTAAATTTTGGCTAAATAAGAAAGGGTTAATTATTTAGAATTAATTTGAAATTATTGAAAAAAATGATGTTAAGGTCTTTGAACAAAAGATGATGATTAAAATCATCATATGTAATTATGCCTGCTAAGGGTTTATTTTACATTCTCAGCGGTATTTTCTATTGCAAATATAGGAAATATGGTCTGAATCTTTAATTAGTATGTTTTTTTACTATGTTTGTTACTTAACCCACTACTAGATGACTAAACATTAACCCCTGTCATGCTGCATAAATTACCTTACTGAATTGCTTTAAAATCAAAGGACTGAAAGCACTGATAGAACTTGTGGTTCAATGATCAATATTTTTCTTAGAAATCAATTTCATAAACAAATCTGGCAGGAAAAGTACAAGCAGGAGGTTAAGACTAAGATCAGACTGCACTAATGTGTAGGCTGATCTTGGTCTACACCTCCTGCCAAAACCGGAATATTCTGGTTTTTGCATGACAAGGGTTAAACTTGTTCAAATTTTAAGAAGATGCAGACAACAATTTTGAGTTGATGAAATTTTAGAAAACTTTGTATATTGGGTGAGAAAATATTTTTGATAATGAAGTAATTGCTTGTAACAAGTAATGTCTTTATTGTCCACAATGTTTTTTACCCCTTCTTTTTAGGGTGTTTAAAAGTGGGTTAATGCCAAATCATTAAATCTGTTGCATGGCCTCTTTTTGTATGACAGTCCTAAAATTTGAATCAAACATATTTTAATTTTTGGGTTCGTCTATCAAGAAGGGGCGTTCTGATTGGCCAAAAAATAATCATAACTCCATGAAGAAAATTTTGAGCATGCAACTATTTTGTATGCTTCTGCCCAAAATAGTCCTATGCAAAAAACTTAAAAAATTTATACAGTTTTTGTTTATTTCGCTCGATGCTATAAATGATAAGAAATGAAGAGAATATTTTTTGTTTTTTCAGGGAGGTATGAACCAAAATTCTCAATCACACTTATGTATGAATCCGCTTTGCGTATTCCTACAGAGCGATTAGTTTTTCGGTATATACCTCCATGAAAACAAAAAATATTCTCTTCATCTCTCAGATAATCTCCAAGAATGAGGTGAATTCAAGGTTACATCTAGAAAACTCAAAGTGAACAATAGCCCAGAGATAAAGTGGTTTTTTTTAACCCATTACTACATGACAAAATTTTAGGCTGGTCCAAATTGAAAGGAGTTGCAGCAGACAACAATTTAAAATTAATGAAATTTTAGAATTTTTAAACTTTATGTGTAGAAAAGATTGTGTAAAATTAAGAAATTGCTTGTTACAAGCAATTTCTTCATTTTCAACTATGTTTTCCCAATTGTTTTCCTTGAGGAGTGTCCAAAAGTGTCACTATGTGGGAATGGGTTATATTTCATGGATTGATGGTGAAAGTGACTGAATTTGACACTAGAAAAGGGGGAAGAAGCTGGATCGGCAATCATTAGAGCTTGGCTCTTTGGCACTTGAATGAAATGTTTATGGTATTCACATTTCTGTTACAGATTACAAGATCAGACCTATGCTGGAATACAAAAGCAAGCAAAGCAGTGATGTGTCAAAAGGGACAAAGCAATTTATGCTGACATTCAGCATTCGTCGGCTCGTAAAATGGCAGAGTATGGCTGGGGGCTATCACAGGAGTTGCTGAATAAAGCACAAACAGAGTTGCATGAAAATCCAGAGCACATCACACAGTCTATAGAGGTTGTGAGAGAACAAATAGTCACTAGACCTGATATTCGTAAGAATCTTTTACCACATGATGAAGCTTTCTGACACCTTGGAGAAATACAATTAAATTGGAAATCTTGGTTGGAAAATCAGAAATGAGCAGTTTCTCTTTTTCCCAAAATGTTTTCTAACCTCTGTAGCACTTATTTTCCAGTTTCAGTGCAATTTGAAATGTAGTCAGCAGCTTTTTTCAATTTGAGCTAGTCTAAAATTTTGTTGTCTTGTGATGGATTGATTAATCCATTCCCACTCAGTGATGCTTTTAGATGCCCCCAAGGAAAAAAAGCTTTGGAAAACATTGTGTGACAAGCAATTTCTTCATTTTCAACTATGTTTTCTACCCAGAAAGTTGAAAAATCCAAAATTCCATAATTTTTAAATTGTCGTCTGCAACTTCTTTTAATTTTGGCCTGTCTCAAATTTAGCGGTCTGGTAATGGGTTAACCCATTACCTGGTGACAACATTTTTTAGTAGTCCAGATTAAAGTATTAGTTGCAGGTGACAATTTAGAATGTGAAAACATTAGAAAAATAAGTGCCAAATAAGGTAGAATAAATCATAAGACAAAGGAAAAATTGCTTGTAATTAGCAGTTTTCTCCTTTTTTCAGTCACAGTGTTTTTATAACATGCACATTTTTAAGAGTGTCCACCCCTGAGAAAAAAGCTTTGGTAAACATTGTAGAAATTATACATATAATTTTGAATTTGCATCATCGAAAAATAATAATCTTTAACATCTTGGAATTTTGACCAGTCTTAACTTTTGTCATCTGATAAAAGATTAACAAACACATGACTTTACAAAATGTGTTCTACCCTTCTAACAGTTAATTTCTTTTGTAAAATTGAATATAACTACTGTTTTCTCTTTCAGATTTTTTACGCACAGATGATGCTTTTATTTTGAGATTTCTACGTGCCAGAAAGTTTAATACATTTGAAGCTTTCAAGTTACTTGGACGATATTTCGAATACCGTCAAAATAATCCAAACATTTTTAAGGATTTCACAGCATCAGAGCCTAGTATTCGGGAAGCATTGTTTGACGGTATACCAGCTGTTCTAGAAAAGAGTGACCATTTTGGACGTAAAGTTCTGGTGCTATATTCTGCTAATTGGGACAACTCACGTTATGGTTTGGCTGCTATTTATCGTGCTGTTTTACTGACACTCGAAAAATTAATTGATGAAGAGGAAAACCAGATTAACGGGTTTGTGATCATCGTCGACTGGTCTCAATTTACGTTCCGACAATCAACATGGCTGAATCCCAAGATTCTTCGATTAATGATCGAAGGATTGCAGGTGAATTGAATATTAGTGTGTTTGTGACCTGTTATGTGTAAAAGGGACCATCTGAGAATTTTTTCATTAAAGAAAAGAGATCCTAATTTTCTGCAATGCTTCCCAATGCTTCTTCTGAGAGGGAGGTAGCAATAACCAGATACATTTGTGACATCATCAAAACATTGGAATTTTGTATGCCTTAATGTACGGAATTCCAGTGTTTAAGGGTCGCATTATATTATGGCACTGATTGCCCACCTGGCTGTTTACCCATTGGCCCATTCGCAGTGTTTGTGTGCATAACTCTTCCTACAGTTTCAAAAGGAATTAACTGAAACTAGCCGCATTGAATCTCTATGATATTAAGTTGTGCTTGAGACAAAATTATTTTCCCCCTCATCGTTTTTGTTATTAAATACCCTTGAGTTGCAAAATAGCTTTAATATGCAGGTTTTTTTCACTGGCAATCCCCTTGGAGGTATATAAATTGCTACGCAAAGCCCTTGTTTACTTAACAAGACACAGTCATACTTTTCATTTCTATTCAGCACCTAATAGCCAGGAGTCGGGTAATCGACTATCATAGTACTGTTGGTACTCTTTTCTAAGAGTGTTCAAGTATTGCAAAGTAATTACTCATTCATATTTCTTTAAAAAAGAGTGTTTTTAACCCATTACAAGATGACAGAATTTTAGACAGGTCCAAATAGAAAAAAAGAAGTTATACACCACAATTTCATGTTCATGAATTTTGAAAAAGCATTTTCTCTCTTAGTATAAATCTTCGTGGGAAATTAAGAAATTGCTTATCATAAGCATATTTTTCATTTTCCACAATGTTTTTCAAAGGTTCTTTTCTTGAGAGGTGTCAAAAAGCGGCAATGAATGGGGTTAAGTTAATATTTGATTTTCTACTAGTACATAATTATATTCAAATAAATCACGATACATTTTATTCCATTTTCAAAAACTAGGATTGCTTTCCAGCCAGATTCTCAGCAGTACACTTTGTAAATCAGCCTTGGTATATTGAAGCAGTATTCAAAATGTTGAAACCTTTCTTGAAAGAGAAAAACAGAAATAAGGTAGGCACCTATTTTGTCCTTAAAAATCTGCCCCTAAAACTCACACTTATAACCTAAAGGAAATTTTAACCGAAAAATTATAAATAAAAGGACTGAAATCACTGGAAACAATAGTTGCAGATCAATATTCCTTTTAAAAACTGATTGATAAATAATTCTGGCTGAAAGGGATAAGTAGGAGGTGTAGGCTGATCTTTGTCTATACCTCCTACTCAAACAGGAATATTTCGGGTTCAGCATGACAAGGGTTAACTAGGAGGTACAGGGCTTTCCTATCATATTGCATAATGTTTCATAGAAATACAGTTTTTATTATTTAAGAGAATATTTTTGTGTTTTCACGGAGGTATGAAGCAAAAAACCTAATCACACTGTATGAATACGCGGAGCGGATTCATACATGAGTGTGATTAGGTTTTTGGTTCATACCTCCATGAAAACAAAAAATATTCTCTTCATTTCTTATAACTTAATAGCATCAGGGAAAAGAGCAAAAACTTCACAAATTTTGATACTTTTTTTCTATGGGACTATTTTGTGTGGAATCATACAAAATTGCTGCTCTAATTTTTGTTCATGGAGTTATGAATAATTTTTTTCGAACAATCAGATTGCCCATTTTTGATAGACGAAACTGAAAATTAAATTATTTCAGATATAATTCCATGATACTAATTTTAGTATGCTGCACACATATATTTGTAGAGTCTGGACGAGAGGCAGAGCGTTGGCTTCACGATTAAGAGGTCCCGAGTTTGATCATGATTCATTCATTGGCCTCCATATTTGGTGTGAGTACTGGTGAAGTCTCCAGGAAGCAGAATTGAGAGGAATCAACCCATTACCAGATGACAAAATTTTAGACTGGTCCAATTTGAAAGGAGCTGCAGACAACAATTCAAAGTTTATCAAATTTTAGATTTTTTTAACTGTCTGGATAGAAAACATTGTTTGAAATCAAGAAATTGCTTATAACAAGCAATTTCTTCATTTTGAAAAATGTTTTCCCAATTGTTTTTCTTGAAGGGCGTCAAAAAGCATCACTGTATTGGAATGGATTAATCCTAATCAATGTAAAATTAGGCTTAATACTAACACATATATCCATAAAGAAGTTTTATCAGGTATGCTAGGTGGTACAGAACCTCTCTAAAATAATTATGCCTCCTGCATCGGTAAGATTTGGGGAATATTGTTTTACTAATGTCTGTCTGTCTGTATGTCTGCGAGCTGTTAATCTAACACAGAAACTTAACATTTATTCAATCACCATTACAAATACATGGCTAATATTTGGGATATAGGCATCAGTTTGTTGTAAGCTCAAGGTCATACATCAAGGTCAAGGTCACTTTACAAGGTGTGAGGTCGATTTTCTGAAAAAGGGTTTTAATAGGGGCATGCTGACTCATAAATTCTTCTTGTTATATTTATTATTTCAGATCCACTTTCATGGTATAAATTTGGGTACACTACACACTTTTATCCATAAAGAAGTTTTACCAGCAGAGCTAGGCGGTACAGAACCACCCTACAATAATGAATATTGGGCTAAGGCATTGATTGGAGATGAAAACTTCAGCTTTAGCGATAAACATATATACTGGCCAAACCATTCTCAAATCAAGTAAGAATATTTAACTGAACTTAGTCATGCTGAATATAAACCTATGCAGAATTACATTAAAATCAAAGTGCTGAAAGCACAAGAAGAACTGGTTGTTGGTTAACCCTTGTCATGCTGTATAAATTACCTTGCTGAATTGCTGTAAAATCAAAGGACTGAAAGTACTGATAGAACTTGTTGTTGAAAAATCCACATTTCTTTTAGAAACCAATTTCATAAACAACTCTGGCAGGAAAAGTACAAGCAGGAGGTGTAGATCAAGATCAGACTGCACTTAAGTGCAGGCTGATCTTGGTCTACACCTCCTGCCAAAACCGGAATATTCCGGGTTCAGCATGACAAGGGTTAATATTCATTTTAAAAACCTGTCCTATAAACAACTTTTGCTTCAAAAGGACTAAAATAAGACTGCACAAGTGTGCATGCTGAATTTTGTTTTTACCTCCTCCAAAATCAGGAATAATCCGGGCTCAATACATGACAAAAATTAAAACTTATTTTGACTGCTGGTATTGTTGCCTTTCAGAACATAAGTGGTAGTTATCATTATCCTCTGTAGTCAGAAGGATATTGTTTTAGTCTTATCATTTCGTCTGTGTCCACCCTTGTGATTGTCCTTGTGTTGTGTCCTCCTATCTTTCAATTCCATCTAAGCTTGTCTGGAGAACAACTTCTATATTAACACTTTTCTGTTCAATCCCTGGTTTTAACATCCCTTTTATGTATACTTGAGATTACATTGTGGAAAAAGAAGAAATTGCTTGTAACAAGCGATTCCTTCTTTTCCCACAATATTACTTTTCGAATTACACTCACTTTTAGGTGTAGACTGCAACTTCTTTCAAATTGGACTAGTCTAAAATTTAAAAACAGTAAAGGTCAGCGACGTTATTTGTTACACTCATGTTCATGACATAATAGCATCAACTGTTTGTTATCCTTTTTTGTTTTCAAACCTCTTTTTGTAAATTCTATTTTCTTATATTCATAATGTTTTTTGACATATATCAGGGGCCACCAATAATTTTGTGATTTATTTCTGTAAAACGAATTTGAGTAGTGTAATGAAATTAATTCAATTCCTCTTCAAAAGTCAGCCTGATTAGCTCAGTTGGTATAGCACTTGACTTCAAACCTCAAAATCACTGGTTTGAGCCCTGGGCTGACCATATCTACTAACAAACTAATTGTCTTTCGGATGAGATGTTAAACCGAGGCCCCGTATGACGATGCTATCCACCGAGCACGTTAAAGAACCAGACGATGCTCTCAGCAGTTTCGTCCTGTATCCTTGCACTATCCCCCGTAACAACTAATCGTCTTCTGAGGAGTCGCTCATATGGGCATGTGCTACGGTAGCGACGACTAATAAATAGAAATACACACACACTCCTTTTCAAAGTAACTTCTCCTTGCTTATTTACTATTATTTCCCTACTTCACACTTGATCAAAGCATGTGCCATAGGCCGTGCTTGTCTTTTGTCTGTGCAACTCAACTCAAGTGTGTATTTCTATGTGGGAATAGGTTAATCCATTCCCACACAATGAAACTTAAGTGCCAGCACTCAAATATTTAGGCTTTTAACTTCAAAACTGACTTAGATCTAAATATTCAGCTGTTTAACATAGTTAGCTCAGATGTTTTCTTTGCATTGATATCTTTTAAGATTTCTTAAAATTTTTAATTGAGATATCTTGCCCTGCATCATGGAATATTTACTGCATCACGCGAGATATCCCAATAAGAATTTTCTAGAACTCTTAGAAATCTAAATCTAAAGAACACACCTCTTTTAAATTGGCTTTGTGCCAGTTAATCCATTCCCATGCAACAAAATTTTAGACTGGTCCAAATTGAAAGGAGCTGCAGATGACAATTTCAAGTTGATGGATTTTTTTCTTTTTTTCGTCTTTTTGGGTAGAAAACATTCTGGACAATGCCATTTATTCATTTTCCACATTGTTTTCCAAAGCCCATCTCTAGAGAGGGGTAAAAAAGCGGGATTGTGTGTGATAGTTGCATGAACTTAATACATGTCCTTCCTTTCAGAACCAGATCAAAATCATTTCCTACAGATTTCTTTACTCATTCCACACCACATGAAGATGAACCGGAAGAAAAGATAGACAATATGGGGACATATCTGGATGAAGAGTTCTTCCTTATTGACTAATTTAGAGACATGTTTAGATACCAGAATGTAGAACTTCTCAACAATATGGGGACACGTCTGGGTGAAGAGTTCTTCCTTATAGACTAATTTAGAGACAGTTGTATAGATATAAGAATTTAAAACTACTCAACAATATGGGGACATTTCTGATAAAGAGGTTTTTCCTTTATGACTGATTTGGGTTCATGTCTAGCAATAAGAATGTAGGATTAACCGATTAACAGAGAACAAAATTCTAGACTGGACTAAGTTGAAAGAGGTTGGGGAACTAAGTCATATTCTTCCAACAAATAGTTTACAATTCCTTGAAATTCTCTTAAAATTTCATTTTTATGCCCCCGCATCGAAAGATCGGGGGCATATTGTTTTACCAGTGTCTGTCTGTCTGTCTGTCTGTCTGTCTGTCTGCAAAAGTTAACCTGCCAATTTTCCTATAACTTTAACCCTGATTAAGTTACAGTGCTGATATTTGGTATGTAGATAGGTCTCAGCAAGGCGCAACTGGGGATGGTCATTTATCAAGGTCAAGGTCAAAATTTTAACCCTTTTTCCTAAAACATTACACAAAAACTTAACCTGTCAACTAAACATTTTCCTATAACTTCATCCCTAATTTAGTTACAATGCTAATATTTCGTATGTAAATAGGTCTTAACAAAGCACAAATGGGGAAGGTCATTTCATCAAGGTAAAGGTCAAAATTTTAACCCATTTTCCCTAAAACGTTACTCAAAAACTTAACCTGCCAACTAAACATTTTCTTATAACTTCATCCCTAATTTAGTTACAATGCTAATATTTCGTATGTAGATAGGTCTCAACAAGGCACAACTGGGGAAGGTCGTTTCATCAAGGTCAAGGTCAAAATTTAACCCTTTTTCCCAAAACAAAGAAAAAACAATATAATAAAAATCACCCGTTTCAAAACAATTCCTGTTTCGGGGGCATGGTGTTTCACAAACACATCTTGTTTGTTATTGAAAAGTCAATATATGGAAGCATAAGGAATTATTCCCATTGATGTCTAAATGCAATGTACATGAGGTTCATTTCATCAGCTCTTGAATATATCTGATAATAAACTATCAAGTATATCAACATAAGACTTGCAATGTAGGATATACACACAAAAAAAAGTGTTTGCTTCTATCTGACCAATCACTGGCCCCCGCACTTACTCCATTTGTCAAGCCCATCAACTCTAGCTGGAAGTCCAACTTAGATTTTAAATAGCGTTATTTTGCAAAATTTATGGCAAGTGGCATGTAACAAAAAGGTAGAATAGTTGGTTGATGATGTAAACATTGTAACTACAGCTTGAAAAAGCTGTAGTAATGACATTTAAATCTCTAAACTAACAAAAAAGGTTATCAAAAATTGCAGCAAAAAAAAGGTTAACAGAAATGGCGGCCAATGTTGGAGATTAAAACTCATTTCTGGTCTCAATGACTACTTTCATTGGTTGACTGGTAATTTTGATCAATTAATTTGCAATAAAAATTAGTGATCAACCCTTTACCACACAATTACACATTTTTATATGCCCAAAAAAGTTCTTAAAGAAACTGTGAGAAAAGGAGATATTTCTTGAATCGAGCCATTTCCCCTCTTCTCACAATGTTTTCATCTTATTTGTTACTTATTTTCTAAATTTAACACACTTTGAATTGCTATCTGCAACTTCTTTCTATTTGGACCAGTCTAAATTGTTGTTGTGTGGTAATGGGTTAATTAATCCATTCCCACCCAATGACCCTTTTAGACACCATTCAAGAAAAAACCTAGTGCAAAATGAAGAAATCGCTTATCCACAATTTTTTCTGAAAGACAAAGATTTTTAACCCTTGTCATGCTGAACCCGGCATATTCCGGTTTTATCAGGAGGTGTAGACTAAGATCAGACTGCACTTATGTGCAGGCTGATCTTTTTCTATACCTCCTGCTTGTACTTTTCCTGCCAGAGATGCTTATGAAGTTGATTTATAAAAAAAAATATTGAATTTTGAACAAGTTCTATCAGTCCTTTCAGCTCTTTGATTTGACAGCAATTCAGTAAGGTAATTTAAACAGCATGACAAGGGTTAATATTTCATTAACTATGAATTGTCATCTGCAACAACTTTAAAATTATACCAGTCTAAAGAATTGTTGTGCAGTAATGGGTAAATTAACCCTGTTGGTATGATCACCTTGGTATGATATAGTGTTGTGATTTTTTAAAACCATTTCTAGTGAAGTTTTTTTTTTGTAAAAACCTTGCACAAAATGCACAAAGGTATTAAACATGTATATTCATTGTAAAGCCCTTTCCGAAAAAAATTCCTAGATAAGTGCCAGAGATATGTTTCCAGTTGAGATATTGTGAAAAAGAGAGAAATTGCATACTGTTTGCATATTGTTGACTAGTCAAAAATTAAAAGAAGTTGCAGACAACAATTCTTAGTTCATAAATTTGTGATAATCTTGATCTGTAAGAGAAGAAAATATTGTTGGAAATAGAAATTGCTTGTTAGGGGCAATTTCTTTATTTACACAATGTTTTTCCTAGATTTTTCTTGAGTATCCTAAAATAGATTGGATTGAATGGGAACGGGTTAATGTTTTCTAATTCAAAGATATGTAGTTTCCAATACTTCTCTGATTTACATGTTCAAAACTTTTGGCTCACCTTAGCACATTGTGCTCAAGGTGACCTATTGTGATCATTGAATGTCTGTCGTCTGTCGTAAGTTGTTTGTCGTCAACAATTTCCCCGTTAGCACTCCTGGGGCCCACAATTTTGGCCTGATCTTCATGAAACTTGGTCACAAAGATGAACCCTAATGAAACAGGAAGATACTTTTGGAAAACATGGGAAAAGGGGCCTTAATTACCATTTCCTTGTTAGCACTGTAGGGCCACAATTTGGCCCAATCTTTTTTCAACTTGGTCAGAATGCATAGCAGGTCAAAAGGGTGAATTCTATTGGAAATGAACTTGGTCAGAATGCTTATTAGGTCACAAGAATGAATCCTATGGAAAATGGGAATATTCCGTTGGAAAACATTGGAAAAGATGCTTTAAAGACAATTTTTTGTCAACACTCTAGTTGCCACAGTTTTTGCTCAATCTTCTTTAAGTGTTGGTTCCAATAAATGTCATTGAGAAATTGAGGACAGTTTTTAAAACTTGGAACTCACATATTCAGGTGAGTGATATAGGGCCATCATAGTCCTCTTGTTCAAATTTAGGTCAGTCTAATATCTTGTTGATAAAGGGTAAAACCATTCACCCAAAATCAACTTTTTTTACACCCTTTATAAAATAATTTTGGAAAACATTGTTTAAAAAGAAAAAAAAAAGCTTGTTACAATCAATTTCTTCATAATCCTCACTGTTTTCTGCCCCAAAGGCAGAGGTATTTTGAATGTCAGCTGCTAAAATGTGTCATCTGAAAATTCTTTGAATTTGGACCAGTCTGAAATTCTGTTGTTTGGTGAAAGGTTAAAAGAATAGAAGATGAAGATTTTACAAACTTGTAAAGTCACGAAATATTTAATACATTCCCATGTAATGATGCTTTTGGGTGCTCCTCAAGAAAAACGATGGGGAAAACATTGTGTAAAATGAAGAAATTGCTAGTAACAAGCCATTTCTTCATTTTCCACATGTTTTCTACTCAAAAAGTTGAAAATATCTTAAATTCATAAGTCTTAAATCAGAACCATTTTGAAGCCTTTAATTGTCGTCTGCAATTTCTTTCGATTTGGACCACTGTAAAATTTTGCAGTCTGTTAATGGTTTGAAGGTGGAAAATATTCCTACCAGTGGATTATTATCCTAATTGAAACTTATCCCTTTTATTCATAGCTCAGATGAGCTCATCATGCCCCAAGTGAGCTTTATGATCATAGGTTGATATTATTTTGTGTTTTTTACACCATTTCTTTATATATATTTTTTATGTCCCCTCATAGATAAGATAGGGTATAATTTTACTGATGTCTCTGTATGTCTGTCTCTCCGTCTATCTGCAAGTTGTAAACTTAAGCAAAAACTTTGCTCTTTTTCTCTTAATCAAACACAATTGCAGATACATGGCTCATTTTTGGGACATGGGTTCCTTGCATTGATAGACATCAATTGGTTGTAAGGTCAAGATTATCTATCAAGGTCAAAGTCACTAATCAAGGTCAGCTTAATATTTTGCTATCATAGGATATAGGTTCCTTGCATTGATAGGCATCTGTTGGTTATAAAATTTAACCATTTTGTTATTTTTTTAAAACTTTAGACTGGTCCAAAATGTAAGAGGTTGCAGACCACAGTGAAAATAGGATGCAATTAGAAATGAAACCATCCTATGTGGTAGAAAATATTTTGGGAATGTGTGTTTCTCAAGTATGTAATTACAGCAACATAAAATCACAGGAAAAGGGTTAAATTTTCTGTCAAGGTCATTTATGAAGGTCGCATTACCGTAATAAGGATGCTACTGGAGCATGGTGTTTCACAAACACAACTTGCAAACAGTAAAAATTCTGGAATCTCATTACCAAATGACAACATTTTTCACTGGTTTATATTGAAAAGAGTTGCTGATGACATTTTAGAATTGGTCAAATCTTTGAATTTTGTATCAGGCCAGAAAATATTGTGGGAAAAGAAGAAAATACTGGTTATCAACATTTTCTTTTTTTCCAAGATGTTTTTCCTTTTTCACTGTATTAAGATGTAGGGTTGTGTGGTAATGGGTAACATGTAACAGAAATTATTTGGTTGGTTGGCGGCCTAAACATTGTAACTACAACTTGAATAAGCTGTAGTTACGATATTTTAATCGCCAACCAAACAAAATTGCTTCACATAAAAGTTGACCAAGGTCAGAGTTCAAAGTTCAATTCCAGTCTAAATATATGATTTGATTGGTACATCAATTTTTATGCTCCCAAAAGGGCCAGCATGTAGTGGCCGCTTCTTTTGTCCATCCATCCGTCTGTCCTTCCTTCCTTCCATTTTCCATTCCGTCCTGATATCTCAACAACACTTAGACCAAATTGGATAAAACTTCACATGTAAATTCCTTATGATTTTGTGCCAGGATACTTTTTCAGTTTTTGGATAGCTCCAAGGTCAAGGTCAATGGCCAAAATTGACCTTGTGCACAGTATAGCTCCTTTAATTATGGATGGATTTAAAAAAATTGGCACAATTATTCTCTATCATAAATAGATGTACCATTTGACCAATAACTTTACACAATGTTTCTCTAGAATGAGTAGACGTGCAATTTGAAACAAATCTTCAGCTCCAGATCAAGGTCACATCCTAAGGTCAAAAGTCAAAATTAGGCATGTTTGGAGCATAGCTCCTTCAATTATACAAGGATTTCAATGTAACTTGGCTCAATTGTTCTCAGTCCTGAGAAGATGTGCCATTTGGGAAAAAAAATAGAAAGCTCAAAGGTTAAGGTCTCAGGTCAAGGTCAAATGTTAAAAATAGCCATATCTGGAGCATAGCTTCTAGAATTATGGATTGTATTCATAATCACTTTACACAATTGTTCTCTATCATCAGTCGATGTGCAATTTGAAACAAATCTTCACATAGCTCCAAGGTCAAGGTCAAAGCTTAAGGTTGAATGTGAAAATTTAGCATTTAAAGAACATAGATCCTTCAGTTATGGATTGATTTCAAAATAAGTTGACACAATTATTGCCTGTCATGAGTGGATGTGCCATTTGAAATTTTATTCATATAGTTCAAAGGTACAGGTTACAGCTCAAGGACAAATATTAGAATTAAGCATGTCCAGAGCAGAGCTCATTCAGTTATAGATAGTTTGAATGTAACTTGTCACAATTGTTCTCAGTCATGAGTAGATGTGCAATTTGAAAAAAAATTTGATAGCTCAAAGGTCAAGGTCACAGCTTAAGTTCAAACATTGTAATTAAGCATGTCTGGAGCGTACTGTTCCTAAAATTATTGATTGAATTTGAAATAACTTAGCACAACTGTTCTCTATTGTGAGTAGATGTGTCAATTGAAATAAATTTTCAGATAGCTAAAAGGTCAAGGTCACAGCTCAAGGATGTACGTTAAAATTGAGCTTGAGCCTAAAATTGTCTGGAATATAGCAAGCATATACCCGCATCTGCGTCAGCCGTTCTGTTCAAAACCTTTCCCCTGTTTATTTTATACTTTTTATGACAGGGCTATATTCGAGGAGCATAATCCATCAGAGGGCTCTTGTTTGGTTGACAGCCATTATGTTTCAATTTTAACAGATATATGTGTATGTGTATGATTGTGTTCTTCCAAATCAAAGCTAGTCTTCACAATGTTTTTTAGATAGTTTATTTACATTATTTATTTGTATTTATTAAGAATTGTTGTTTACACGTGTTGAGATTATATTGTGAAATAAACATATTGTCATAAAAGAAAGCTTTAACTTTCTTCTTTAGATTGACTGTTTGTTTTTTTCCAAATTCCAAAGACTGTCATAGCTTTGTAACATTTTCAGCACACTCAACCCATTACCAGATGACGAATTTTTAGTCTGGTCCAAATTCAAAGAACTTACAGACAAATTTTTTTAACCAATTCCCACAAATGACACTTTTTTACGCCTCTAAGGAAAAATGCTTTGGAAAATATTGTGGAAAATGAAGAAATTTCTAGTAACAAACAATGTTTTCAATGTACACAATTTGTTCTATCCTAATAGACGAAGATTTCATAATTCCGCCAAGTTGAAATTGTCATCTGCAACTTTTTCCAGTTAGTACTCGTCTAAAATTTTGTTTTCTGGTAATTTGTTAAGTGATGAAATGTTGGAAATCTTTGTATTTCAGGTTAGAAAACATTGTGGCAAGCAATTTCTTCATCTTTCACAATGTTTTCCAAGGCATTTTCATGAAGGTTGTCACTGTGTGGGAATGGGTTAAGCAGAACATGCTTATAGTGAGCTTTGGTGATCCTTGAATCATCCTGATGTCCCAGATGTGGCTTCAACGATTGAAAAATCCTGATGTCCCAGATGTGGCATCAATGATTGAAAAATCCTGATGTCTCAGATGTGGCATCAACGATTGAAAAATCCTGATGTCCCAGATGTGGCATCAACAATTAAAAAAATCCTGATGTCCCAGATGTGGCTTCAATGATTGAAAAATCCTGATGTCCCAGATGTGGCATCAATGATTGAAAAATCCTGATGTCTCAGATGTGGCATCAACAATTGAAAAATCCTGATGTCCCAGATGTGCCATCTACGATTAAAAAAACCTGATGTCCCAGATGTGGCATCAACGATTGAAAAGTTTACCATCTAGAAGCGATGTTTTTTAAACTATCCTTTTAATACTTTGTAAGAATGTTTGTAAACCCTATTGGATACTAGAAGAATATATGTGGAAAACAAGAAATGGTAAACATTTCACTGTTTACACTCTAGATGCTACAATTTAAGCTTAATCTTCCTGAATTATGTTGAGGTGATAATGTCCGTAAGGTTTCAGGATGAACTCTTATCCAAAATGAGACTGTTCTGTTGAAAAACATGAGACAGGGTATCTTTACAACAATTTTGATGTTTACACTCCAGAAACCACAATTTTTGGAAAAATTTTAGACAGAAACTGAGGAGGAATTGTCAAGACAAGTCAAATGAGAGCTAATAACTCTGTAGTTTTTATGGAATTTTCACAAAATGTGCATCTTGCACATCTATAACTACTAATGGACCCTTCTGCCAAGTATAAAACAAATCCGACTGAAAATGAGTTAGCAGGACAAGCATTTTTAACCTGAATCAGGGGAAACAACTCATTAACTCTTCATAGAATTTTCAGGAAAGTAACGTCATCCACTCACAATGACATTGAACATTTCTGCCAAGATGCAAGTGAATAAGTGAGAAACTGTAGGTGGAATTGTCCGACAAGAATTTTTCAGTTGATTCAGGGGCAATAACTCATGAACTCTTAATAGAATTTTCACAAAATATGCGTCTTCAGTTCTAAAAGGACACTTCTGCCTTTTCTGTATAAAGCAAATCAGGCTGAACTGATTAGGGGCATAACTCAAACTTTGTATGGAATTTCTACAAAATGTGTGTCTTGCACATCTACAGCTCCTAGTGAATACTTCATCCAAGTATAGTTGTCAGGACAGGCAATTTCTATTGTCAATTAGGGGCAATAACTCATTGATTGTTCATTGGTTTTTTAAGGAAAGCTGCATCTTGCACATCTTCAACTCCTAATGAACACTTCCAAGTTTAGAACGAATCAGATAGAAACTGTAGGAGGTAGCCACACTATAACTCAAAAATTCTTTATTGAATTTTTACAAAATGTGTGTCTTGCATATCTTGATCTTTTAATGAAAACTTCTGTCATGTATCAAGTATATGAAACCGTGGCAAGTTTTTGCGGACAGAAGACCAACTGACCAACAGACTGATTCAAGTCATTTGTGGGGGGGATAATTGACCAATCGCTAGCAAAGCCCTCTTACTTTGTTAGCCCCGCCCATTGACCCTGACAGGAAGTCCTGCTTCGATTTTGAACAATGTCATTGCCAGAATCATGTAACAAAACAGGAGAATTGTTAGTTGGTGACCTAAACGTCATAACTTCAGCTTGAATAAGCTGTACTTACAACATTTAAGTCGCCAAAACCAACAGAAAAAGCTAACAAAAATGTTGGGAGATAAAAACTCATTTCTGGTCTCAATGATTGGTTGACTTTTATTGACAATTCATTCTTCTAGGCTGGAAAGTTATTAAAAAATAAGACAAGTTTCAATCATTATTTTGTTTGTTTTATTTCAATAAATGATTATATTACTTTAAAGAATGATAGAACATGGTGGCTACCATATATAAAATTCAACATGCTTAAATTAACAGACATCAGCAACATAAGACTATTTTACTTGATAAGTTAATGGCTGTCTACTTCATTCCTAGTTAATCGTAAGATATCAACCATTCCCAAACAAACCCCGCACTTTTTCACTCAGCAAATTAAATGATTTGGAAAGCATTGCAGATAATGAGGAAATTGCAAGTTGCAAGCAATTTCTTCATTATCAGCAATCTTTTCTCCCAGCCCCGTCCCCGACCCCCTCCAAAAGATATAAAATAAATAAAATTTCAACTTTGAGCTGGAATAATGGCCGACATTACGTAAAACATTTTTGTTAGTTTGGCAACTTAAACATCGTAACAACAGCTTATTCAAGCTGTAGTTACAGTATTTTGGTTCATTCTACTTTTTTCTTATAATGTTGTTACCATATAAAACCAAAAAACCACCATTTAACATCGAAGTGGAACTTCCGGTCTGAGCTCAGTGGGTAAAGCCGGTAATTCGGCAATTGTGGAAAAAAATCGACGTCAATAAAACCAATCAACCATAAAATGAAACAATGTAGTTCTTTCACTGGCCTTTCACAATTGACCAATCTGCCCAGTTATGTTGTTGGCCACGCCAACTGACTCCGACAGGAAGTCCTGCTTCGATTTTTAACAATGTTATTTTGCAAAATTTATGGCCAGTACGATGTAACAAAAAGTAAAATGGTTGGTTGGTGACCTAAACGTGGTAACTACAGCTTGAATAAGCTATAGTTATCACGTTTAAGTCGCCAAACAAAATGGTGGCCATGGTCAGAGCTTATAGCTCTTGTCCGGGCTGAATATATGATTCCTTGATTGACGGCCGCGATTGATCAATTAACTAAATATACACTATCTATTAACCCTTGTCATACTGAGCCCAGATTATTCCTGTCTGGTCTTTGTCTACATCACATGTATGTTCAAGCCAGAAGAGTTGTTTAAAACCCATTACCAGGCAATCCAGCTTTTTTACACCCCTGAAAAAAAATGCTTTGGAAAATATAGTAAAAAATGAAATAGCTTGAAACAAGCAATTTCTTCATTCTCTACAATATTTTTTTACCATAAAAGAAAAAGAATGTTTAAATTTCACTGACTTAAAAATTGTTGTTTTCAAGTTCTCCAATTTGAACGAGTCCAAAATTTTGTTGTCAATAAATTAATATTCAGAAGAAATATCAATCCTCAACTAATGCTTCCAGTGCTTTCAGCCCTTTGATTTGTCTACAAATTCAGATTGAAAAGGGTCTAACACAAAAACAATTCAATATTTGAAACAACATAGACTCTTTCCTTTTTCGCAAAACTTTAGACCCCTCCAAAATCAAAGCTTTTGCTGACAAAAATCTAAAGTGGATTTAAATTGAGAAATAACCATTCAGAAGGGTAGAAACATTGTGGGGAAAAAGAAGAAATTGCTTGTTACAAGCAATTTCTTTTTTTTCTACAATGTTTTCTTAATTATAAAATCAATGGCATGTAAAAACTACAGACTGAATAGGAAAGGGTTAAAAAAAATAAGATTTACACATGAAGCCTCATAAGAACATTGTCAAAAAGCTACTAATATTACATTGTAACTACACTCTCTATTGGCTAAGAAATATAACCCAAAGCTTAAAATTATGTTTTTACATTTTACCTATTTCCGACACAATCCTTCTTGCTAAAGTGCTAAAGAAAAGTACTTACGGAAAGATTGTGAGAAAAGGAAAATTTATAATTTCTCCTATTATCACATGTTTTCTGTAGCTTATTGTCTTGGGAGCATTAATATGAAGAATTGTATGGTCATAGGTTAACCTATTCCCACTCAGTGACGCTTTTAGACGTTCACAAGAAAAAAAGCTTTGGACAAGCAATTTCTTCATTTTCTACAATGTTTTCCATCCAGAAAGTTGGAAAAATCCAAAATTTCATAAACTTTAGATTGTCTTTTGCAACTCCTTTCAATTTGGACCAGTCTAAAAAATTTCCAAGTGGGAATGGGTTAATGTGTATTCTCAAAAAACAGTCAATGCAAAAACTATCATCTTAAAAAAAACCAAGCACAAATATTCATGAATTCATTAATTAAGTTTTCAGATTTTTTATGTCACAGATAAATTAAAACATTCAGTACAATAAAGCCCTGAGTAAATATTCAACAAAACAAGACAACACTTTCAGCATTCAAAGAATTGTATCAGTTGTGCATTCGTTTGTGCATACGATTGTACATCTATACGTTAAAGTTTACTTTAAAATTCATGTAGGTCAGTCATATTTTGCATCACACCTCAAACGTATGCCAGTGGAATATGTGAAGAAACTTGACATCAGAGATATTTTCCAATTATTTTTCTCTGAAATTGCTCTTCATAATATAGTTCAGAGATAATCACTTTTTAATCTATTAGCAGAAAACATACTTTTTGTATGGTCAAAATTCAGTTGCAGACAAAAGTTTGAAGTTGATTGAATTTTTAAAATCTTTTAAGTTAGAAATCATTGTGGGATATGAAGAAATTGCTTGTTACAAGCAGGGGTGCTAACAAGAGATGCATGAGTATTGGTATTGATTCACAGTCCAAAGTACTGATTAAACCCTTTCTTGTTTCACAAAAATTTTAGACCTGCCCAAATTCAAAGGTTTTGCAGACGAAAATTTAAAGTGGATTTAACTTTTGAAAAACCCATTTAGTAGGGTAGAAAATATTGTGGAAAAAGAAAAGAAATTGCTTATTACAAGCAATTTCATCTTTTTCTACAATGTTTTCTCTTTTATAAAATCACAGGGGTATGAAAACCAGGGATTGAACAGGAAAGGGTCAACCCATTTGCAATCATGCATTTTATACTCCTCAGGAATTGATCAATATTGACTGTCAATCAAATAATCAGTCAACCAATGAAATCATTCCTGTTCAAACCCGGGATTTTACGTTACTGTGATTTCATACTTGAGAAAACATTGCGGAAAAAGGAGAAATTGCTTGTGACAAGCAATTCCTCCTTTTCCCACAATGTTTTCTACCACACAGGATGGTTTAATTTCAATTTGCATCTAATTTTTATCGCCGTCTGCAACTAGAACCAGTTTTAAATTTCAAAAAACGGGAAAGGGTTAAAGTTAACTTTGAACTTTGACATTGGCCACCATTTATGTGAAGCATTTAGTTGCTTTGGCAACTTAAACATTGTAACAACAGCTTATTCAAGCTATAGTTATGACATTTAGGACATCAACCTACCCTTTTGTTACACGCTACTTGCCATAATTCTTGCAAAATAACACTGTTAACTTTCTTGTGGAGTCAATGGTTGGGCCCAACAGAGTAAGTGGGCAGGGCCAGCGATTGGTCAATTGAATTACAACCAACATTGTTGGCTTACTACAATCGATTACTCTTGTTCTTCATATTTTGTCTACCCTATTTGACACATATTTTCTAATTTAATGTAATTTCTTTCAAGGGGGGCCTTCCTGAAATATTGAAAATAAATGGATGAAAAATAGTGGTCACTGAGGAGAAGATGTTTAAAGAATTGTTGATGCCTTCCAACGCACAACACACAACATGATCACAAAAGCTCACCTTGAGCACATTGTGCTCAGATAAGCAAAAAAGGTGCATAATTTGTTAAAAGTGCATTTAGAGTTAGCCCCCTTGTCGGTATAGGTTTCTCTTTTGAAAGTGAGCTATAATCCGAGTTTCAATTAAACGTGTTAAGAAATTTCAGAGAGATTACAAGATTCAAAGTTTTTGGATATCGCAGACACTGACGACAAAACGCCCAATGAAATACCTCGAGTTTCCTCTGAAGATAACCAAGGCGAAATTCATAGGGAATATTACAACAGTGTCTTTTTCTATTTGTTGTTATCGTGTTCGAGAATCGTGTGTAGGTATTTTTTATTGGATGAGACCGAAGGTCGAATCCAATAAAAAAAATACCTACACACGATTCGAGAATACTATAACAACAAATAGAAAAACACACTGTTGTAATATTCCTTTTATTATATACCTTTTAGGAAATGACATTAAGAAAATTCTCTTAAATGGCTAAGAAATAACCAACTTTCCGAAAAACCCGGAACGTCAATACACAAAAAAGAAGACCGTGTTTTACGGTACTCAACGAATACGGTTTTTTGCTACACGCCGAATATTGATTTTTTTTCTGTCAAGTTGTATTTGACAGCCAGGTTTTACTCAATATCTTTTATAGGTATATAATAATATTTTATTCTGTAAAAATATTTTGCAATAAATCATACACAACAACATGCTTCTATTTATACAGTTCACTGGTAGAAATAAAAGCACCGGAGAAAAGAAAAGAAAAGGTAAGAACATATCACAAGTTTCAGCAAAATACCTTAAAAGGTAAATGAAGAAGATCTAAAAGTAGGATTTACAATAAAATATATACACTAAGATAATCTAGCACACATATACAGGATTTAAAAGACTAACAATCTAAAACAACACATCCAGAGGGCAACAAAAAACAGCAGTTAACCCATTACAAGACAACAAGACTTAACCCTGTCATACTGAATAAAATTCTTTTCAGAATTGTATAAAAATCAAAGGGCTTCTTCTGAAAATTAATTTCATAAACAACTCTGGTTTCCAAAGAACAGACAGGAGGTGTAGACTAAGATCAGACTGCACTTATGTGCAGTCTGATCTTTGTCTATACCTCCTTCTAAAACCAGAATTTTCTGGGTTGAGCATGATAATGGTTAAGATTGGTTCCAATCCAAAGATTTTGTAAATGAAAAATTTCAGTCAATGATTTTTTATTTATTTTTTTTTTTGGGGGGGGGGGGGTCTTTTGTATGAAGAAATAACTTGTAACAAGTAAAGCTTGATTATAGCAAGCAATTTCTTCAATTTCCTGAATGTTTCAAAAAAAGTTTTCTTTGGACATCAAAAAGCATTATTGTGTGGGATTGGGTTAACATGTATACAATCAATATGCCAAAAATTTAAAACAGATTTCATATTGCTCTTATGCACAAACTTATTACTTTTAAAATAAACATCAACAAGATGTCCAGACAACATAATTTTACATTGGTCCAAATTTGCAGAAGTTGCAGACGACAATTTTTAGTTGAAAATAATTTCTTTTTCTTATGTCTTTTGAGGTAGAAGACATATAGGATAATGAAGAAATTGCTTTTAACAATTATGAGATGAAGAGAATATTTTTTGTTTTCATGGAGGTATGAGCAGAAAAACCTAATCACACTGTATGAATACCCGAAGCAGATTCATGCATTGTGTGATTAGGTTTTTCGGTGCATACCTCCATGAAAACAAAAACATTCTCTTCATTTCTTATAATTTAATATCATCGAGCCAAAAAAGCAAAAACTTTACATATTTTGATACCTTTTTGTATGGGACTATTTTGTATGGAAGCATACAAAAGCGCTGCGTGTTCAAAATTTTGTTCATGAAGTTATGAATTTTTTTTCTCGACCAATCAGAATGCTTGTTTTGATGGATGAAACTAACAAATTATTTGCGTGCAACAAGCAATTGCTTTTAAAAGCATTTTTCTTCATCACCCAAAATGTTTTCTGTCCAAACAAATTCTATCACCTTAAAATTGTTTGCAGTTTCTCTGAATTTCAAACAGTCTAAAATTTTGTTGTCTGGTAATGGGTAAATGCTTTACACCAAGAAACTGTTTAGGCTGGTCCAAATCCAAAAACGTTGTGCCGGACACATTTCAAAGTAGGCATAAACTGCAAAGTAAGAGCCAGTAAGAGTCTATTGTCAGAAAAAGATGATTTATTGTAACAATCAATTTCCTCTTTTTCCACAATATTTTTCATAGCTTTCTTCTTGAGCGTGAATTCATGCAGAATTGTTTGAATCAGTTTGGAATTGGTTTAGATCCTGTTATCATGCAATAATTTAGCTTATTTTACAAATATATCAATTTCTAAAACAATTGAGACAATTTGGCATGCAGTTTCGCATAGCCATACATTAACCCATTCCCACATGATAAAATTTTTGGCCAGTCCAAATTCAAAGAAGTTGCAGATGACTATATAAAGTTGATGAAATCTTTAAAATCTTTATCATTTGGGGTAGAAAGCATAGTGGATAATGAAGAAATTGCTTGTAACAAGCAATTTCTTCATTTTCCACATTGCTGTCCAAAGCTTTCATATTGAGGGTGTTTAAAAGCGTCATTGTGTGGGAATGGGTTAACCTAAATTAAATTTCAGGTTTGTTCCTCATTGAAAACAAAAAGTCTTTTTTTTAAATGACCTATATTATCAAAAACAATTTGGCACTTCCTTAGGTCATTAATGAATTGTATTTAGTGTAAAACATCATTGAAGGAATTATGTTGTCATTTTCACTATAGTGTTATATTGCCGGTGTAATATCACAAATATTAAACAAATTATGAAACACAATGTTATGTACAGACAAACAATTTAGCACATGCAAATGTATATAACAGTTTCTTTAAGTCATTCCAACACGATATTGACATTTATCAGTGGATTTATCATTTGATAATTTTAGTGATGGCCCGATGAAATCATCAAAATGATAAATTCACTCTTTTGATAGATTTATCAAAACAGCAAATTTATCATTTTGTACTACTGAACTCCATCTCAGGATGACCAAAGAAATTTATGATGTCATCATGTTGACATTTTATCCATGTGTAAAATGATACGCTTGTAGAAATTTTATCCACTTTTTTTTTTTTTGCATTTGTCTTGTTTTTGTGAGAAAGAGAAAAAAAGTTTTTCATGGAAGATCTATAAATCTTTCATTTCATGAACATAACTAGGTGCTATCACTGAAAGTAAATAACCCTTGTCATGCTGAATAAAATGTTTTTTCAGGATTGTATAAAAAATCAAAGGGCTGAAAGCACTGGCAGTACTTGTTGTTCAGTTATCAATACTTCTTTTGAAAATGTTGCAGAAAATACATTTTGTCCCTGGGCTATAGCCTTTTCTATTAGGTTTTTCCAGCAGAGGCTACAAATCTGTGAAAGGTAAATTGATCATAAAACAGAATATGCCCATCTACGCTTAACCCATTCACACAGAGTGACGCCTTTTCACTCCCCTCAAGAAAAGTAATTGAGAAAACATTGTGTTAAATAAAGAAATTGCTTGTGACATTTCTTGATTTTACACAGTATTTTCTACCTTTAAAGTACAAAAAATCTAAAATTTGATAAACATTGAACTTTCGTCTGCAACTCCTTTGAATTTGCTGTCTGGTAATGGGTAAATACTGAGTGCACATGTGAAATTTGAATCATGTTTAGTAATGAAGAGGAAAGGAGAAGACAAGTTTTTGAAACAAAGGGCCATAACTCCAAGAATAATAATGGTACATAACCAAAACAGAATGTGCACATTTATACTTTATTCTTAAACAAACAACTATTCTCTATTATATTCATTTAGACACTAAAAGACACTTTCAAAAATATTCTTAACTTATGAATATGATAACAGTCAACAAAAAATATCAATCCTCCCTTTACTTCATTAATGCTAGGCAATACATCTGAGAATTGGCAGTAAAATATAAACTAATAAATTCACTTATAGTTACACAACAGTAAAACTACAGGAGAGATAACTTCTCTGCTTTTGTTGTATTTTCATCTCTGATTATTCATTCTTTTTGTGTACAGACTTTAGAGCCATCACCAGACAGCAAAATTTCAGACTAGTCCAAATTATAAGTAGTTGCTGTTGATAATTTCAAGCTTATGAAATGTTTGCTTTTTCAACATTCCTGCCAGAAAATATTGTGTAAAATGAAGAAATTGCTTGATACAAGATTAAGAATTTCTTTTCCCTATCATTTTTTCTCTTTCATCTGTTGTTGGTGTTTTTAGTTGTTGTTTTTTTACAAATTTCTCATGAATCTTCTGCGACCTTACTTTGCAAGCCCAGTGCTATATTCTAGGCCTGTTTTCTGAAAAGACATTCAACTTATTGTGGCATTTGCGACTTTCAATTCTTCAATCCAAAAATCTTGTACACGCTTTTTTCCATTTACACTGTGTACACCACATTTCCCGATTTTCCATACCGTAAACTTTGCGGCACTTTCGGACTTCACTGCGTGGCTTTTTGTGTAAGCCGATAAGTTTTGGAGTATTGTTTGAGTGTATTTTTGGCGACTGAGCTTGGTGCTGCTGTAACCGTTCCTGAGATGAGAGCTTTCCGGTGGCACGGATCGGAGGAGATGGCTGGAGAAAAAAGGAAAGAATGATATTATATAAAGAACACCACCTATGGGTGCCTACACTCGGCTTTTGGGTGCTGGATAGTGGATAAAAGTACAAATGCATGTAGATTTATCCCCCTTGATAGACTAGGTTGCTCTTTGGATAGTGAACAAGTGCACCAAGTTTCAACTGAATGCCTTTAGTAGAACAAGAGATATCCCGAAATGTCAAAGTTTTCACACCACAACGTTAACAATGACGGCAACACCAAGGATATAGCAATACCTCGGGGTTTCTCCAAAAACAGCCAAGCTAAAAGCAAAGAGAAAAGAAGCTGTTCAACATGCATATGCATGTACCAGTGAAAACAGCATGCAACTTAATCCATTATCAACAAACATACAGTTTTTAGAAATTGAAGACTACAACTTTTAGTTCAAACAAGGTGTCTTTGAGACTTAGCAAACTGACCTGACCTAAATTGATGAACTTACAAATAACTGATGCCTAACAATGCAGGGAACCCAAGTCCACACTTTTTTACCCTATTTAACACTGATTTTTTTCTATGTACACTTTGTGAATTCACTATGGACAACTCTAAAAGTTTGTTGTCTGGTAATGCATTAACTCATTACCAGACAGCAAAATTTTGACTGGTCCAAATTGAAAGAAGTTGCAGACGACAACTTAATGTTTATGAAATTTCGAATTTTTGCAACTTTCTGTGTAGAAAACATTGAAGAAAATGAAGAAATTGCTTGTAACAAGCAATTTCTTCATTTTCCACAATGTTTTCCAAAGCTTTTTCTTTTGGGGGCGTCTAAAAGCGTCACTGAGTGGGAATGTGTTAACCCTTTCCTGTACAAACACGGGATTTTACGTTGTTTTATACTTGAGAAAAAATTTTTGGAAAAGAAGAAATTCTTGTTACAAGCAATTTCTTCTTTTTCCACAATATTTTCTACAACATAGGATCGTTTCATTTCAATTTGCATCCAACTTTCATTGTTGTCTGCAACCTCTTTCAATTTGGACCAGTCTAACATTTTGAAAAACAGGAAAGGGTTAAAGTATACTTACACTGGATGAGAAGGTGTAGGTGTTCTGCCACGAGAGAGATCTAGTTACTTCCGGTACTTTGATGGGTATTGGCACAGCCTGGGCATGGGTTATAAAAGCACTGTTAGAAGGCACACTGGACGCAAACACCCGACGAAAATCCTATAAAAGAAACAGACCTTTCACCTGTTAGCCCATTGCCAAACAACAAAATTTTAGACTAAGCGAAACCAAAAGAAGTTGTATACAACAATTTCAGGTTGATGAATTTTTAAAAATCTATGTCCTTTTTTTTTAAAGAAAATTCTGGACACTAAAAATTGCTAGTCATAATACTTCCCAAAGCCTTTTTCTTGAGGGACATAAAAAGATGGATAATTTGGGAATGGGTTTAGTGAAATATTTTTAATTCTTAGTACTTTCATGGGTATTGACATGAGTTATAAAAGCTTTAGCAGAAGCACACTAGACACAAAACACATTATGAAAATCCAGAATTCAAAGCATACATGATAAGGATTCACTCAGTGAAGTTGTGTTTTTTGTTTTACATATCCATACTGTATGACTAAGTTTTTAGCTTTATACATCAATAAATACAAGAAAAAAATATTCACTTCATTTCCTTAATTGCCAAGTAATAGTCAGTAACAAAACCTAAGTATACAACCATGATGACAGGATACAACAAGACTGAAACAGTAGTGAACTGTTTGTCACAAAAGCTGCCAAGCTAACAAACAAACATGCCCCCGTAACAGCCTTTTTTTTAGAAATGTGACCTTGATAAGTGACCTTGAATTCGATGGGTGACCTAAATCTGACAACCAAGGAATACATACTCCAAATATGAGCCATGTATCTTCAACAGAGTTTGAATAAAAGTAAATGCTAAGTTTTTGTGTTAAGTTTGATAAATGACCTTAACCCATTCCCACATGGCAAAATTTTAGACTGGTCCAAATTGAAAAAAGTTGCAGACGACAATATAAACTTTATGAAAATTTAGATTTTTTCCACTATCTGGGTAGAAAACATAGTGGAAAATGAAGAAATTGCTTGTAACAAGCAATTTCTTCATTTCCACTATGTTTCCCAAGCTTTCTTTCTTGTCGGCATCTAAAAGCGTCACTGAGTGGGAATGGGTTAACCTTGATGGATGACCTTCATTCCAACCAACTGATTCCTATTAATGTAAGTAACAAGTGTTCCAAGTATGAGCCATGTATCCTGAACAGCATTTGCAAAATGTTATGATTTTGTGTAAAGGGGGGAGGTTAACCTTGAAAAGTGACCCTGACCTCTATTGATGATCTTAGCCTTACAACCAGCTGATACCCATTAACCCTTTCCCTTTTTTCAAAATTTTAGACCAGTCCAATATGAAAGAAGTTGCAGACAACAATTAAAAGTGGTAGCAATTTGAAAAGTAACAATCCTACAGGTTGTAACAAGCAATTTCTTCTTTTCTCACAATGTTTTCTCAAGTATAAATTCACAGGGACATGAAAACAAGGGATTGTACAGGAAAGGGTTAATACAAGTAACCTGTGTTCCAATATTGGTCGTGTATCTTGAAAAGTGTTTGAAAAACAGCAAAATGTTAAAACTTTTGCCTTGACCTCACAACAATATTAGAACTCTATCAGTCAGTTAGAAAAAGTATAGTAACCATTATCATTTCAACTTTAGAAAGTGACTGCATTGTCCAATTTCCATTTTATTTCAAGTGTGGAAAATTCTGATGGGCTTAAAATTTTGTTATATACTTCCATGAAGTCAAAAACTGAGTATGAAACTAATTTACTGCTTGCATCCATAGTTTACCTTTCAATTCAAAGCACTGAAGGTGCTTGGAGAGGCCAATCCTGTCAGAAAGCTATCCAATTGGCTTTCTTACAATACTGATTATATTGCAGAGATATCAGGCCTATAGACATAATAACCATAATCAGACATGAAATAAACACAAGAAAGAACACTTTAATTACATCAAACATACGTCATTATTTCTAGATCATTCTGAATTTTCAAGACAAAATAGAGAGTTATTGCTAACAAAGGCCAAGTATATGAAATAAAGCAGACATAACTCTTGTACTTTCATTCAGAAATTTAAGTGTTGTCTCTCAATGTCATAAATTTGTTCATATGTCATCCAAGGTAGATGTATGTTGGTATCATCTTCTCAATCTGTCAATAATGTCTGTCCATCCATTTTTGTTAACACAACTTTTCTTACATGGTCAGATTAGGATAAAATATACACAAAATGGTCCTCATCATGTGATCTTTTCATGTATCGCATCATTAACGTTTTGTAAAGATTTTGTAGGTGGCTTAACCCTTTCATGTTTTTTTTAAATTTTAGACTGGTCCAAATTGAAAGAGGTTGCATACAATAATAAAAATTTGAAATGAAAAAATCCTACAAGCAATTTCTTCCTTTTCCACAATGTTTTCTTAAGTATAAAATCACAGCAATGTAAAATCCCAGGTTTGTACAGGAATGGGTTAAATGTGGAAACAAAGCCAAGAAATATGGACCAAGCTAGAGTTTCAACATTTTCGTCCGCAATTTAGGATAACTTACTTTTTTCTGATAATCATGATCTGGAATCACGAAATGTTGTGTCGGTTCCACTGGGCTTGTGTCAGTGGGAGGGGAAGATGCCTCTGTACTCATATCAGACAAACCCTGGGTCACATTTTCAACCGTCACTTCAATCTCTGTGTAGTAAAACTCTTCTTCTCCTTCGGAACCACTATCTTCTTGTGTCCTAAAAGATAGGTACATTTGTTCGTTTCAGCATATGATCGCTCTTTCTTTCATTAAGTAAACAACTTACTTATATCAAGGGGGTCTTACAAGAAAACGATAAATACATTTGGCGAAATAGGATATCTTAATCCATTACCAGATGACAAAATTTTAGAATTATCGAAATTCAAAGTTGCAGACGACAATTTTAAGTAAATGAAATCTCAAATTTTTAAGACTTTGGAGGATAAAAACATTATGGATAATGAAGAACTTGATTGTTACAAGTAATTTCTTCACTGTCCACCGTGTTTCCAAACCCTTTATTCCTTGTGATATCAAAAAGTATGATTAAGTAGGATAATGCCATTACATGAGTGAATAGACAAATAATGTATGAATACACAAACAAAAATATACCATAGACAAGTTAGAAGCATAAGGATATTTTAATAAGATAAGTGGATAGAAAAAAATCCTGCATATATACAAACAAAATCAACCTACCCCAGATGACAAGTTCGGACATGCTTTTCTATGGTAGAACATGACACACAGATTTTGTTACATCCCGGCCATGTGCATTTATACATAGTTCTCATCTGAACCTATGAAGAAATGTATGAAAATAGGATGATTAAGATAACTTTTTGAAGAGTGATTTAACACTCGTCCTGTTGATATCTTGAAACTTTACATAATCAGATTGGTGTTTTTTAACAACGCTACATAAGGAAGCCGGTAGTGTAGGCTAAGATCAGACTTCACGTCTGTGCAGGGTGATCTTAGTCTATACACCAACCAAAGCCATTGTCAAAGCAGGAATATTGCAGGATCAGCATGACAAGGGTTAATACTTACCCTAAATGCCAAAGATGTACAGAGGCTTCAGCAGTCACTTAACACTTTCCCATATTTCAAAATTTTAGACTGGATTTTTGAAAGGAGCTACAGACGACATTAAGGTGGGTGCAATTTGGCAAGAAACCAACCTACTGGTTAGAAAATATTGTGGGAAAAGAAGAAATTGCTTGTAACAAGCAATTTCTTCTTTTTCCACAATGTTTTCTAAAGAATAAAATCACAGAGACGTAAAAACAAGGAATTGATTGCTCCAAACTAAATAGAAGCAGTATCTTATATTTAAGAATCAACCAGGGATGTGAATTTCCCAAGCCCGACTGACGACATGGACTTATCTGATTGCAGATGTGTACTTTCTTAAAGGCCACAGAAAATTATTATTTGGTTAAATTTTTGTCCAATAGATGGGCTATGAAAAATAAGATGATAGATGATGGATGAAAAGACCAAATAATCATTAATTTTTACAATCAAGTCAACCGCTTTGATTTTGGTCAATGAAAAATGCAATCTGACTAGAGCCTCGTTCCTACAGGAAGTTTGACTGACACATTAACCCATTTCCACACTGCAAAATTTTAGACTGGCCCAAATTGAAAGGAGTTGCAGACGACAATTAATGAATTTATTTATATTTTCAACTTTCTGGGCAGAAAACATTGTGTAAAAAGACGAAATTGCTTGTGACAAGCCATTTCTTCATTTTCCACAATGTTTTCTCAATTGTTTTTCTTGAAGGGGTGTCCAAATGCGTCACTGTGTTGGAAATGGATTAAACAACATTATGTATGGCTAGTAAGATTGATCAACCCATTCCTTCACAGTGACGCTTTTGGACGCCCCTCAAGAAAAACAATCAGAAGAACATTGTGTAAAATGAAGAAATGACATGTAACAAACCATTTCTTCATTTTACACAATGATTTCTACCCAGAAAGTTGAAAAAATCAACTCCTTTGACTTGGACCAGTCTAAAATTTTGCCATCTGGTAATGGGTATATTTTGTTGGCTACCTAACTGTTGTAACTACAGCTTGAAAAAGCTGTATTTGAGACATGTAAGTTACTAAAACCAATAAAAATGCTTCACTTCAATTTCAGAGTTCAATTTTCACATCAGGTATAAATGAACAATTTTTTTTTTGATTGACATCCGCTACTTTGTTCCCTTGGGTAACATGTCATATTTCTATCTCGTAGTTTGCTTATTTCAAAGAAGGTTTAGGGTTTGATTTAGATTTTGGAGAATTATTCAGACATTTTCTCAGTCAGAGAACTGGTTTGATGAAGAGACAATCAAATGCCTTCTTTTTAAGGATTTGGTACAATTGCACTATTGTGTCATCAAATTTCTATGACATTTAGGCTGTATTGGAGTGATAAACAGACTTAACCCATTCCCACACAATCCCTCCTTTTTACGCTGCTCAAGAAAAAGTTTAGAAAACGTTGTGGAAAATGAAGAAATTCCTTGTATCAAGCAATTTCTTCATTTTCCACAATGTTTTCTATCAGGAAAAACAAAGTCCATCAACTTGAAATTTTTGTCTGCAGCTTCTTTCAATTTGGACCAGTGTTAAATTTTGTTGTGTGGGAATGGGTTAAGCTACTGATTTGCCTGTAAAACTAACAGTTGTGTCATTGGCAAAAAAATCAGTTGAAGAAATAGGTAGATGCAAAGGCAAATCAATGATATAAAGGATAAAGAGGATGGGATCAAGCCTTGACGTATCCCAGATTGATCATGCTGATCAAAGACTTTCTTGGAAACTTATAGCAGAAAACTGCTTAACCCATTACCAGATGACAAAATTTTAGACTGGCCCAAATTGCAGATGACGATTTCAAGCTGATGAAATCTTTTCAAATTTCTAGATAGAAAATATTGGGTAAAATGAAGAAATTGCTTGTTACAAGCAATTTCTTCATTTTACACAATGTTTTCCCAATAATTTTTCTTTAATGGTGTCAGAAAGCGTCATTTAGTGGAAATGCGTTAAAAAAATTTTAAAACTCTTCATTGTACCTTCTTCTTAGAATCAGAAACTACCTAAGTATCAATATAAGAAAAGTTTTCTTTATCTTTTTATTCTTACATTCTGCCTCTTATTGACTATTGAAGTATAATCTGGGGTATTTGATCAGTCATGGCTGTCAATCAAGGAATATATTGACCAATCAAATCATTCAGCCCAGAATAGAACTCCGACATTTGCTGCCATTTGTGTGAAACGATTTTGTTGTTGTTTGTTACATACTACTGGCCATAAATTTTGCAAAATAACGCTGTTCGAAATTGAGGATTTCTAAACTTTTTACAGAACCAACCAATACAAATTTTAGATAAAATTCAAAGTCAGTTCTACAGGAAATTTATAGCATACTCTGGCCCAATAATCTGGAATCAAATTTCTTTTTCAAACTCAGAAAAAGTGCTTTAAAGGGAGGTATCGATGTATCTGAAACCTAGATAAGAAAAATTACCAAGTGCCGAAAAATAGACTCAAACGAACATTTAATACTTTAAGTTAGGTCTGGTATTGTCTTGGTGGTTATCTAAAAGACATAAAGTGGCTTTTTCTGGTTATACCGGAAAGGTTAAGCGGAAATCCATGTTATTTTTAGATATCACGGAATTCGGCTGCCGACATCGAACGACCTCATTTGCATATGACCCAGTCAAATGAAGGTAACAAATTTACTAGCGAAACAGCCAACATCCTAAATCATGTCATATGAAAGGACTGATCTTTACAGACCAGCTAGCGAACATTATGAACCTGATGACGTAGCGATGACGTTGGTTTGATGTAATTTGAACTAAATGTAAGATTCTAACGGTTATTCGCGCCACGTGAATGACATATAATCTTCGTAACTGTCTAGGATTAATCTAAAAATAGATTAATAGCCTACGTAGGCTATTAGGGAAATACCCCGCTTTTTTCTGATAAGCGACCTCAGATTTTTGCAAAACTACTTTTCGGCATATTGTATTCAAATAGTTTATGAGAGGAAATAAAAATAATTAAAATCTGTGACATGAAAAAAACATCGATACCTACCTTTAATTAAAAAAAATTGGTGGAACTCTGGTGAGAAAAACACATTGAATACCAATACCTTAACTTGACTTGTGCACTTATTGTTTTACTTGTATTAATATTCTTCATTAATACTGATCAATCCAAGTGTGAACTTTCAAAATATTGTTTAATTACATCAACAAAAGAAAGTCTAGAGATTTCACTTAACCATGTTCCTTTTACAGTTAATTCTTCCTTGAACTGATGTCTAATGGTTGATTTTATTCATGCATGTAAAAACTCTGTACTTAATTCTAGAGGCCCTCAGGGGAGACTGGGCTATCCTAACTGTGCTGTCTTTATTATTACTATTTATTATTACTATCTATCAACACTACTTATCATTACTTTTTCTACCTTTGAGTGTTCACTGTCCTCATTTTCTCTCATATCTTCATCAAACTGAACCCCTTCATCTTGCATGTAGGGGCCGAACATAGACCCTACCGGGGCACTCTCACTGAGTTGACTGGACGACGGAGGAGAGGGGTCACTTCTCTCTGAATTGTTGCTATAGAAACCACTGCTGGACGAACTACTGGACAATTGGGTTGGTTTGGTAAATGCTGGATTTTCTGAAAGGTTTGATACAGTACAGGTTATAAAAGAATTCAAGAGACCAAAAGCAAAACAAGAGCATAGCCTTACACATACCTGGTGCTTGGCTCTTGTAATGCTTGATAGCAGATCAATAATCTGAACAGTAGAAGGTTAATCTAGGATTACAAAACTACAGAAAAAGGATGTAATTCCTATTTTAGATTTAAATATTTCACAAATACTGGTCATAAACCCTATGTTGTGGGTACTCATTTGAATCGTCTTGGTGAGATGATTCAAATGAGTACCCACAACATTTGGTTTCGTTGAGAAAAAAGGATTTTAGAATGCTGCTACCCCCTCTCATCTACACCACTGAGTTAATTTCACATTACTGTCTGTTTTCTCAGTAACTTAACAATATTTAACCCATGATAATCGAGATATAATTTGGCTATTATCAGATGGCGCAAATGCAGCCACAACACATTGGCTTGTATCCCTCAAATGTACCCATTTACACACCTGGGTAGAGAGGAGCATCATAGTCCTGCATCTTACCACTAGACCACGGACTTCAGAGGGCAAATTCTTCTCACAAAAATAATTAGGGTAGCCTTCCTTGATAATATTATAGGTTGCCATTATGGTAGTGAAGCTTCTTTTACTAGCTTCAAATGAAAGATGATACCAGAGATATTACAAAAAGATCCAAGTTTTGTATGACAACAATGACAGCTACGAAGACTATGAAAAGGCTTTGGCATTAACTAGGGTTATCTCCTAAACCAGCCAAATCTATCAGTAAATCCAAGTACCATTATAACCCATTACAAGCCTGCAGAATTCAAAACTGGTCCATTTTCAAAGAAGCTGTAGAATTTCCAACTGATGAATTTTTACAAATCTTTGTCTTTTGAGGTAGGAAGCATTGTGAATAATGAAATTAAGAAATTGCTAAGTGTAAAAAGTAATTTCTTCATTATTCACAATCTTGTTGGGTTTTCTTACCTAAAAAACCCAAAGATTTTTAGAACCATCAGATAAAAATTATTGTCTGCACTTTCATCAGACGCAATTAAAATTTTGCGTTTTTTCAAAAAGGTTAATTTACTTACCCCTGAGATCATTATATTGAGGAGACTGTGGGCTGCAGCTGAGACTTGTGAGCACCATGGCAGCGATATTTTCATCCATCATCTCCACATCGTCCTTGACAACTGTCTCCTCACCCCTCGTAACAGGGTTACTATGGTAATCGTTGTTATTGACAACATTGTCAGAGTGCCAGTGGCGACTGAAAAGACAAAATAATCAAATTTAAAAAGAAATATTTTTAACACAAAAGTCAGGGTGAATATCTGTTTGTGGTATTTTTTATGATTTTTTTTAAAAGAAATGTTTTAATTGATAAACTAGAGAATAGGATAATGTTGTAATTAACAGATTGCAGCAGTCAATCAACAAGGGTTCCGTAGTCACAATATACGCTGCCACATAAATGATAAAGGTCCCTTTTTCTGTGAACAGTCTAGAATGGCAAAAATATAATATTATACATAAGGTCTTGTGACAAGGAACATTCAGTAAAACTTTCATGCAAATCTTTCCAGTAATGGATAAGGTGTCTTTAATTTAAGAAAAAATTGCATTATGCCCCCATTTTCTGTGACAGAGCCTAAAATGGCAAAATCCTGACAATATGCACATGGCCAAATGACTAAGCATTAGTCTGTATTCTGTGAACATATTAGATTGCCCAAACTTGTAGGAGGAGATGTGTTAACAATTATATGTGGAAATATGGATGGGGGAACAGATGATACCAATATATATCCATCCTCAGCAGCATTTCACCCATTCCCACTCAATGAAGCTTTTATATGCCCCAAAGAAAAAAGCTTTGGAAACATTGAGGAAAATAAAGAAATTGCTTGTTACAAGCAATTTCTTCATTATCCACAATGTTTTCTAACCAAAAAGTAAAAAAAATCCAAAATTTCATGTCATAAGCTTTAAATTGTTTTCTGCAATTCCTTTCAGTTTGGACTAGTCTTTAATTTTGCCATTTGGTAATGGGTTAAATTATCGTTTGAAACTCCTTTCAATTGAGGACCAGTCTAAAATTTTGCCCTCTGGTAATACATTAAAAAATGATTCATTATTCATTCATTATGATTCAATCATAAGTTTCAAGAGTTTGAAATTGACAGTGGAAATTTGAAATAACGGAGTTTGAAAGGGAGAATAAGTGTCTCTGAAATACCACACTGCCTGCAGGTTTCAAACCACAGACCTTAGGATTGAAACTCCAATATTCTATCACATTACCATTGGATGACCCTACAACAATTGCTGCCATATGTGAAAGTTACAAAGGTACACAGATTGCTTCATTCAGTACACTAGTAAAGTTTAACCCATTCCAACACAACCTGTCCTTTCATTCCCTCAAGAAAAAAGCTATGGAAAACATAGCTTGTAACAAGCAATTTCTTCATTATCCACAATGTTTTCCATCCAAAATGACAAACAAATTTAAAATTCTATCAACTTAAAATTGTCGTCTTTAGTATCTTTGAATTTGGACCAGTCTAACATGGGTAAGATGTGGTTGGTACTATCTAACACCTGGTGCAAATTTGAATATTCCCAGCTGTTTATAATTAATCCAAGATACTTATTAACAATCTGATAACTCTACACATGGATGGACAGTTTTGCAGACAGGCAGTAGCTCTGATAGTCTAGAGGAAAAATGCCAGACTGTCAACTCTAAGGAAGATTAGGTTTCAGTCTAGAACAGGGCAGGATGTTTTACTATTTTGCTTTTTTTAAGCTTTTATATTGGATACATTTGACCCATTCCCACATAACCCTGTTTTTAACAATCTTCAGGAAAAAGGCTTTTGAAAATATTGTGGAAAACAAAGAAATTGCTCATGACAAGCATATTCTTTGTTATTCGTAATGTTTTCTACTTAAAAAGAAATATATATAATAAAAATTTCACTAACTAAAAATTGTCATCTTCAACTTCTTTGAATTTCGCCATATACAAATAGGGTTAATCCATTCCCACACAAAGACAATTTTAGACGCCCTCAAAACAAATGGAAAACATTGTGTAAATTGAAGAATTTGCTTGTTACAAGTATCTTTTTCATTTTCTACAATGTTTATACACAAAACAACTAAAATTATATTAAATTTAAATTGTCGTCTGCAACCCCTTTGAATTTGGACCAGTTTAATTTTTTTCCGTAAGGTAATAGGTTGAGAACCAAGATAGCTTTTCCACAAAAGTTGTGTTGTGCGGATCTAAAAACGCTCATCCAAACCTAGCTGCGATAACGCAGCCCTCTTTCTGATAATCTACAGACTAGCAGATTTTCAGAAAAGGGGGCTACGTTATCGCAGCAAGTACATAGGTTGCGTGTAGGGAAAGCCACCTTGTCTGTTGGTCTGTTTCGAATTAAAAGGATAACGAGGAACTTTGAGGTACTTTAAGGCACAAAAATGAACCTATATACTTTTACCTTCTCGCAACACGATGTCGCCTCTTACGAGCATTTCTTCTAATATTAGTTCGTTTCATGAACACAGAGGCAAAATCTACATAAATTGGACTTAATCTTTCGTCGAGAGAAAACGCGATATAAATCCATGTTTTTTTGTTTGATTTTTGTTTGTTTGTTTGTTTTGTTTGTTTTATTATTTGATATCATTTCCTTTCAATCAAAATTATAAGCTTAACACATATTGACATTGGGGTTTGGTTGCACAATTCGTTGACAGTTCTATTAATAGAATCACATGAAAGTTGGAAATTACGTACAAGGCTAAAAATAGAAGCATTTGCTGACATTAGATACACAACATGGTGACACTGTTGATTAGCTCATCAAAAGTGTATTGAAAACCCTTAACAGCATTTGATAACGCTTACAATGATCATCACATATTTGCTCATACTGTCTGAATAAGAGATGGATCATCAGGGATTGAATGCATAACCAGACGACTCAACTTTAGACTGGTCCGAATTCAAAGAAGCTGCAGACGATAATTTCACGTTGATGGAATTTTATTTTTCTTAAAAAAAAAACTCTATTTTTCTTTGTAGAATACGTTGTCAATTGAATAAATTGCTTGTCACAAGCAATTTCTTCATTTTCTACATTTTTTTGCCGGGCTTTATACTTGATTTGAATAAGAAAACAGGTTAATTTGGGAATGGGTTAAGGTCATTCAATGAACATTCTTACAAAATTAACCCATTACCATACAACAAAATTTTAGACTGGTCCAAATTCATAGAAGTTGTCTTTTGGAGTAAAAAACATAGTGGACATTGAAGAAATTTTTTACATGCAATTTCTTCATTGTCCACAATGTGTTTCAAACTTTTTTTCTTGTGGGGCGTAAACAAGCATCATTATGTGGGAATGGGTTAATAATTTATTGTTACTGTGAATACTAAAGCATATGAACATGCCTATGACAAAAATCATTTTTTTCATTTTCCTCTTAACACAGTGTTTTAGCAATAACCTAATCTCCTTGAAATACATGTTCTCCAAATTTTTTACAGGACTATATCATGGATTTTTCCGTGGAAATGTGGAGTGAATGAAATATTACATTCCATGTAAGATTAACACATAAAAGAATTTTGATTTTTTTTTTTTTTTTTCCTTTACCCACTGAATACAACATAGACTTGTAGAAAATTATTTAAACTATTTCCGCATAATCCCTCATTTTAACAATTTGAAGAAATATATCTATAGAAAAAAATCTGAGAATAAAATGAATTACATGTAACAAGTGAATTCTTCTTTCCTCACAATGTCTTATCCCTACCACCCTTATGTCAACTGCGTCCTCTATCAATTTGGACCAGTCTGAAATGTTGTAATTTGGGAATGGTTTATAAATACTTACTAACACATTACTAACACATATGACAACATTTAAGACTGATCAAAATAGAAAGAAGCTACGGCCAACAAAAGGTGATGAAATTTTACAAATTTGGGTAGATGAAATGCTTGCAAATGAAGAGACAGCATGCTACAATGCAAGATTCTTCCTTTTCATTAAATTTTTCCCGGAGCTTTTTTGTTGGACTATAAATCCATTCCCAATTTCTTATGCATCTCAAGAGAAGATGAAGAAATTGCCTTATACAAGCTACTTCTTCATTTTCCCATTACATTGCACAATGTTAGACCCATTCAAATCAAAAGAGGTTGCTATTTCAAGTAGATAGAATTTCAAATATTGCTGATTTTCTGAGTAGAAAACAATGTGGAAAATATAGATATTGCTTGGGACAAGATATTTCTGTGTTTTTCACATTTTTCTCCTTGATTTTTTTCTTGAGGGGCATAAACCGGCAGAACTGTGTGGGAACATGTTATTTTTTTCATTTTCCTCTTAACACAGTGTTTTAGCAATAACCTTAACTCCTTGAAATACATGTACTCCAAATTTTTTACAGGACTATATCATCATTTGGGCCTCTAGATCATTTGTTATTTTTACCAGGCTTTTTTTTTTTTGTCTTTTGAGGTTGAAAATAATCTGGATAATTATCCCTTGTCATGATGAACCCAGAATATTCCTACTTTGGCTTGAAGTAAAGACAAGTATCAGCCTGCACATTAAGTGCAATCTGAACTTAATCTACACCACCTGCTAGTCTCCTTTCAGTCTGAGTTGTTTATTAGATAAATTTTCAATATAAAAATCAACTAATTCATGATTACAGTGCTTTCAGCCCCTTGATTACAATGCATTTCTGTAGATTATTTATAATTCAGCATGACAAGGGTTAAGAAATTCCTCATGACAAGCAATTTCTTCATTATCCACTATGATTTCCAGAATTTTTTTCCAACGGGAATTAAAGGGCAATTTCCTCTTTTTCCTCAAAGCTTTTTTTCTTGAAGGGTGTAAAAAGCAGGATTGAGTTGGAACAGGTAAAATTATCTAAGTCACAGATACTTGGACTTCGTTGTATAAACTTTGAAAGAATCTCAAATTTGGCATGTTATCAAATAAAAAATTCCAAATGTCAAGACTGATTTTGCACAACAGATTTCAGAACACTATTAAATGTACAATGCTATTGAACTTGTTTTAACACCTTTCATCTAAAGATGTCAAAGTTCATTACTAGTAATTAGTTTGTTTTCCGATCTGAATCTGTCCGAATATTTTCTTTATTCTGAAAGTAATTAATAGGTTAACCGAATTTGAAGGGAACACACTCTAACCTAACAATTACCTTAAGTTTGGACTGGTCAAAACTAAAAGAATAAATTCAGTTGTAGTTAATTATTTCAAAATTATCAATCTTTTTGGGGAAATGAAGAAATTGTTTATAACAAGAAAGTTTTTCATTTTCCACATTATTTCCCAAGTTTTTTTGGGAAGGTGGTAAAACACACTGTATTGTTTGGATATGGGTTAATATAGGTCATTCAACCTATGGGCTAATGTCCAGTTGCATAACCACCCTCCACTGCAGTGAGTGACCAGTACTAAAAATAGGTTTACTGACCATTCCCTGCCCAGTATTATGGGGTCATGACCCTCCAATATTTACCAAACCCTTCCTTCATTTGTATTAACTAGGGCTGTTTTATAAATTTACCCATATGGCTTCCTTATTTCTTAACCCATTCCCAAGCGACAAGATTTTAGACAGGTCAAAACAGAAAGAGGTTGCAGACAACTAAACAAAGTTGGTTCAAATTGAAAAACAAGGGCCATTCAAGGTAGTAAACATCTTGAGAGTAGAAGAAATTGCTTGAAACAAGTAAATTCTTCTTTCCTCATAATGTTTTCCAAAGCTCTTTTCTTTGTGAAAATGCATGATTGTGTGCTAATCAATAAATCAAGCCTCACACTGGTGATCCAACTTTTTTGATGCAATTCAAGAAAACAGCATTGTGGAAAATGAAGAAATTGCTTATCGTGTGCAATTTCTTCATATAACCGAGAATGATTTTATTTATCATCAAAATTTTACAATTTCATCAACTTGAAATTGTCATCTACAGCTGCAGCTAGTTATTATTGATACGTGTGAACCAAACCATGACTTCTTTAATTCAGACCAATCTAAATAGATAGAGTTTATACAATAAAGATGACAATGCAATGAGAATAAGAGCAAAATATAGCAGTTAATAAAGGGAATAAAGGTAAAGTTTAATTTACAAGCAAATTCTCCTCTTGTCTTCATGGTTTATAAAGACAACTTTCTTTGGTGCATTTAGATACGGAATTGTGTTGTAAAGGGTTGAAATATGTTTAAAGCAAGTGTAAAAGCACTTAAACCTTTCCTGTTCAATCCCTGATATTTACATGTATGTCCTTGTAATTTTATGATAGAGAAAACATTGTAGAAAAAGAAGAAATTGCTTGTAACAAGCAATTTCTTCATTTACCACAATATTTTGTATCCTACTGTATTATTGTTTTTTTCAAATTAACCCTTGTCATGCTGTATAAATTACCTTACTGAATTGCTGTAAAATCAAAGGGCTGAAAGCACTGATAGAACTTGTTGTTCAAAAGTCAATATTTCTTTTAGAAATCAATTTTATAAACACCCCTGGCAGGAAAAGTACATGCAGGAGGTGTTGACCAAGATCAGACTGCACTTATGTGCAGACTGATCTTGGTCCTCACCTCCTGCCAAAACCGGAATATTCTGGGTTCAGCATGACTAGGGTTAAAGATAATTTTATATTGTCTTCTGCAAAACCTTCGAATTTGGATAGGTCTAAGATTCTGTGAAACAGTAAAGGGTTATGATTGACAGATTGTGTTTGTCAATCAAAGAATAGATCAACCAAGCAGGGATCATTTTGGGATGAGATATTGCGAGAATCTCTCATTTTCCTGCCAGAAATCTCATTCAAACTGGCTTAACGAGAGAAAAATCTCAAAGCAAAATGTAATTTAGAGAAGGATTTGGCAAAATTTCTCAGCAAAAATTCTTAAATTATCATTAGAGTTTGCTAAATGAGATATTTTTGAACATAATATTCTGAGCCAGAATTATCCCTGATCAAGCAAAGCATTCATTAAGACAGGAGGCGAACTTTGAAATCTGACATTGGAGGACATTTATAAGAAGCATCTTTATTGGTTTGGTGACTAAAACATTGTAACTACAGCTTAAACAGTCCACTATTTTGTTACATGTTGCTGGAGGTACATCTTGCTGCTATGCAAATTAAAGTGTTTAAGCTTAGGTATTTTGCTTTGAAATTTTTCAAAGATTTATCTTATGTAATGTTAAATCAAAACAAATTAGTTACTGACTCCATATCATGTAACAGATAGATAAAAATGAATGTACAGAAAAAGGAAAAAGTTTGTCAACACAAAGTTCTTCCAAACAGTGTATCAAAGTGGAAAATAAATACTGTAATGTGTAATAAATGAGGTAGAAAACATTGTGGGAAAAGGAGAATTGCTTGTTACATTTCTGCTTCTCCCACAACTTTTCTGTAGTACTGTATTATTTCACAGCAACGTCAAAGGGGGTTATTGAGTTGTAATGGTCTAACTGCCAACACAATCAGAACAGATTCCAGTGAGGTATTATAATAAACATCCAATCAATGTGATTTCATAAACAATTGGGCAACTGAGCAACTATTGATAGAATTTTATTTTCTGATTTTAGTATGCTCGATTTATATATAGCTATGGTGAAATGTCCAAAGCTACAGGTTAAGGTCAAAATTCGTATTTTAGACTTAAATATTTCATCGATACTACCATGAACCCTATATTGTGGGTTCACACCGATTCAATTGAGTGCCCCCACACAGAGTTTTGTGGTGTCCGTGGTTGAGAGGTAGAGTGTCGGCTTCCCGATCAAGAGGTCCTGAGTTCGATTCCCGGGAGCAATCATCGATCTTGGTTCTGTCATTGGTCCATACTTACAGCGCGAGTACTGGTGCATTTCCCAAGGAGCAGAATCGAGAGGGAATAATCTAAAATGGGAGAACTTGTTTCCCAATTGATGTAAAATAAATAGGTTTAAGCCTAAAACAGGGTTTCGTTGACAAATATAGGATTTTAGAATGCTGTTACCCCTTCTTATCTAGACCTCTAGTAATGCCTACTTACAATTGTTTATTTGGCACATCAATCCCAGAGGAGACTGCTCTCTTTTTAGCTTCTGATAGCTGCAGGTCTGCCAGCTTGGAGTAATCAGTGTCCTGATCTTGAAGCCTTGCCGACTTTCTACTTTTCATAAGTCTTATCTCCTCTAGCCTCTTCATTAGCTCGATCTCATCTCCTAAACTGGTCAATACACTCACTTGTATCTCATCTCTCTCTAAACTATGCTGGATTACAGTTCCATTGACCTCCCTTCCATTCAATGTCAGAAAAACTTTTTGGCCGTTTTTCAAATATGCCGAATTTATCTGTTGGAATCCTTGTCCGATAATGCCCTTAGATGGAATGTTCTTTTCATATCCATCGTCAAATAAAACTGTGTAAACAGCATCAGTGAACGGTGTTTCTTCGGCGTATTGGGACTGAATTACGCCGGGATAATATCGGCCATCTTGCCATTTCGCCGCAACTCGGGTCCCAACAATTGAACGTTTTGCGAGCCTCCTACTGCCGAACATCGTGCTCGATTCCAGTCACAAATATCTCAAAATAATCGATTAAAGTCACATTTATACGTCTTACCATGTATTTTTCGAAAAAATACGCAAAATGATTGAACTTTTCAATCGAAAACATATGCCGGTTCCTTAAAGCCGGTTTGTTTTGATGACAATATGAAGGCGGAGCTTCTTGACGATATCAACAAAACCACGTGACAAATATGATTATTTTCATTGGTTTTGAGACACACACCTATCAATTTTGATTGGTCAATTTGCAGTATTGGTAGGTTAAGGACATTTGCAACAGCTGTTCATTGCCTTATCTTCCATATAAGACCATTTTCATGAATACATAATTTATTTATTTTACTTATTCTTGTATATTTCTAGCTACATATTCCATTTTAAGGGAAAGATGATACATATTTTACAATTTATCGGGAACTGACATATTTATATATACCTGTCAATCAAACTTAACCAGATGTGTTTATTTAGGTCAAGTTGTCGAGCTCCTGGTCACGAAATTATTTCATGGAATGTTTCCATGGTGCATATATCTGTATAGTGTTTTATGTATATTAATAACCATATTATCTTATACAGAATATTTTTCTACACACTGACCACCAAAGGCAAATCGCAATTGATTTTTATCTGCACTTGTTAAGCGTAGATAAAATATGACAGAGGGAGTGTTGTCAAAAATGAGAATGGCGGTTACCAGATTCTAGGGCAAACAACCATTGGTCAACAAATAGGTTATTCACGTGACAACTGTCAAAATTTGTAAGCAAATCCCAGAATGCTGTGCACAAGATGTCAGCCTCCGTGATTTACAAAATCTGGTCGTCTCTGAATTATATTGGCGTCTTGACGTTTATTTACTGTTTGTCAGTCGTGTTTGATGCTTCAGCAAATGAATTTCGAAGTAAGTGAATATTTTTGAATGTTAAGAAATATTGATCGACGATTTTTAATTTCATGTTAATCTAACTCTGTTGCCTCAATGTTTGAGTTTCCCGTATTCGAGTAGTCTCCAGTATTCGATCGGTTTCATTTCTGCCTACTTGCAATTAAATCCTGTAATACAAATTATATGCAAAGTGTAAGAATTGAGCTCTTATAAATGGCAGTGTATGAAATATATCAACGAAATACTATTTATCGCTGAAAATTCTTGCATTGTCCAGTTACATGTGTAATGTGTTTTTCTCATTCGATGCAAGTACGGGTTTCCAGGTTTGTGTTTTGTTTTGTTTTGTTTTTTTCTTCTTGTAAATGCTATTGTCATGTAGATAGTTTTTTATATTTTGATAGATAGCTGGGAAATAACTCATGATACATTTTCAAGTCTCTTTCACCAATGCCACAATTATGACATTGATCCTTTGAGGTGCTCGATTATGAAATTGAATCTCCATGACCAGTGTATGTTTACGTATTTTTTAAAATTTGTTAAAAACCTGTTTTCATTTCATACAGCAATATTCTAATAGAATTTATGTTACTTTAAGTTCACTTAGTCAAATTGTCATTTTATAAGTGCACATGCGCAAATTTATAGCTTAACATGATCGAATTTGGGAGACTACAGCTAGCAATTTCTCCTTTTCCCAAAAAATATTTTACCACATAGGATAGTTTCATTTCATCCCAAAAAAAACCATCAAATTTTCAATGTTTTCTGCAGCCTCTTTCAATTTTGGACCAGTCTAAATTTAAAAAAAAGGGTTAAAGTTTCTTAAGTTTTTAGGCAAATATCCTTACTGACTTAGTCAGTATATAAACTAATTATATTTATTTCAATTGGGAGGAAAGCCTTAAACAATTACCACACAACAAAAATTTTAGACTGACCCAAATTTATTTAAGTTAAAGACAACAATTTCAAGTTAGTGATACTCATCTTTTAGGGTAGAATCTTGATTGGTCAGTATGTTTTCCAAAGCTTTTTGTCTTGAGGGGTGTCAAAAAGCGTCATTGTGTGGGAATGGGTTAAGCTTATAAACTCGTCTTGATGACTCACAACCCATATGTTTTCACGTCCCCAAAGGGAGGCAGTGGCTTTACCCCACTACTACCCAATTTTAGGGCTTGGAAGACCGGGCCTGGTTGACAAGTGTCTTTCCAATGAGCACATCCCAGTGACAGTGAGGCTCAGACCTATGACCTTCAAATCACAAGTCAAATACCTACACAACTCCAACTTGCTCTTTGAGCCAGTCAGATGCCCTTAATACCCTGAGTAGCTGCCACTTCATGAACATGTGAAATGATTTGGAATGTCAGTATAGCCTCAAATGTTTCTTTCATTTTTGATAGTTTTCGTTTAAATTTGTCTACTGTGTTTTCTCTTCTTCATAATCTCTGGCAATCAATACCGATTCTTATCAGTTTAGTTACATAAAATGTACTATGTACTACAAAAACTATTTATCATTATAGTTCATATTCCAGAAATAAGGAACTACAGTAGATCTAGTAGAATCTGTTAATTCCTTTTCACTCGTTTCTTTTTCCAAGTTAACAATTCATTGATTGAGATATACAGCAGCATGTTTAACAGCAAAGTATCAGAAAAATGTTTAAACTTTGTCATGCTGAACCCGAAATATTCCTGTTGTGGCAGGAGATTTATACAAAGATCAGCCTGCACATATTGATCTACAGATCCTGGTTGTCTGTGTGAAGTCAGATTTGTTCAAACGACCAGTTTTCAAAAGAAATTTTGACCCACATGTAGATATTCTAGTGCTGTCATTCCTTTGATTTCAAAGCAATTGTGTATAAGATTTTCAGAATGACAATGGTTAAAAGTAATGATAGAAAATATACAAGTCGGCAAATCTGCTTTACTCACTCATGAGAGATTATTATAACTATTCATACAGTAGGTTTTTTGTCTTTTTAGATTTTTTCCTCTGTAGAAAATGTGGATGTGAGATTTTAGATGCTAAGCACCTTATAAACATTCCAACAGGACTAGCCTTAAGACGGAGAAATGATACATTCGGGCCCAAAAGAGGAGTTTTGATTCAGTTATTTAAAAATCCACATGGTAAGTATGGCATATCAGCTATGGGTTTCAATGTTTAATGTGGAATATTATGCCATTGTAAGTTATTAGTTCACATAGATAAATTTAACTTTCATTGAGTCAAAAACAAAAACTATATTTTCACAAGTTTTGGAGTCAGTTTTGGAGTGAAAATACAGCTTTTGTTGCTCTTGAAATGAAATATAAATCGAAACACAAATGGTTATTCTATTTCTTTAATGCAAAACAGATGAAATATGATTTTTTTTGACAAAAACTCTTAAAGGGTGTAATTTTGGATTCAACATACATGGTAAAATGTTGATGTTTGCATTAAATTTTAAGATATTATTGCAATGGGATAATACTTTGCATATTAAGTTTTTAGGTTCATATCTAAGAGAAAATGAAACAAACTACTTTTAGGGCGTGCATCATTGTCATGCATCTGTCATCGACTTTTTAACCCTTTTACCAGACAGCAAATTTTAGACTGGTCCAAATTTTAAAGAGTTGCAGATGACAATTTAAAGATTGTGGAATTTTAGATTTTGTTACAAGCAATTTCTACATTTTACACAATGTTTTCCCAATTGTTTTTCTTGAGGGGCGTCCAAAAGTGTCACTGTGTGGGAATGGGTTAAACATCTTTTCCTCCTGAACCAGAGAGCCAACCTTGATGAAACTTAGCAGATATGTTCCTTGGGTGAAGCTCTTCCAAATTTTTTTCAAATGATTGAAATCAACCCTTAACTTTTGACTAAGAGCTTTAATTTCTTTTGTAGGACATCCATCACATTTGTTCAATAGATACCTCTCGAGTCATAACTAGGCTCCAACAGGGCACACCTCATTTTACATAGAAACAAATAAAGAAAACTTTAAAAATCTTCTTTTCTGACACCAGACGATTAAGAGCGTTGATATTTTCTATGCAGCACCTCCTACGGGATATCTATCAAGTTTGTTCAAATGATGTCCCTTGGGTCATATTTGGGCTCCACCTGGGCGTACCCCATTTTATATTGGAACAAAGAAGGAAAACTTTTATAAATAGTCAAAGAATCATATAACATATTGGATTTCCAACTGCTGACTCTCTTTGATAATGTCCCTGTGTTTAATACTCCTTAGTTTTATCTCAGGTAAGCTCTTTAGGACCAATGGCCCTTTTGTGTTAAAGATTAGATACTGTTTTATTGTTATCAAAATCATCTTTTTCCTTTTAATGACTTCTTACAGGGGTCCATTTTGAAGTTGTCACAGCATCACAGGTGGAAAATATGTTTCGGGCAAGTGAGGTATGTCTGTCGGTTTGTTTTGTTATATTCTAGGTGATAGATTCACAAATTGAAATAAAATTCTCCTGATTTTTACCTGATATTGTATGTATCTTCTTAACTTCTTTTATATATATGCAGACTGATCTTGGTGTACACCAACTTCATAGGTCAGGGCGAAACAGTTGCAACTGCCTATAAACATATATGTTGTTACAGCTGTTTCACACTGACCCATAAACCTGTTTGTCTTTCTTTTAATCTGGACAATATGGACATGTCTAAAATTTTGATGTCTAATAATAGGTTGAAGCCACTTTCCAAATTATTTTCAACGGCTGTTGGAAATAATTGATATTACCTTTCTTTTCTCACACTGTTACACTTTCAAAATTCCATTTTAGCAATCCTCTTATTCTAACTGATAGATCTATGGCCCCACCTACTGACTCCGCTGACAACACCCACTGACTCCGACTCCGAATCCACTTTGATATTTAGCAGCATTATTTTGCAAAGTTTATGTCCTGTGACATGTAAAAAATTAAAAAGGTTAGTTGGCTACCTAAACATCAGTTAGCCTATTCAAGCTGTAGTTATCAGATTTAACCTATTACCACAAAATCCCGCATTTTTACTGAATAGACATCATTGTGATAAACAAAGAAAATGTTTGTTACAAGCTAATTCTTCTTTTCTCACAATGTTTTCTACCACTTATTTTTCACTCTAAACCAAGTTGTTATGTTATCTGCAGCCTCTTTCAATTTGGACCATTCTAAAATTTTGTTGATTGACAAAAGCTTTTGGTCAAATTAGCTGGTCACAGGTTTAACCCGTCTAGGCCAACATTATCACTGATATTTCAAGGACTTAGGGCAACACTGTGGTAATTGCCTATATTTACAGCACTGTTGTGCTAACCCATTGTAACCTACAGAGCTGATAGACAGAGCTATTACATCCAGAGAAAAGGACCCCCACCCTAAATGGGTTGAACTAGTGTATATTATTATATAACTACAAATAGTCACTAGGCTCTCTGGAAGTTTCATAATATGCATACCATAGCAAATCACCTCCCCTGAAACTGTCACACCATTTAGGGGGTAATTGGGGATAATGCTGTTTTGTCAATCTTTCAGGTATATCACAGTGAATTTCACTTATTCAATGTGCTTCCTGGGTATCACCATTACTTTGTCAGAGACTCTGAAATATTTTCAAGTTCCTCAAAAATAGCTTTGGAAAACATAGTGGACAATGAAGAAATTGCTTGTTACAAGCAATTTCTTCATTGTTCACAATGTTTTCTACATTAAAAGACTACAATTTAGACTGGTTCATATTGAAAAAATGTTGCATACAATACTTTAAAGTGCACTTAAATTTAAAAATAAATAACAAATAGGTTACAGAACATGTCACAAAACCGATTTTGTTTTTGTTTGGGTTTTTAAAAAATCTTAAGGTTATTTCACAGCAATATTAACTTACTCATAGGTACTCATTTGCTTCATGGGTATCACCAGTTCACAGTAGGGGCTCTGACTTGCTTTTCTTATATTCTTAAGTATATTCCAATTGGACCAGTGGCACTTCTGGGTTTCGAACCCACAACCCTGGCATCAAACTAAATATTACAAGATTAAAACCAATGTATCACTTCAGATGGTAGCTGGTGACACCTGGTGGTCAGGATTTTACTGGAGGATTCTTGGATGTCCTCAGTGTCGGACCCACATAGGATGGTAACCGTTTCCTTATTTCCATTGTATCTCCTCCTTCTACTATAAGAGGGATTTTTTTGTTGGATTTACTTTCTCTACATGTTTGTCCATTTTTCTGTGATAACTGCAGCTTGAATACACTGTAGGTACAACATTTACAAAAATACTTAAGGTAAATGTCAGAGTTCAAATTCATTTCCATGATAAATGAATGATTTGATTGGTCTATTAATTTTTGGTTGATAGCAATAATCTGTCAATTATGTCACCTGCAAAGTCTTATAAGAGTTTACACTATACTCTCAGCCTATGGATACTGGTGCAAAGTTTCTGTTCATTTCTCCTTTTACGTCCTGTATGTGTCAGGCAGACTGACTCACTGTTAACCCTTTCCTGTACATACCTGGAATTTACTGTGATTTTTTTTTATTTGAGAAGACATTGTGGAAAAAGAAGAAACTAATTGTAACAAGCGTTTTCTCCTTTTTCCACTATATTTTCTCTTACATAGGATGGTTTCATTTTACATCAAATTTTCATTGTCGTTTGCAAACTATTTCAATTTAGAATTTCAAAAAAAGGAAACAAGATACTTTGCCATCATCATATTCATCCTATTTATCAAGATGATAATATAATTAAGGCTATAGTGAATTTCATTTTCAGGCCAAGATGTGAAAAAATAACCTATAGTTTTAGAATCGTCCATATTGAAAGGAGTTGACGAAACTTAAGATTTTTTAAATTTCTGGGTAGGAAATATTTCTTTTGATTAACCATGTACTTGTTCAAAGCAATCTCTTCATTTTACAAATGTTTTCCCAATTATTATGATGGTTTTTTTTTGGGGGGGGGGAGCATCAAAAAGCGTCATTGTGTGTTAATAGGTTAAAAGATTATGGCATGTCACTTTTGAACTAGAGTTTTGACGCGCAAGCTGTTACATATCACCCATTCCAACACAACCATGCTCTTAGACACCCTTTAATAAAAAAGTTTTGGAAAAAATGGTGCTTTTAAGATTTCTAAAATTCCTGCAAATTAAAAGTATTGTTTGCAACTTTTTTTCAATTTTGACCTACCTAAAATGTTATCCTCTGGTTATAGGCATTCACCAATCAAAATATATTACATAAATATCAATTGAGAACATATTTTCTTTCCCGATCAAGATTTTCATTCTAATAGAAAAACATTCAATTTTCAAATACATATAATTCATTGTTTTTACTTATTTTAGGGAATACATTCCAATGGATAAAACAGCTAAGAAATCCTTTTATGGGCTGGTACTTAATAATCTTTTATATGAAAATGGTAAGAATTTTATATGAATTCTTGTCAAATAAGAACCTTATTAGTTGAAGTTTCCGCAGAAAAAATCTTTAATAAACCTTGTTATGCTGATAACAGAATATTTCTGTTTTTCAGAAGGTAATGACAGGGATCAGTCTGTACCAATGTACAGTCTGATCTTAGTCTATACCACCAGTATGTCCCTTTTAAGCCAATATTCTTCTAAAAGTTATTTTCATAAACCATTTTAAAAATCAAAGTGTCAGACAGGTGGTGTAGACTAAGATCAGACTACATATATGCAGGCTGATCTTACTCTATACCTTCTGCCAAAGCAGTAATATTCCTGTCAAGGGTTAGTTTACATATCCAGGGTTAATTTGGTTCTCAGAACATGTTTATCAAATCAGCACTAAATCTTCGCTTTCAAGCAATCTATTATATACACGTATAAATAAGATTAATTCAGATTCATTCAATATCTATCCTCTATAAAATGTAAACTCTCAAATCTGTAATATATACCATATATATAAATGTTTGTTGTTGTTGTTTTACATGTGTGTACATGCATGCAAATGTTATTTTATATATCATCGATGAGATATCCCTAAATAATATACAGTTAATGTTAGTTACGACATAAGCTGTTTTTTGTTGTTTTTTTAGCTCACCTGAGCACGGTATCACCTTTTGTCCGTCGTGCGTCGGAAGTCGTCAACAATTCTTTAAATATCTTCTCCTCAGTAACCACTGGGCGGAATTCAACCAAACTTGGTAGGAATGTTCCTTGGGTGACCCTTCTCAAAAGTTGTTCGCGGATTTTTGATTGACCCCCAAATATGGGCGTGGCAGGGCGTGGCAGTTTTTAACTTAGAAATCTTTAAACATCTTCTCCTCAGTAACCATTGGGCCAATTTCAACCAAATTTGGTATGAATGTTCCTTGGGTCACCCTTTTCAAAAGTTGTTCGCGGATTTTTGATTTATGCCCAAATATGGGCGTGGCCGGGCGTGGCAGATTTTGACTTTGAAATTTTAAACATCTTCTTCTCAGTAACCATTGGGCCAATTTCAACCAAATTTGGCATGAATGTTCCTTTGGTGACCCTTATTTAAAAGTTGTTCGTGGAATTTTGATTTATGCCCAAATATGGGCGTGGCAGGGCGTGGCAGTTTTTGACTTAGAAATCTTTAAACATCTTCTCCTCAGTAACCATTGGGCCAATTTCAACCAAACTTGGCATGAATGTTCCTTGGGTGACCCTTTTCAAAAGTTGTTCATGGAACTTTGATTTATGCCCAAATATGGGCGTGGCAGTTTTTGACTTAGAAATCTTTAAACATCTTCTCCTCAGTAACCATTGGGCCAATTTCATCCAAACTTGGCATGAATGTTCCTCGGATGACCCTTTTTGAAAGTTGTTGGCAGAATTTTGATTTATGCCCAAATATGGGCGTGGCCGGGCGTGGCAGATTTTGACTTTGAAATCTTTAAACATCTACACCTCAGGAACCATTGGGCCAATTTCAACCAAACTTGGTATGAATGTTCCTTGGGTGACCCTTTTCAAAAGTTGTTTGGCAGAATTTCGTTTCACGCCCAAATATGGGCGTGGCAGTTTTTTTAACTTTGAAATCTTTAAACATCTTCTCCTCAGTAACTATTGGGCCAATTACAACCAAATTTGGTATGAATGTTCCTTGGGTGACCCTTTTCAAAAGTTGTTCGCAGAAATTTGATTTATGCCCAAATATGGGCGTGGCAGTTTTTTTAACTTTGAAATCTTTAAACATCTTATCCTCAGTAACAGTTGGGTCAATTTCAACCAAACTTTGCATGAATGTTCCTTTGGTGACCCTTTTCAAAAGTTGTTCCTGGAATTTTGATTTATGCCCAAATATGGGCGTGGCAGGGTCAGGCACTTTTTTGACTTTGAAATCTTTAAACATCTTCTCCTCAGTAACTATTGGGCCAATTTCAACCAAATTTGGTATGAATGTTCCTTGAGTGACCCTTTTCAAAAGTTGTTCTAGAATTTTGATTGATGACCAAATAAGGGCTTGGAAGGGTAGGGCAGTTTTTGACTTTGAAATCTTTAAACATCTTCTCCTCAGTAACCATTGGGCCAATTTCAATTTTGAATCATCTTACATTAGTCAGGTGAGCGATTTTAGGGCCATTCTGGCCCTCTTGTTTGTACTGGTGTACTTGTCTAATAAGATGTTTGTTCTGTTTATCACTAACAGATGCGGATGAATTACTGGTGATACCAAAGTCCTACTCCAGCTGACAGCTACAGAAGCAGAGTCATTTTGATGCCTTTTCTTTTACACATTTACAATGATAAAATGGCTGGCATATTGTTATATTTCCAACCTATCAATCAGGGGTTGGTATATCGGTTTCACCATGTCTGTCTCTGTTAATTCGTCTATTTTTCTATCTGTATGCCTTTTGTTGGGGAAACATAGTGTAAAATAAAGAGATTGCTTGAAACAAGTAATTTCTTCATTTTACACAATATTGTCTACCAAGAAATTTGAAAAAATCTTAATTTTCATCAACTCCTTTTCTACCTATGGGGTAGAAAATATTGTTACAAGCAATTTTTTTTTCTCATAATTTTTTTTCAGTTATAAAACCACAGGGACATAGAAATCAGGGATTGTACAGGAAATGGTTAATTGTGGTTGCCATAGCAATAAAAATATATAAGTGATTTTATTTTCTGACACAAGAAGTTCCAGATATTTAGTATGTTTTACATGAAACAGAGTAGGAGTCTATAAATATTGTCTTCTCTGAAACAGGAAGGCTGTAACCAGAGTATAATTGATTTTTGTTCCTTGGATCAAGGAAATCCTTGTGAGCGATATAGGTCCATCATGTTAGTCTTGTTTGAGTTTTTTTGTTTTGAAGTATTCGAATCTCGCCTGTGCCATTAGTTTTGTTATGCTTTTTACATATTAACTAAGCTAGGCACAAAATAGCAATTGTTGTTTGTTAGAATCGAAACATATATGAATAAAGCTGCAATAAAAATCAATATATTCATTTGATATGCAAAGTGTTATTTGTGGATGCAATTGACCAATCGCTGGTCCCGCTCACTTACTCCTTAGCCACGCCCCCTGACTCCGACAGCACGTTCTGCTTCGATTTTTACGGCGTTATTTTACAAAATTTATGGCTAATAGCATGTAACAAAAAAGTAAATTGGTAGATTTGTGACCTAAACGTCTTAACTACAGCTTGAATAAGATGTAGTTTCGACGTTTTGGTCGCTAAACCACCAAGAAAGTTAACAAAAGGCGGCCAATGTTGGAGTTGAAAGCTCAGGTCCGGGTCGAATAAATGATTTGATGGGTCGGGTGATTCCTTGATTGACAGACGCGATTGGTCTATTGACCAGTCGCGTCTGTCGATCAAAGATAAGTTGACGTAACAAACAATCTGTTCGGCTAACTGACAGATTTCTCCTGTTAATAAAAAAAACGATAGAACGAATAACTTATTCATTTACCCTTTCCTGATTTTCAAAATTTTAGACAGGTCCAATTTGAAAGAAGATGCAGATGACAATTAAAATTGAGTGCAATTTGAAAAATAACCCATTTACGTGGTAGAAAATATTGTTGGAAAAGAAGAATTCGCTTGTTACAAGCAATTTCTTCATTTCCCACAATGTTTTTCAAGTATAAAGTCACAGGGACGTAAAAATCAGGGTTTGTATAGGAAAGGGTTAAGACAGTGAGCGACTGTTGACCTCGGGCATGCATATTTAGCTCCTCTAGCCGAAAGCCAGCGTGCTATTGTCATGGAGTTGTGTCCATCGTGCGTTCAATATGAACCAAGTTTGACAGAAGTAATCTTTTGGTGATTCTCCTAAATTGGCTTCGATTGAGTGGCGTTATTACTCTAGAGGTCTTGACCCATTACCAGTTGACAAAATTTTGGACTGGTCCAAATTTAACATAATATGCATCTTTAACTTCGTATCGAATTTTGAGTAAATTCTCAAGTGACTACGAAAAAAGTTTGATAATGTCTTGCCCAGTTCTACATTAATAGAATAAGTAAATAAGTCGGACTAGTACGATCCGGATCGTCTCTGGACTTTTGCTTTCAGGAACCCCTTTTCTTTCGACAGGCTTAATTCTAATGCTATCGACCTGTTTATAGGGTTGGCCGTAAGATATCTTTTCTGTTTAATGAATATCTTGATGCATTTGGATTATAAAAATGATTCGACTCGAGGTCCCTTAGAGAGACAGTCATGCGTTAAGCCATTACCAAACGCAAAAAATATTGACTGGTCCAAATTCAAAGAAGCTGCAGAAAACGTTAGAAAATTGCTTGAAATTGAGACATAAGTACCGCATAGGATAGGAAACTTCGTGAGAAAACGAGAAATTGCTTGGGGCTCTCCCCCCTCCTCTAAATCTTCAGGAACGCAAAATGGGGGATCGTATTTAGAACCGGTTAACCCATTCCCACACAATCCGTCCTTCTTACTCCCCTCAAGACAAAACAACTTTGGAGACATTGAAGCAATTGCTTGTTTCAAGAAATTTCTTCATTGCCCACAATGTTTTATACCACAAAAGAGAAAGAATTTCAGAATTTCACCAACCTAAATTTGTCGTCTACATCATCTCTCAATTTAGACCAGTCTAAAACTGTGTCATGTGGGAATGGGTTAAGGCGCGTAACATTTTGTGAATTTTGACGCAACTTTTAACAGTGTTTCAGTCATATCGCGGCGGCTGGAGCACCTAATCATCGATTCCTGGTATTTTTCACACAAGTACTGCCTCTACATCCTTTCCAAGCCCCTAGTTGCACATCCCACGTAGATTTACTATTATCAGCCCACTGGTGGGAGACAAAATGTCGGGAAGGATATTTATCGCGACAGGGGACCGAGTCCCTGACCTCATGAATGACTTCGATGGATAATTTTTTTATAAAAACGATTTGATCCGTCTGATTGATGGATCTTTATTTTTCGCAATAGCAATTGATGGATCGCTGGCCACGCCCACTCAGCTCCGATAGGAAAGACCGGCTTTCAAACTGCATTATTTTAACAAAATTTATGCTCAGTAAAGTGAAACAAAAACGTGAAACGGCTGGTTGACAACATGTATGCACAGTGGCGTGAAACAAAGATTCAATACGATTGGTTGGCGACCTGAACGTCGTAAATACAGCTTGAATAAGCTGTAGTTACGAGGTTTTAGTCGCCAAACCAACAGAATTCTTTACATAAATGCTGAACAATGCCAAAGTTTCAATGTTCACACCCTGTCTTTATTGATCATTTGATTGATCTATCGAGTTTTGACAGCCTCGATACGTCTATTGTTACAGAAAATGACGTTAAATTGTTTCCGGAAGAGGTTTTATATACATGTTTTGAATCGTTTCGGGACATGTATGTCTAAGTCTTGTAATTTATACATGTTTTCAAAGTCCCAGTTAAACTAAAAAATATATGTAGTCTCGAAATGATAAGTTATCTAAATTCAATTATATCAACCTTTTGCATTAAGTGTGCTGTTCCCTTTTACATTAAGTGTGCTGTTCGAACTATTTTTGTGTTTTATTGTTGTTTTTGTTTTGTTTTGTCTATTTTTTTTTTTTTTTTTTTTTGTGGTTTGGGCATAGATCAAATAATGTTTTCAAATTACTACATTCAAAATAAAACTTTTTGATTGATTTTAATTAAATGTTATCAATTCGTAATTTTCAGAGCCTGGTATCTTCTGAATTATTCTATCGAAGTGACTTTTAAAAATTGTATAATTAGTAGCATTAAATTGAAATCTACATTGTTATCATATTTTTCTCTTTGACACGTCAATCAAGATCAGTTTGTGAGAATATAGTCTTACTGTCTAATTTGTAAGGAACCACCCGGGAGATGCGAAAAGTATCCACACTGATCAACCTGTGCGAACAGCGAAGGCTCACCAGTATCGATACTTTTTTATTTATATTATTATTTGATTCTCATTATTTATTTTCTTTCTTATATTATTCATATTTTAACCATATAGGTTGTTTATCCAGAAGGATAATTTTACCATACATTCATATCTGAATTGAGACTTCCGGTTGACCGCTTCTTCATCAAATCATATAGTATATTACTGATCACCCCGGACCGTCGTCCATTTTCCCCCGACACGTCTCTTAGTTTCCATAACGCCACAGCATGTCGACGTATTATTTTATTTCGCAAATGGAAGTGCTGAATATAATACGTACGCTTTTAACTCTTGTCGTAAGTTTTAAATTCGTATTTACTGGCAACCCTTTCTTGCGTTTCGAGAGCGGAGAAGTGCAATTAAATCATTGTTTAACGCTATGTGTTGGAACAACCGAGTGTGATGGTGTTTTTTATAGAACAGAACAGAACAAAACATACATTTATTCTTAAGACTTGAACATACATGTTCATCGTCATACAATACAAAAAACATACATGCAACAATGACGGAATTGCAATACAAACAAAGAGAGAACAAAGTGAGAACAAAGTGAGAACAAAGTGAGAAAATGAAATGTAGATCAGCGGAAGTTGGAAAAAGGAATTTCAGATCTAATTAGATCCGTAAATTCGGTAGCGTTGAAATAAAATTTGATTTTATGTGCCTGAGAGAAGAATGGTTTTACCGGTAACTCGTGCGGGGTATGCCTTTGTACTTACTTCATCACGACCTTTGTCCATGGCCTCTCCCGCACGTGTAAATCGAGATAGGCTTAATCCATGTGTGACATTATTATTTTTTTCACAGTTAGTGCAACGGATGCAGTGGGTCCTACAATGCTTCCAGTACTTTTGATGTTTCGTTTGGTACCACGTATTTTAAAGGAATTTCGAGTAAGTTAATCTATTATGAAGTTTGAGAATTTACTCTTGTCAGAGGTGAATATCTCAAATTACGGTTAAACTTGTATTAAGCGACCACTCTGGGGATTGGTCAAAATATGATCGTTTAAGAGAATAGTCGCTGAAACCTTTCCTGTTCAATCTCCGGTTTTTGCGTACCTGTATTTTTTTTACTTGAGAAAACATTGTGGAAAAAGATAACATTGCTGGGAACCAGTAAATTTTTCTTTTTCCTCAATATTTTCTACCCTAACGAATTATCATTTTCCAAATAAAATCGGCTTTACATTTTTGTCTGCAAATCTTTGAATTTGGACAAGTCAAAAAATACACTTTTTCGTGACATATATGAGGGACAGGTCTGTCTGCATACATAAATTATTGCAGGATTCTCATTTAATCCTATGTTGATGGAAATCCACCAACATAGGATTAAGTTTTTATAATCTCATTTGAAATAATGTCCTATTAATTGTATATATTGTTTGGTGTGATTTGAGTAAAAAATGGTATCTGCAAACACCGTTGCAGTCATGGCGTGTAATTTTCATTATTTGTGTTATTTGCACGGAAAACCGGTAGTTTGACAACGATGGTTACTCTCCTGTCTGGTTTTACCTCATTAAATGAAGAGCAAAAAGGGTCCATTTTCGCATACTGTAGCTCCTCCCAGAAGTTTCGTTTGGCTTAAATCATTCAAATGTCAGTTTCTACAAAGAAATAGTTCCCAGATAAATGCTTTGAATCACACGCATGACATGCAGCAGTGATATCCCACTCTACATAACCTAACATCAAGCAGCTTGCTGTTGTTTGAACGTTAAAGCAGCATGACAAAAGGAGGAGATCAAATTTTCTTAATGGACTACTTTAGGGTACAACCACCCGGAAGTAATACAACCACCCGACTGGAGGTGACCCGTATTGACGAAACCTCGATACTTCCGGAGGAAGGGAATATACTTAACGCTTCGGAAGTTTTAGGTGAATATCCTTACTGATTGTCAGTTAATACGACTTTCATTCAGTTCGATTGTGAGGAAAGGCCCTACTAGATACCACACAACAAACTTTCAGTCTGTTCCAGTTTAATTAAAAAGTTGCGATACAGATTTTTTTATCTTTTTGGATAGAGGGACATGAAAAAGCGTCATTGTGTGGGAATGGGTTAAGCTTATAGATTCGTCTTGAAGACTCACAACCCCTATGTTTTCACCTCCCCAAAGGGAGGCAGTGGCTTTACCCTGGCTTGGAAGATGAGGGCTGGCTGATAAGTGTCTTGCCAATGAGCACATCCCAGTGACATTGGGGCTCAAACCTATGACCTTCAGATCACAAGTCAAATACCTATATTAACTTGCCCTTCGAGCCAGTCAGATGCCCTTAATACCCTGAGTAGCTGCCGCTTCATGAACATGTGAAATGATTTGGAATGTCAGTATAGCCTCAAATGTTTCTTTCCTTTTTGATAGTTAACATTTAAATTTGTCTACTGTGTCTTCTTCATAATCCCAGGCAATCAATACTGATTCTTATCAGTTTAGTTACATCAAATGTACTGTGTTCTACAAAAAATTATTTATCATTATAACTCATATTCAAAAATGAGGAACTATATTAGATCTAGTAGAATCTGTTAATTCCTTTTTTTTTTCAAGTTAATAATTCATTGATTGATATAAACAGCACATATTTTAACAGCAAAGTATCAGAAATATGTTTAAACCTAGTCATGCTGAACCCAAAATACTCCTGTTGTGGCAGGAGATTTAGACAAAGATCAGCCTGCACATATTGATCTACAGATCCTGGTTGTCTGCGTTAAGTCAGATTTGTTTAAACGACCAGAAATTTTGACCCACATGTAGATATTCCAGTGCTGTCAGTCCTTTGATTTCAAAGCTATTGTGTATAAGATTTTCAGAATGACAATGGTTAAAAGTAATGATAGAAAATATACAAGTAGGCGTATCTGCTTTACTCACTCATGAGAGATTATTATACCAATTTTCATACAGTTTTTTTGTTTTGTTTTCTCCTTCTAGATTTTTTCCTCTGTAGAAAATGTGGATGTGAAATTTTAGATGCTAAGCACCTTATAAACATTCCAACAGGACTAGCCTTAAGACGGAGAAATGATACATTCGGGCCCAAAAGAGGAGTTTTGATTCAGTTGTTTAAAAATCCACATGGTAAGTATGGAATCGCCTGAAGGGATGATTTTGATTGAGGCAGAAAGCTTTGCTATTTCCAAATTCACATGACATGAGAAGGTCTGATGAGAACAAATTAAAAAATCGATTGAGCAACCAAATTATTCACTCAGATAGAAGTGAATGCTGCCCTCTGACATACTGTCAAGCTTGCTTTGGTTTGGAAACTCTTGGTCACCTACAAATAATTTGCTTTTTTGTTTCATGTTCCAGGGCATATTTTGGCAAACTAATGTTCTATTGTATATCAGTTGAACTGCCTTGTCAGGGATCGACACTAACTGTGCTTCAATGGGATCCCACCGGGATCCCTACCTATTACTTCAGGGTTTCCTCCAGATAATCAGGGTTGCCTCCTTGAAATACATTAACTTATTCACGCGCAATCCTGCCCATCTAAGCCCAACTTGAAAAACAAGCCTTGGAAAACATTGTGGAAAATGAAGAAATTGCTCGTTACAAGCAATTTCTTCATTATCCACCGTGTTCTGTATCATTCTTATACAGTACGACGATATCGAATAATAAACGAAAAACTATCAATTTCACTATTTATTCTTCTAAATTCAGTCTTTTCAAAAACGTTTTTAACACGATCCGGTTACTTCCTGTGACGACCACACCATCGTGAAAATTAGCCCATTCGTGGGGGAGCTTAATTATACCGAACTAAAACGGCCTTCAGAACATACCCACCTCCTTAATAAGACCCAGTCTTATTAAAGAAAATAATATTAAAATTTAATTGAGATCAATTTATAGGTAACCTTTTGACCTTGAAATTACTCTCAGACTTCCTTCAAATTTTTTTTTTTTTTTTTTTTTTTTTAACTTCCAATTATTTAATTTTTGCAAAAGAAAACATTTAATCTACAGAATGAAATTAATTCCATAAACCAAAAGCTTTCCTTGCCTATTTCCCATAGTTAGTTAAATATTGTCAATACAGTATCGATCTAGGACAAAATCTAAACTCACTTTGAACAACATGGATTGGCTGGTCCATACTTTAGTAAAACAACAAATGAAATATTTACATGTACAAAGCTAACTTTAAAGCATCTTAATTTTGGATTTAAAGATCAGTCTTTAACATTCCTAAAATAATTAAAATGACTATTGAATAAAGACCCGAACATCACATTTTGTAAATAATAATGAATATTTCGTTTGTTGGTTGGAAAAAGTGTTCATGAAATATATCTTCCTTCTAGAATGTTTAATACAGAGGTTTGTCGTGTAACCATTTCTATCAGAGTTTGTGTTTTTTCTTCAATTCACTTCTATATTGATTGGTATAAATCCAATTTCTCTTTAGATAACCCACTATTAACTACTTCTTTCAGCAAAGGGATTATTATGCCCTTACACAATGCTGATTCTATAACTATTATCTATTGCTTTTATGCTATAAACCTTTCTTATTTCACTATAATATATAACTAATACTTGCTCATAGCTAAGGGGATTATTATGCCCCTTTTACACTGAACTAAATGCCACTTTAATCTACTTATTCACACTCCAATGGACAAAGCTTGGTAATTGGCCTGTTTATTTCTTTTCCGTTGACTAAGACTCGAGCTGAACGAATGTGGCCATCGCTTCCCGGATATACACAAACTACTCTCCCCAAAGGCCATTGTCCTCTGGGTAAATCCACTGATATGACTAACACAACGTCACCAACTCTGAGTTCTCTTTCTTCTTTAAACCACTTTTTTCGTACAGCCAAACTTGGTAGCCATTCTTTAAGCCACCTCTGCCAGAAATGTCTCATTAATTCCTGAACACGACGCCATCTATTTTTTGGATCAAATGATGTAGTGTCAACTGATTGTGGAGCGAATTCTCCGCCCATCTGTCCAAATAGAAAATGGTTTGGTGTCAATGATACACAGTCCACTGGGTTTGATGATTGGTAAGTCAGTGGTCGAGAGTTTATCAAGGCTTCAGCCCCAACCAACGCTGTAGTTAATTCCTCATCTGTTGTGTCTGCTGAAGTAAGAATTCTATATATGGCGCGTTTAGCCGACTTAATCATTATTTCATGAACTCCTCCCCAGTGTGGAGCTAGTGGAGGGTTAAATTGCCAGTCGATTTCTATGTCACTAGCCTTTTGAGCGATTTCATGTTTGTCTAGATCGTTAACTAATATTTTCAATTCTTTGTCTGCACCTACAAAATTGGTTCCATTGTCACTAATCACTTTTTTTGGACGCCCTCTCCTACTAACCATACGAAAGAAGGCATTCAAAAACGAACTTGTGTCAAGACCATAAGCCATTTCCAAGTGAACAGCCCTAGTGGCCAGACATGTAAAAAGGCACAAATATCTCTTTTGGCAACTTTTCCCTCGTCCCTGCTTGGTGTAGAATGGTCCACCATAATCCACTGCTACATTCGAAAATGCTCTCATTGTAGTACATAGTCTGTGTGATGGCAATGGTGCCATTATCTGTGTTTTAGGTTTAGCCTTATGTTTTTTACAAGCTGGACATCTATTTTCAACTTCTCTTATCACTTCTCTTGCATGTATAATCCAATAATTTGCTGAAAGTTTTGACAACACATAGTTTGTTCCCGCATGACCACTCCTGTTATGAATATCTGTCACTATTAGTTTGGTAACATGAGAGTTTCTTGGCAGAATAATTGGATATCTACTCTCAAATGACATGAATTTAGCATACTGTAGTCTTGAATTTGATCTCAGTATGCCTTCAGTGTCAATAGTCGGATTTAAGGGCAATAATTTACTATTTTTGCTTAACTGTTTGCCTTTTGAAATCTCACTATATTCATTAAATCCTGCCTTCTGTGCTCCTATTATTATTCTTTCACTACTTTCCTTCAGTTCCTCACATGTTAATGGTCCCTTTACTCTCTTTTCATTATTTCTATTACAGTTTTCTATGAATCTAAGCACATAAGCCATTACTCTTTTTAGTCTATTCCAGTCTGAAAATCTTGTAGGATCTAATCGCCACACATCAGATGTGTCTTCTTTATAACTGTTAAACACATGATAAGATTCTTTGGTTTTGACTTGTTGTGTCTTCTTAATTTCATTTTGACTAGATTGTTTACACAGTACCAAAGGTTTTGGCCAATAACTTTCACCCTTTGTCAGAAACTCTGGACCTTCCCACCAAAGGCTCTCCGTTTTCAATCGTTCAACTCTAACTCCACGTGAAAGTAAATCTGCAGGGTTATTTTCACCAGGTATATGTCTCCACTGGCAAGGATTTGTGTTTCTTTGGATTTCAGCTATCCTATTGGCAACAAAGGGTTTAAAAATGCGACTTTGATTCCTTATCCAATATATCACATCCATGCTATCCGACCAAAAGGTACAGTGCTTGATATCAAACTCCAGTGCCCTAACTATCGTCTTTGTCAACTCAAGGCTAAGAACTGCTGCCATTAATTCGAGTCTTGGAATACTTATGGCAGCTAATGGAGCGACCTTTGATTTTGCAGCAACTAGATTCACTGAAACTTCTCCATTTTCATATTCGTTTCTGCTATAAACTGATGTCCCATAAGCCTTTTCAGATGCATCACTAAATGCGTGAAATGTTGTTTGTACGATTTTCTGGCTTGTTAAGGGATTTTGAAGACACCTTGGTATTTCAATTAGGGAGACTGATGAAAGTTCTTCAAACCAATCTGAAATTTTCTTTAATGTCTCACTCTCTATTTTGTCATCCCAGTCAATACCTGAAACCCAAACGTCTTGCATTAATATCTTTGCTCTTATGATAAAAGGCGCAAGAAATCCAACTGGATCAAAAAGTGTTGCTATCTTCTTCAAATAACTTCGTTTTGTCAAATCATTGTCTATATTCACTTGATTGTATTCAAACTTAAACATATCAATCTCAGCTTCCCACAAAACACCTAAAGTCTTTATTTTTGGGAGTTCATCCTTTGTCAAATCTATTTTCAATGCTCTATCTTCAATTGGTATTTGTTCTATTAGTTCCTTGGAATTAGAAATCCATTTGTGAGCAAACATTCCTGCTCTGTTAAGTAATTTATTCAATTGTGAATATAACTCTAATGCTTCATCTGGATTGTTGACAGAATCCATACTATCATCCATGTACGTTGACTGAATTACTGTATCTGCTGCTCGAGGGAACTCTTTTTCGTTGATTTTTGCATTATGCTGCAACACCATCTGTGCTAAGAATGGGGAGGAAGCTACTCCAAACACTAATCGATTGAATTCATAAATATCTGGTTCTTCTTTCACTTCAGATCGCCACAGGAACTGTGTGAACTTTCTATCATTTGGAATTATTCCAACTCTTAAATACATCTCTTTGATATCACAGGCTACAGCTATTTTGTCTTTTCTAAACCTCATAAGTACATCAAATAGGCTATTTTGAAGTTTTGGGCCTTCTTCTAACATGTCATTCAGACTTTTCCCTTCATGTTTTGCTGAAGCGTCAAACACTATGCGAACTTTTGTAGTTTCTTTATTCATTCTAACAACAGGAAAGTGTGGCAAGAACCAACCTGATCTTTCATCACTTATTTTGTCAACCTTTTTAATATAGGACTTTTCAACATACTCTTGAATTGTTTTTTCATATGTCTTTTTGACTTCTGGCATTTTCTCAAGCCTTTTCTCTGTGTTTTCAAGTCTTTTCAAAGCTGTTTCATAATTATCTGGTAACCAATTTGGATCTTTTTTCCATGGTAAAGCAACTTCATAGTAACTTCCATTATGTGTAATTGATTCTTTAGCATGTGCTAGTACACGCTCATCTTTAATTGACATTTCTTTCTTCTTGCCAATACCATCATTCTCAATTTCCCAAAACTTTTGGATAGTTTTGTCAGTCTCCTGTTCAGTAGTTAAGGCATGAAATGTAAAATGGCAAGTCTCCTTTCTTTCAAATGCACCCACACAAGTCCAACCTAATGGCGTTAGTCTTGCTATTGGTTCTCCTTTTTCTCCTTGGATTTCCCCCATTGACCTGTGCAGATCTGTATAGTCAAGACCTATCAAAAGATCTATCTTTTCTCTTTTTCCTAATGTTGGAAATTTAATACCCTGAAGATGTGGCCACTCTTTTGAGAATCTTCTCCAGTCTATAGGCTTCAACCGCCCGGTTATGTTTTTTGCTGTCTGGGCATTCATGTCTATTGAATTTGATCTTGATTCGCTTTCAATTTTGAAATTAACACTTCTTGTCTGAAAAGTTTCAGTTTTACCGTTAATTACAATTACATTCACAACACTTTTTTCACCCGACAATCCTAATTCATTTGCAACATCTTCATTCAGATATGTCTTTGTACTCCCATCATCCAACAAAGCATTTATTTTTATTTGACGTCCTGTGCTTTCAGATTTGATCAATACTGGAATAGTCCTCAATGCAATATAATGCCCACTGTTTCCAATGTATGTTTCTGAACTTTCAGCACCAAAGTTAATAGAATTGTTTGGTTCATATTCCTTGGCTGCAACATTTAATCTTGGATTATCTCTATGAAGAAGTCTGTTGTGTGTGTTTTCACAACCATTTATATTACATTTTCCTTGGAATCTACATTTTTTCCCCAGATGATTAGACTTTAAACATCTAAAGCACAACCTTGCATCCTTTGCCTTATTCCATCTATCTTCTACCGTCATTGCTTTGAAAGCTTGACAATCCCATACTTTGTGTGAAAGACTACACACTGGACATTTTTGGTCTTCATTTTTACCAAGACTACTTCCGAAGAAAGTTTTTGGTTTAGCTCCCTTATAATTATCGATTGAAATTCCATGTATAATCTCACTTGCTCTGATGACATACTCTGCTTCCTCATTAATCCACCTACGTAATGTTTCCACAGATTCATCAAGATTTTTCTCTGAAACTTGTCTGTGATATCTTGTTAGAATAGATTGGGGTAATTTTTTCAGCAATCTATGATAAAGAGCTCCATTCTTTAAGTCGTCATCTTGCTTGGCTTCCTTTAAATTTATAACTGCTATGTCAAGAAGATCTGCAAATTTTTCAAGTTCTTTAGCACTTTCATTTTTTAATGGGGAAAAGTTTTCCAGTTCATCTAAGAATCTATTAACAACCCTATTAGATCCGCCAAATTTCCTTTCCAATCTTTCTTTGGCTGCCAAGTATGCTGCTGATGAATGACCTAGATTTTCAATGGATTTTAATGCGGTACCACCCAAATACTCTCTAAGCTGCAACATTTTGTACTCATCAGAAGACGGGGCTTCATCTACACAAGAATAAAAGGCAGCTCGCCATGCTGGGTATTTGGCCTTATCACCATAGAAAATAGGTATGCTTACTCGCTTTAACTGTTTCCACAGATCACTTCCTAACTGTTTCTTGACATCTGTCTCTACAATATCACTATTCTCGGAGGTATCGTCTGCAACACTTTTGCTCATGCAATCATGATAATATTCCATTACATACTCATATTTCTTCTCTGCCTGGTCTATCTCTTTATACATTTCTTTCATTTCCTTTGTTCTGTTTGTGTCCTTATAAAAAGACCCAAGTTCATTAAATACCTGCATGACACCATCTAAACATTCTTCAATACGCAATAGTAAAGACTTGCATTTACTTTTTTCTATTTCTCCTTCGGGATCATCTAATTCTTCTCTTAATAGATTAATTGATCTAGTAAAGTTCGCTTTTTGCCGAGATTTCCTCATTTTCAAATCCATCAATATGGTCTCTTCATAATGCTCCTTTTTTTCCATTTCGGACATTTCGCCTTCGTCAGTCATGATTCTGCCTCCTAACTATCACAAATCGTTTTTAACTACGTGTTTGATGACTAAATAAATCCAGAATAGTCAATTTATTAATCGCCATCCGGTTTCTGTTCTATCCGAATACTAGTTGTCGAAACAATTCAATTTTTAATCCGCTAAATTCTGTGTTTTACATCTAAATTAACCTCGCTCTGCTACCAAAATGTTCTGTATCATTCTTATACAGTACGACGATATCGAATAATAAACGAAAAACTATCAATTTCACTATTTATTCTTCTAAATTCAGTCTTTTCAAAAACGTTTTTAACACGATCCGGTTACTTCCTGTGACGACCACACCATCGTGAAAATTAGCCCATTCGTGGGGGAGCTTAATTATACCGAACTAAAACGGCCTTCAGAACACACCGTGTTTTCTACAAAAACAAGCACTCAAAAATCAGGAGCATTAGTTGATACATTAAGATCTATTTTATTGGAGAAATATTGATGGATCCATACGGAATCCCTAGTCTGAGATTGCTGGGGTCCCTTCCAATTTTCAGGGATCCTCGGGATCCCGGGACAGTGTTAGTGTCGACCCCTGCTTGTCAGAGGTAAGATGTCGTGGCCAGGGCTCCTAATTAACAATTTGATGCAAGTTGCATGATCCTGGTGTTCAATTGGTGCTCCGTCTAGGCAATTACTTTAATTATTTGGGTCACTAAGTTAGTTTTTTAGGTTGTCACTCATATGGGCAATTAAGGACCTTCATGGTCCTCTTCTAATAAAGAACAACAAAGTGTCTAATGTGAAATATTTTTGCCATAGTATGTTATTAATTCACATAGATAAATTTAACTTTCATTGAGTGAAAAACAAAACTATATTTTCACAAGTTTTAGAGTCTTTCCTAATATTCAAAGAATCATATAACATACGAGATTTCCAACTGCTGACTCTCTTTGATAATGTCCCTGTGTTTAATATTCCTTAGTTTTATCTCAGGTAAGCTCTTTAGGACCAATGACCCTTTTGTGTTAAAGATTAGATACTGTATTATTATTATCATCAAAATCTTCTTTTACCTTTTAATGACTTCTTGCAGGGGTCCATTTTGAAGTTGTCACAGCATCACAAGTGGAAAATATGTTTCGGGCAAGTGAGGTATATCTGTCAGTTTGTTTTGTTATATCCAGGTGATAGATTTACAAAATGAAGTAAATTTCTCCTGATTTTTACCTGATATTGTATGCATCTACTTAACTCAAACATTTTTCCTTTTATATACATGCAGGCTAACCTTGGTGTTCACCAACTTGATAGGTCAGCTAAAATAGATGTAACTGCCTATAAACATATAGGCATTTACAACTGTTTCACACTGACCCATAAACTCATTTGTCCCCTTTAAGCAAATTTTGTCTGCTGAATCAATTTTTCATAGAAATTTTGACCCACACGCCAGACTTCCTGTGCTTTCAGCCCTTTGATTTTGAAATTTCACCAACTTAGTATTGTCAGCGAATTCTTTTAATCAGGACAATTTGGACAAGTCAAAATTTTGATGTCTAATAATAGGTTCAAGCCTCTTTCCACAATTTTTTCAAAGGTTGTTGGAAATAATCAATATTTCCCATCGTTTCTCACACTTTTACACTTCAATTCTCCATTTTGGCAATCCCCTTGATCTACCTGATAGATCTCTGGCCTCACCTACTGACTCCGCTGACCACAACCATTGATTCCGACTCTGTTTATGTCCTGTGACATGTAAAAAATATTAGAAAGGTTAGTTGGCTACCTAAACATCATAACTACAGCTTATCCCAATTGATAGAAGCAACCATAAAAATTCTAGTAGTTTAAAATTACTTCCCTTTAATAATTATCCATGGAAGTCGCAGGATGTCGAGAAGTTTTCTCAAAATTTTGAAGTTATGTATAATAATTTTAAAACAGAATATTTCAATAACGATAACATATGTATTTGTGGTACTCAGAATACTTTTAGTGATTTGTTTAGAAAATCTGCTAACGCAAAGAAGACATATAGGAAAAGTAATAATAAGGTAAATTGCAGGTGGTGGGATGGTGAATGTTCAAAAGCTTTGCACTCAAAAGTCAAATCACTACGCCGTTTCAAATTGACTTCCTATACACGTGATTTGGCTGTTTACAAAACAGCAAGAAACAAATTTAAGTCAATTTGTCGTAAGAAACAACATCTTCACAAAAAATTATTACGAATAGAATTTGTCGATAGTAGATTCGACACCAATCAGTTCTGGTCTAAGATAAAGTCTTTAAATGTAACTCGTGCTGATATTCCCTTATCGGAGTTGGACTTATTTCAACACTTTCAAAATCTTTTTAACAATAATTGTAACAATACAGAGCTAGATTCTTCTTTTTTAAATGATATTCGACTTAATCTAACTTGTGAGGAGTTAAATGACACGATTTCGCAGCTTGAAATATTAAACAGTATTGGATCCTTTAAACTTCATAAGTCACCGGGCCCAGATGGCATATGTATGGAAATATACAAGTCTACAATGAACGAAATTTTACCTTTTCTTCATCATTTTTTCAATAAAATATTCGATAGTTGTAATGTTACAGATAGTTGGAGCCGTAGTATCATTACGCCTTTGCATAAAAATGGAACGAAATTAGATCCAAATAATTACCGTGGAATATCATTGATAGACACAATTTGTAAGATATTCACGCATATTCTCAGTACAAGGTTATCAAATTGGTGTGAGAAAAATAAACTACTTGATGAAGCACAGGCAGGTTTTCGCAAAAATTACTCAACTATTGATAATATTTTTGTCTTAATGGCTCTTGCTCAAAAGTATTTATCTAAAAATAAAGGAAGATTCTACTGTTTCTTCATAGATTTTAAAAAAGCGTTTGACAGTATAAGACACGATAAACTTTGGGATTCTTTAGAACGTAAAGGGATAAATGGAAAATTTTTAGATACTTTGAAATCAATGTATGGTAAACTAGAGTCATGTGTAAAGATTAATGGTAAGCAAACACCTTATTTCAAATGTTAAATAGGTACCCGGCAAGGCTGTGTTCTGAGCCCGAAAATATTTGCTCTATTTATTAATGATCTTGCTAGTTATTTACAACGTAAAAATGAACGTGGAATATTTGTTTGGGAAGATATAAATGAATTGAGTATTTTGATGTTTGCTGATGACGTTTCGAGTTTCGCTGATACAGTTATTCAAATTCAAAGACAGATCAATACCATTGAGCAATTTAGTAAAGGTGTTGGGTTAGAAATCAACCTCGATAAATCAAAGATTATGGTTTTTAGGAATGGTGGGATAACGAAGAAAAACGAAAAATGGTTTTATGATAAACTTTTGATAGAAATAGTACCCTGTTATAAATATTTAGGTGTGTATTTTACAAACAGACTTGGCTGGTCTAAAACCCACTTAATGTTATCTTTGCAAGCAAAGAAAGCTGTCAATTACATATTTAGGCTTCAAAAAAGTCTTGGTTCAATCACTTTAAGAGACATGTTTAAAATATTTGACGCGACTGTAGTTCCAGTTTTATGCTACGGATCTCAGATTTGGGGGGTTCAGTTTGTTCAGAAAATCGAAAAAATCCAAGTTCAATTTGCAAGAGACTTTGCAACCTTTCTCAAAATACATGTGATTTTTTAGCTCTTGGTGAATGTGGCAGGTTGCCTCTGTGTACTATATATATTCCTTATTGTATCAAATACTGGCTAACCTTGACTCGAATGAGAAATGACAGATATCCAAAACAGTGTTACTACATGCTTTTACAATTAGAAGAAGCGGGCAGAACAACCTGGTGCACTCAAATAAAAAATATCTTATTTACCTATGGTTTTGGTCACGTGTGGATTTTTCATGATGTGGGCGATGACAGGGAATTTTTGAAAGTTTTTAGAAATAGATTAATTGATTGTTTTACCCAAAAATGGTTCAGTGATGTTGGTGATTCTCAAAAGCAAGTAATTACAAATTTTTCAAATTATTGTTAGAACCCGAATTTTATCTTAGTATCGGTCTGCCGTATACGCTTCTTAAGACTTTGGCTAATTTTAGATGCTCTTCACATGAATTAATGATAGAAAAAGGTAGGCACATAGGGATCGATAGAGAATATAGATTTTGTCCGATTTGTAAAATAAAGGATATTCATGAAATCGAGGATGAGTTCCATTTTTTCTTTAAATGTTATGCTTATGAAAATCTTAGATTAAAATACTTCTATACTTATTGGTTAAGAAACAGGACTATTTACAAATTCTATGCGATTTTAAAGCACAATGATATTGACACTATTTATGCAGTCTCCAGATATCTCGCGGAAGCATTTACTCTCGGGAAAGAAATTCTACAAGAGAAAGAGTAATTCAACTGTTTCTTTATATTTAGAATCGTTTGTCATCTGTAATTAATATATCTTAGACCCAATACCAATATATTCTGTATGTTCAATTCATACCTCACAACAATGTTCTTGTAATAAGGTTAAATCTGTATCCTTACTTGTCACTCTTGTTATCAATGTTTTGTAATCATGTTGTATCATGGGCCGATGGCCTGAATACTTGATTAAACTATGTCTATGTCTATTCAAGCTGTAGTTTCAAGATTTCCCCAATCCCTCATTTTTATACGCCCGTCGAAGACGGGACGTATTATGGGATCACCCGTGACGTCCGGGCGTCCGGGCGTCCGGTCGTCCGGGCGTCCGGTTGTCCGGGCGGTGTCCACTTCTTTGTCCGGAGCATAACTCTGTCACCGTAAGTCTGATTGACTTTAAACTTGGCAGAAATATTCTTCTCATCAATACGGAGTGCAGTGCGCAATAACCATAACTCTACCTGGCTTATTTTTTGAGTAAATTGCCCTTTGTTGTTTTTCATACTTGAATCTTGTCCGGAGTATATCTCTGAAAGTATTATAGCTAGGATCATGAAACTTCATGGGTGTATAGATCTCACCAAGGGGGAGTGCAGTGCACAAGAACCATAACTCTACCTGGCCTATTTTTTGAGTTAATTGCCCTTTGTTGTTTTTCATACTTGAATCTTGTCCGGAGTATATCTCTAAAAGTATTATAGCTAGGATCATGAAACTTCATGGGTGTATAGATCTGACCAAGTGGGAGTGCAGTGCACAAGAACCATAACTCTACCTGGCCTATTTTTTGAGTTATTGCCCTTTGTTGTTTTTCATACTTGAATCTTGTCCAGAGTATATCTCTAAAAGTATAATAGCTAGAATCATGAAATTTCATGGATGGATAGAGCTCACCAAGTGGGAGTGCAGTGTACAAGAACTATAACTCTACCTAGCCTATTTTTTTAGTTATTGCCCTTTGTTGTTTTTCATACTTGAATCTTGTCCGGAGTATATCTTTAAAAGTATACTAGCTAGAACCATAATATTTCATGGATGGATAGAGCTTACCAAGTGGGAGTGCAGTGTACAAGAACCATAACTCTACCTAGCCTATCTTTTGAGTTATTGCCCTTTGTTGTTTTTCATACTTGAATCTTGTCCGGAGTATATCTCTAAAAGTATAATAGCTAGAATCATGAATCTTCATGGATGGATAGAGCTCACCAAGTGGAAGTGCAGTGTACAAGAGCCATAACTCTACCAAGCCTATTTTCTGAGTTATTGCCCTTTGTTGTTTTTCATACTTGAATCTTGTCCGGAGTATATCTCTAAAAGTATCATAGCTAGGATCATGAAACTCCATAGGTTAATAGATCTCACAAAGGGGGAGTGCAGTGCACAAAAACCATAACTCTACCTGGCTTATTTTTTGAGTTATTGCCCTTTGTTGTTTTTCATACTTGAATCTTGTCCGGAGTATATCTCTTAAAGTATAATAGCTAGAATCATGAAATTTTACGGATAGAGTTCACCAAGTGGGAGTGCAGTGTACAAGAACTATAACTCTACCTAGCCTATTTTTTGAGTTATTGCCCTTTGTTGTTTTTCATACTTAAATCTTGTCCGGAGTATATCTCTAAAAGTATTATAGCTAGGATCATGAAACTTCATGGGTGTATAGATCTCACCAAGGGGGAGTGCAGTGCACAAGAACCATAAATCTACCAAGCCTATTTTTTGAGTTATTGCCCTTTGTTGTTTTTCATACTTGAATCTTGTCCAGAGTATATCTCTAAAAGTATAATAGCTAGAATCATGAAATTTCATGGATGGATAGAGCTCACCAAGTGGGAGTGCAGTGCACAAGAACCATAACTCTACCTAGCCTATTTTTTGAGTTATTGCCCTTTGTTGTTTTTCATACTTGAATCTTGTCCTGAGTATATCTCTTAAAGTATTATAGCTAGAATCATGAAATTTCATGGATGGATAGAGCTCACCAAGTGGGAGTGCAGTGTACAAGAACCATAACTCTACCTAGCGTTTTTTTTGAGTTATTGCCCTTTGTTGTTTTTCATAATTTGTTTGACAAAAAAAATTCATTCAAAATAACCTCAGTTCTATTCAAACCCCCAGTTAATATTAAGCAGTGTGACGGGCGTATCATGTGACAATTTGGCACCTTGTTATGTAATAGATAGCATTGTGAGAAAAGAAGAAAATTCTTGTAACAAGCCGATTCTTTTTCTCACAATATTTTCTACCACTTATTTTTCATTTTAAACCAAGTTATTTTGTCATCTGCAGCCTTTTTTCAATTTCGACCATTCTAAAATTTTATTGATTGACAGAAGAATTCTTAGACACACTTCGTGTCTTTTACAACATTGACTGAGCTGGAGTTCAAACTAACATCTACAAAATTGAGAGCACAGCTTGTTATCTAAAGAGATAACCAGACTTTGTGTTACAAGAAATGGATGTTGTCTCAGAGCTCCGGCTAGAGAGTGCTGCTGCAGTTGGTAGTATGGTAGATTAAAAATCAGGTGGTCACAGGTTTTACCCGCCTCCTACAACACTATCACCAATATTTCAAGAGCCTAAGGCAAGACTGTGGTACGTGCCTATATTTATGACACTGTTGCACTAACCCATTGTAACATGCAGACCTGGTAGACAGAGCAAATACATCCAGAGAAAGGGATCCTCCAACCTAAATGGGTCGACCTTGTCTATGTTTAAACACAAATAGTCACATAGCTCTCTGGAGGATTGCTAATTTGCATACCACTTTACTGAAATGGTCACATTACTCACCCATCCGAAAAGACTCGTCCTGAGTCTTGGGTGAACCGTCCATAATGCAACTCCGGTCTGGCAATTGTCTTCATCCTTTCACTGCCACCAAATGTAGGATGCAGAGCTGATAGACAGAGCTAATCCATTTGGAAAAATGGATCTTCCACCCTAAATGGGTCATCCTTGTGTATATATGACTACAAATAGTCACAAGGCTCTCTGGGGGTTTCCTAATATGCATACCATAGCAAATCACCTCTCCTGAAACTGTCACATCATTTAGGGGGTAATTGGGGATAATGCTGTTTTGTCAATCTTTCAGGTATATCACGGTTAATTTCACTTATTCAATGTGCTTCCTGGGTATCACCATTACTTTGGCAGAGACTCTGAAATATTTTCAAGTTCCTCAAAAAAAAAAAAGCTTTGGAAAACATAGTGGACAATGAAGAAATTGCTTGTTACAAGCATTTTCTGAATTGTTCACAATGTTTCTACATTAACACTGGTTCAAATTGAAAAATGTTGCATACAATACTTTAAAGTGCACTGAAATTGAAAAATAATTCACAAATAGGTTACAGAAAATGTCACAAAACCGATTTTGATTTTGTTTGGGTTTTCGAAAAATCTTTAGGTTATTTCACAGCAATATTAACTTGCTCATAGGTACTCATTTGCTTCATGGGTATCACCAGTTTACAGTATGGGCTCTGACTTACTTTTCTCAAGTACATACACATCGGACCAGTGGCATGACTGGGATTCGAACCCACAACCCTGGCATCAAACTAAATATTACAATTTTAAAACCAATGTATCATTTCAGATGGTAGCTGGTGACACCTGGTGGTCAGGATTTTACTGGAGGATTCTTGGATGTCCCCAGTGTCGGACCCACATAGGATGGTAACCGTTTCTTTATTTCAATTGTATCTCCTCCTTCAACTATAAGAGGGATTTTTTGTTGGTTTTACTTTGTCTATATGTTTGTCCATTTGTCTATGGTAACTACAGCTTGAATACACTGTAGGTACAACATTTAGATCACCAAACCTACAAAAATACTTGAGGTAAATGTCAGAACTCAAGTTCATTTCCATACTAAATGAATGATTTGATTGGTCAATCAATTTTTGATTGACAGCAATCATCTGTCAATTATGTCACCTGCAAAGTCTTATATGAGTTTTCACTATACTCTCAGCCTATTGATAATGGTGCAAAGTTTCTGTTCATTTCTCCTTTTACGTACTGTATGCGTCAGGCAGACTGACTCACTGTTAACCCTTTCCTGTACATACCTGGAATTTGCTGTGATATTTTTATTTGAGAGGACATTGTGGAAAAAGAAGAAATTGATTGTAACAAGCAATTTCTTCTTTTTCCACTTTATTTTCTCTCACATTGGATGATTTGATTTTTAATTACATCCAATTTTCACTGTCGTCTGCAAAGTATTTCAATTTAAAATTTCAAAAAAAGGAAAGGGGATACTTTGCCATCGTCATATTTATCCTATTTATGGAGCTGATAATATAATTAAGGCTAAAATGAATATCATAATCAGGCCAAGGTGTTAAAAATCAACCCATTACCAAACGGGAAAATTTTAGCATGGTCCGTATTGGAGTTGATGAAACTTTATATTTTTCAAATTTCTTGGTAGAAAATATCGCTTTTGATTAACCATATACATGTTCTAAGCAATCTCTTCATTTTACAAATGTTTCCTCAATAATGATTTTTTGGGGGCAGGGGCTCAAAAAGCGTCATTGTGTGTTAATGGGTTAAAAGATTATGGCATGTCAATTTCAAAGTATAGTTTTAGAGATATAAGGGTTGTCAAAATATAGCTTCCACATTGCATTCAGGCTACTTTTGTTTGCAAACATTTCATTTAAAGAAAATACTTGTTAGATTTCTAAAATTCCTACAATTAAAAGTATTGTTTGCAACTTTTTTTTTCAATTTTGACCTGCCTAAAATTTTATCCCCATGGTTATAGGCATTCATCAATCAAAATGTATTTCAGAAATATCAATTGAGAACATATTTTCTTTTCCGATCAAGATGGATTTTTAATTGTCAATCAATCTTCTGATTGACAGCCTTATGATTGACAGCCTTGTGATTGACAGTTCGGGTTTATTATCACGAGTAAAGATTTTCATTCCAATACAAAAGCATTCAATTTTCAAATACATATCATTCATTGTTTTTACTTATTTCAGGGAATACATTCCAATGGATAAAAAAGCTAAGAAATCCTTTTATGGGCTGGTGCTTAATAATCTTTTATATGAAAATGGTAAGAATTTTCATAAGAATTCTCGTCAACTAAGAAACTTATTAATTGAAATTTACGCAGAAGAAATCTTTAATAAACCTTGTTTTGCTGAAAACAGAATATTTTGTTTTTCAGAAGGTATATAGACAGGGATCAGTCTGTACCAATGTACAGTCTGATCTTAGTCTTTACCACTAGTGTGTCCCTTTTAAGCCAATCTTCTTCTAAAATTTATTTTCATAAACCACTTTAAAAATCAAAGTGTCAGACAGGTGGTGTCACAAGACGGCTGAGCGGTTGGCTTGGATACGGGTCAATAAAGAGTCAGGATGTGCATTTCCAAATTTTATTTACATAAACAAATACCAAATACCGATCAATCCAAAAGTAAACAGTTAAACCAAAATGTTCAAAACAATAAAGTCTCTAAAGAATTGCCATAGTCCACAAGCATTACACGTTATTTGATGAGGTCTAATGTCCCAAAATGTCTACGTCACTTCGCAAGATTTTTAAGATAAGACAACCGCAAAATGTTAAATTACTACCAAACCCATCATTGACACAAATTTCTAAATTAAACTTTTGCCTGACCGCGCCTACTTCACTAGGATAATATGTCTGTCCAGCCGTTTATTGTATATGTTGTTCCCCGGTCGTCACAACCAAAACGTCCTTCCCCTATGATGCTGACGCCGGCACGAAGTACTCCCCAAGTCTCCCGGTCTGGACAATACGTTATATTCTCACACATGGAACTGGTCAGGTCTCAAGTCATCGCATCACACGCGCCTATATGTCATCAGTTTGTAATGTAGGTTGTTATAAACAATCAAGCAACCTATTGAAAGTACAACAACTATTATAGCAACTACCTAATAAGAGCTCTAATGGCTCTACTTCCCACAATGTTTTACAAACATCTCATAGACAACATAATATGCTAGCATCCTTTCCCACAATGTTTCCTCAAACCCAATCTATTACAAAACATAGACCAAAACAATATGCTAACGTCTTTTCCCACAATGTTTTCTCAAACTCAAGCTATTTACAGAACATTGACCAATATAATACTTTACATCTTTTCTCCCCATGTTTTCTCAAAACAACAATTCAAAATACTGAACTGTATTAAGATATAATTATACAGCATTTGACATTATCCATTATCATTCGAACAATACAACATTAGCATTTGCAAAACATGAACTGCTAAGCAGACGATTAAATACAAATTATCACAATGTTTGTTTCTTTGAAAAAAGTTACAAAAAAAATTGCTTACTCAACCACGGCTTAAAGATAATCCGACAAAACATTCAACGTTACAGCTCTCCGAAATCCAATCCTAGCCATCCGACATTCCAGAACAATGCAGGAAAATGAGAAATTAACTAAACAGCCATTTGTCATTTTCCAGCGTTGTTTGCGATAATTCAATATACCAAAAAGCTGCTCATTTAAGCCACGAAATTCTAAAGACATAAAAACCATTTTCACAATAAAATCAATGTAAATTAAAAAGTATTTACCCCAAGAAGAATCCACCTCTCACACACAAATGTCAACTTCACTTTCCAGCTACAATGCCAAAAATCGTCTACCCAACGAGTAATTTCAACGCAGGGTTTTTATACACAACCCTACGAAGAAAACTCACCCAACACGCACGCTTAACCCAAGTGCTCTAATTTACATAATGTACAATTAAAACTACTAGCCACCAGAAAATGTGTTAAAACAGCCAATTTAAACCCAACGGCATATAAAAAAGGGGCGTAGTCTCGCCTTAACTATGACATTAACCCTATCCTAGAAACTTAATGTGACATACCTCCCCCAACCAAAAGAGTACGCAGTACTTTGTTACCACATTAAGTTTTAGGAGGATAATTCTCTCCAAAAATCACAAGCGACTCAAATAGTCTGCCCCAACATTATCACTACCTTTAATGACAACAATTGTAAACCTGTAAGGCTGCAAACTCAAAGACCATCTAAGTAACCTGGAATTTGACCCTTTCATACTTGACAAGTAAGTCAATGGCTGATGATCAGTCTCTAAAACTAAGCTTTTCCCATACAGATACTTTCCAAGCTTCTGAATAGCCCAAACAATTGCCAAACATTCTTTCTCTATTGTGGAATAGTTTAATTCCCCACCTTTTAATTTCCTACTAGCATAAGCCACCGGTAACTTCCCGTCCCCATCTTCTTGTAACAAAACTGCGCCTAGTCCACCCTCTGAGGCATCAGTCTGAAGGATGAAACTCCTTGCACAATCGGGCAATCTCAGTATTGGTTTTTTCATTAGTGCTTGCTTAAGTGAATAAAAGGCTTTCTCATGAGCATCACCCCAACATACCTTATTTGGCTGACCTTTCTTTGTCAAATCGGACAGTGGTAACGCTATCAGGCTAAAATTAGGGACATATCTCCTGTAAAAACCTACTAACCCTAAGAACGACCGCACTTGTCTCTTGGTAGTAGGACGATCCGCTGATTGGATTGCTTCAATCTTATCCGGCGTAGGATACATACCATCAACCCCTTAAATATGACCAAAACATTCTATCTCTTTGCACGCGATGAAACACTTACTAGGTTTAGCTGTGAGGCCCGCTATACGTAAACGCTTAAGCAGTTGTCTGAGCGTGTCCATATGCTGCGAAAACGTAGTGGTAAAGATCATGATATCATCAATGAAATTTTCTGTATGTTCTAATCTCTCTAGCAACATGCGCATCATGTGTGTGAAAGTGGCACCTGCTGTCACGAGACCGAAAGGCATAACCACATACTGAAACAATCCAAATGGTGTCTGGAAAGCTGTCTTGGCTCTTGAACTTTTCTCCAACGGGATCTGCCAGTACCCTTTTGACAAGTCTAACTTCGAAAAATACTTACAACCTGCCAACTTTGCGAATATATCATCGGCGTTAGGCATTGGTTCGGCATCGTGATATTATTCAAAGCTCGCATGTCTATACAAAATCTGTTAGAACCATCCTTTTTTTTAATCAATAGATATTGATGAGCTGTACGGACTATCTGAAGGTTCGATGAACCCTTGATCTAGCATAGACTGCACCTCATCCTCGACAATCTTTGTCATTGCGTATGGTAATGGAAAAGGTTTTAGTCTTACCGGAGTTTCCGTGCTGGTCACTATCTTGTGCTCTAACAGCTGTGTTAGACCCGACACATCTGACAATACATCTTCGTGTTCCCTAAGCATGGACTTTACTTGTTCTCTTTCTACGGTATTCAGCTGGTCCGAGATGTAAACATCATCTGGCCACTCCTTCCTTACATTAACCGGTCCTGATAATACCTGATCACCTACGTCACTTTTTTCTTCTGGTTCAATCACGGCCAACGAACCTACATTGCCTACACTTCCTACACTCCTATCTACATATAACTTAAGCAGATTTGCATGAAACGTTTTCTGTACTCCATTCATTTCTATCCTGTAGTCTACGTTGCCTAACTTCTCAACAAGCTTGACTGGACCCTTCGACTGCATTAGAAGCTTATTGTTATCTGTTGGTAACAAAACTAATACTCTTTCGCCCACCTTCATCGTCCGAGTCCTCGCCTTCCTATCATAATACCTACAATACCTGTTACCAGCTTTCCGCAAATTGTCTCTGGCTAAATGTGACACAATCTCCAGCTTCTCGCGAAGGTCAGTCACGTACTGGTAGGTAGACTTCACTTCAGGATCGACACTCACGTTTGACCAAAGTTCTTTCAAAATAGTCATAGGCCCACGTACCTGTCTTCCATATACTAACTCAAACGGTGAGAAACCCAGTGACTCCTGCGGCACCTCCCGATAAGCAAACAAAGCCGCATTGACATATTTATCCCAATCTTTCGGTTTCTGGCTACATAATCTCTTCAGCATTTGCTTCAACGTCCAATTAAATCTTTCCACAAGACCATTACACGTGGGATGATACTGAGTGGTCGTTAATTGCCTCATAGATACTAAACGGCTCACCTCAGACATAAGACCTGACACAAACTGAGTCCCCATGTCACTCAACATCTCCCGTGGAACTCCAACCCTACAAAATATATCTACTAAGGCCTCTGCCACCCGCTCGGTTTCTATTGTCGGTAATGGTACTGCCTCTGGAAAACGAGTTGCATAATCTACCAGAGTTAAAATATAACGGTTACCTTTTCACGTAACTGGCTGTATCGGACCTATCAGATCAACGGCAACTCGTTGAAACGGCTCGTCTATCAAAGGCATCTTCTGTAGCGGTACTTTAGCAGTCTTCCCTTTGGGAGTCGTACGCTGGCAAATGTCACAACTCTGACAGAATCGTCTCGTATCTGCCTGAACACCCGGCCAGAAAAACTCAGAAAAAACTCTCATAACTGTTTACCTAGTCCCTAAATGACCTCCCAAAATAGACTCATGCGCTAAACGCATAACTACCTCTCTATGTGGTTTTGGTACCACCAACTGTGTATACACTTGTCCACTTGCTATAGTCAACGACTTGAATTCTCTAAATATCATACCACTCTTCTCAAAATATCTAGCTTTACCACTCTCCGACACATTTTTGGTGAGATTGGTTACATTTATGATTTTGTTGTGAACCTACTTTGGTGAGGTATCCTTTTTCATACTGGAGGTATTGTTTATTTGCATTTAGTTGTTGATTGGGTCATGGATGACATAAGTAAGTTGGTTGAGGCTGGGAAGGCTTTTGGTTATGATGGGGGGGGGGGAACTTAGGGATTTCGTAAAGGACGAACAGAATAGGTTCAGAGATGAGAGGGCTCAGGAAAGAGAGTTTATACGAGAGGAGGAGGAGAGAAGACGTGAGGAGAAGGAGAAAAAGGAGGCAAGAAGGCGAGAGGAGGAGGAGAGAAGACGTGAGGAGAAGGAGAAAAAGGAGGCAAGAAGGCGAGAGGAGGAGGAGAGAAGACGTGAGGTGGAGGAGAAAAAGGAGGTAAGGAGGCGAGAGTACGAGTCAGAAAAGAGAAAGTTTTTGTTAGAACAAGAGAGAAAGGCACGAGAATACGAGCTTAGAAAGATGGAAGTGGCTAAGAAATGTGGTATTTCATTGGGACAGTCAAACCCTAGGGGACCTAAGATTCCACCCTTTGACGAGGCACATGATGAGATCGATAGCTATCTGAAAAGGTTTGAGATCTATGCCACTGCACAGGGCTGGGACAAATCCCAATGGGCCATGTATTTAAGTGCTTTGCTTAAGGGGATGGCTTTAGACGTGTACGCTTTAATGCCGGTTGAACAGTCAAGTGATTTTGAATACTTGAAGAATGCTTTACTTCAGAGATATGATTTGTCGGAGGAGTCCTTTAAACGTAAGTTTAGGAGCAGTAAGCCGGAGACAGGTGAGAGTTGTCTTGTGACAGGTGGTGTAGACTAAGATCAGACTACATATGTACAGGCTGATCTTATTCTATAACTTCTGCCAAAGCAGGAATATTCCTGTCAAGGGTTAATTTACATATCCAGGGTTAATTTGGTTCTCAGAGGATGTTTATCAAATCAGCACTAAATCTTCGCTTTCAAGCAATCTATTATAGACATGTATAAATAAGATTAATTCAGATTCATTCAATATCTATCCTCTTTAAAATGTAAACTCTCAAATCTGTAATATATACCATATATGTAACTGTTTGTTGTTGTTGATTTACATGTGTGTACATGCATGCAAATGTTATTCTATGTATCATCGATGAGATATCCCTAAATAATATACAGTTAATGTTAGTTACGACATAAGCTGTTTTTTTGTTGTTGTTTTTTGTACTGGTGTACTTGTCTAATAAGATGTTTGTTCTGTTTATCACAAACAGATGCGGATGAATTACTGGTGATACCAAAGTCCTACTCCAGCTGACAGCTACAGAAGCAGAGTCATTTTGATGCCTATTCTTTTACACATTTACAATGATAAAATGGCTGGAATATTGTTATATTTCCAACCTATCAATCAGGGGTTGGTATATCGGTTTCACCATGTCTGTCTCTGTTAATTCGTCTATTTTTCTATCTGTATGCCTTTTGGTGGGGAAACATAGTGTAAAATGAAGAGATTGCTTGAAACAAGTAATTTCTTCATTGACACAATATTTTCTACCCAGAAATTTAAACAATCTAAATTTTCATCGACTCCTTTTCTACCTATGGGATAGAAAATGTTTTAGGAAAGGAGAAATTGCTTGTTACGAGCAATTTTTTTTTCTCATAATTCTTTTCTCAAATATAGAACCACAGGGACATAGAAATCAGGGATTGTACAGGAAATGGTTAATTGTGGTTGCCATAGCAATAAAAATATAAAAGTCATTTCCTTTTCTGACACAAGAAGTTCCAGTTTTAGTATGCTGGCTGGGTGACCCTATTTATATATCCCTGACCACACATCTTACAAAATAATGTCGTTTATTTCCAAAGTCAAACTTTTTTGTCAGAGGTCAGTGGGCGTGGCCAGCAATCTGTCAATTATGTGTATGTCACGCCCATTTGTAGACTACTTACATGAAACGGAGTAGGAATCTATACATGTTGTCTTCTCTGAAACAGGAAGGCCGTAACTAGAGTATAATTGATTTTTGTTCCTTGGATTAAGGAAATCCTTGTGAGCGATATAGGTCCATCGTGTTAGTCTTGTTTGAGTTTTTTGTTTTGAAGTATTCGAATCTCGCCTGTGCCATTAGTTTTGTTATACTTTTTACATATCAACTAAGCTAGGCACAAAATAGCAATTGTTGTTTGTTAGAATCGAAACATATATGAATAAAGCTGCAATAAAATCAATATATTCATTTGATATGCAACGTGTTATTTGTGGATGCAATTGACCAATCGCTGGTCCCGCTCACTTACTCCTTTAGCCACGCCCCCTGACTCCTACAGGACGTTCTGCTTCGATTTTTACGGCGTCATTTTACAAAATTTATGGCTAATAGCATGTAACAAAAAAGTAAATTGGTTGATTTGTGACCTAAACGTCTTAACTACAGCTTGAATAAGATGTAGTTACGACGTTTTTGTCGCGAAACTAACACAAATGTTTCACATAGAGGTTGACCAACGTAAGAGTTCGAAATTCACTTCCTGTCTTAATTTACGTTTGATTGGTATATCGATTTTTGGACAGCCGCGATGCGTCTATTGTTTCCTAGGGAATATTACAACAGTGTCTTTTTCTATTTGTTGTTATCGTGTTCGAAGGTCGAATCCAATAAGAAATACCTACACATCTTTCGAGAACACGATAACAACAAGTAGAAAAAGACACTGTTGTAATATTCCTATTATTACATACCTCTTAGGACATGACATTAAGAAAATTAAGAAATAACCAACTTTCCGAAAAAAAAAAGAACGCCAATACACAAAAAGTAGTCCGTGTCTATCGGTACTCGACGAATACGGTTTTTCGGTACACGCCGTATACGGATTTTTTTTTTTTTTTTTTTGTCGAGTTGTATTAAATAGCCAGATTTTATCCATATATAATAAAGTGTTTTATAAACAATTCAAAAAGTGATGTTATATTGTTTCCGGGAGAGGTTTTAAGTCGTTACGGGACATCAAAATCAGTAGTTTATGTCTAAAGTAGGTAGGTGGGTCAGCTCTTCGAGAGACGGGTGATCTTATTAGTTTAACGTGTTTCTTAAAGTCGCAGTTAAACACAAAACATATGTGTATTCTCAAATTGATGATTTAGTCGAGAAACAATTCTCTTTCAATTTTTAATTCAATTTTATAAACCTTTTGAATTAAGTGTTCTTTCCGAAGTATTTGTGGTTTTATTATTGTTTGTTATTATTTTTGTTTTTATTTATTTTTTATTCAATTATTTATACAATTTATTTTATAAAATGTTTTATATATTTAATTTCTTTTATTTATTGTTTTTATTTATTTTTTGTCGTTATTGTTTTGTGTCTTGTTTCGTTTTTGTGCTTCGTACATGGATCAAATAATATTTTCAAGTTGACTATATTCAAAATAAAACTTTTTGATTGATTTTTAATAAACTTTCTTAAACAGTAATTTTTAGTGCCCTATATCTTTCGAATTATTCTATTGGAGATAAAGTGAAATATGATATAATTAGTAACATTTAATTGAAAACTACATTGTCATCGGATTTTTACTGAAAGCCAGAGAGCTATTGTCATGGCGATGTGTCCGTCGTGCGTGCGTGCGTGCGAGTGTCCGTCCAGTCGTCCGTCCGTAAACTTTTACTTTGAAAATCTTCTCCTCAGAAAGTACTGAACAGATTTCAACCAAATTTCACAGAAATGATCCTTGGGTGACCCTCTATCAAATTCCTTCAAAGAATTTTGATCGGATGAAAAAAAAAACTTTAATGGGCGTAGCTAATTTCCATAAATGGTGAAAGCTTTGAAAATCTTCTTCTCAGAAACCGGTAGATGGATTTCATCCACACCTTACACAAATGATCCTATGGTGAACCTCTATCAGATTCCTTCAAAGAATTTTGATCGGATGAAAAACATGGCTTTAATGGGCGGAGCTTATTTCCATATATGGTGAAAGCTTTTAAAATCAGCTTCTCAGAGACCGGTAGATAGATTTCCACCAAATTTCACAGAAATGATCCTTAGGTTAACTTTTATCGAATCCCTTCAAAGAATTTTGATAGGATGAAAAACATGACTTTAATTGGCAGGGCTATTTTCATATATGGTAAAATCTTTGAAATTCTTCTCAGATTTAAACCAAATTTGACCGGATTGATCCTTTTGTGACCTTTTATCAGATTATGAAAAAGAATTTTGATCGGATGAATGATATTGCTTTAATGGACTGGGCTAATTTCCATATATGGTATATACTGAAAACTTTGTAAATTTCTCAGAAACCTGTCAATGGATTTCAACCAAATTTCACAGGAATGATAACCAGATGACTGTTTGTCAGATTCCTTCATATAATGTTTATTGGTTGAAAAACATGGCTATTATGGTGGTTGGTTATGTCCATATATGGTATACAGCTAAAATTTTACATTATGAATTTTACATAACTTGACTTGATTTTTTCAAAACAATGAAAAGTTTGAAATTGTTCTCTAGAACTTTTTCAAATATTTCAATGATTTAGATTTATTTTCATTATATTCAGTTCATTTTAAACTAATGAAAAAAATTGCTTAATCAGTACATTCATGCCTGTGAAGCGATACAGGCGCTCAAGCGCCTCTAGTTCCCTTTGGCATGCCAATCAAGGTTAGTTTCTGAGAATATAGTGTTACTGTGCTATTTTGTACGTTGTAAAGGAACCATCCAGGCTGGAGACGCGAAAAGTATCGACACTAATCAGCCTGCGTGAACAGTCGAAACTTTTTATTTGTTTTGTTATTACTTGATTATCATTTTTCTTCTTTCTTCATTATTTATCTACTTATTCATAGAGATTTGTTTTAATTAAGATTGATAATTTTACCACACCCTGGATCGTCGTCCATTTATCCCCGATATGTATCTCGGTGTCAATAACGCTACAGCATATCTTAATTATAAACGAGTTTTTTCAGTTCGCAAATGGAAGTGCTAAATACAATACACACTCTTTTAATTCTTGTCGTGAGTTTAAAATTCGGATTTACTGTAAACCCTTTTCTGCGTTTCGAGAGCGTCAATGACTTAAACGATAAAATCTGCCCTGATGCTGATGTTATTTTTACGAAAAATTACCTTGGATATGGAGAGGTGGGATTAAATTATTGTTTAACGCTATGTGTTGGAACAACCGAGTGTAATAGTATTTTTTATAACAAGAACAATTCTATATGCAACGGATGCAATGGGTCCTACAATGCTTCCAGTACTTTAGATGTTTCGTTTGGTACCACGTATTTTAAAAGAATTTCGAGTAGGTTAATCTATTATGAAATTTGAGAATTTAGTCTAGTAAGGGGTCAATATTTCAAAGTACAGTTAAACTTTTATTAAGCGACCACCCAAGGAACGGCCAAAATGTGGTCATTTATGAGAATAGTCGCTTAATACATTTTTGTGACATATATGAAGAATTGTCTGCATAAATAAATTATTACAGGTTCTCATTTAATCCCGGCTATGTAGGATGATCTCATTATACATTATACTCGTCCCATTGAGACGATTATAATGAGATCCACCTACATAGGATTCAGTCATGATAATTTTATATGCAATTAAGTCCATTATGATGATGCTTTGTTTATATATATATATATATATTTGTTTAAAGTTAATAGACAAAATTTTGATGTTCTCCCATAGTTCAACGAGTGCAAATTGCCACTGGAGGCTTAGCTGCTGAATACATTGAATGCCTTCGCCATGAAAAGTAGTTATTTCTAATTCTGTAATATTGCAAACTCTGCCTGCTAGTTCATCTTCTAGGTACTTTGCAAAACATTGTGGACAATGGAGAAATCGCTTATAAAAGGCGATTTCTTAAATGTCCACGCTGCTTTCTACCCCCACAAGGCAAAGATTTTCCACCATCTTGAAGTTGTCGTCTGCAACTTTTTTTCAATTTGACCCTATCATGGGATGTCGTGGGCTCGATCTCCGGCGGAGGCACATATTCTTTCCGACAAATGTCTCTCACAAATGGGTGGATAATCGTAAACCTAAGTAGGATAGCACCCTGAGGCTAGCAAAGGATGTAGTGGTTGTACTGATGTGATAAATACCAGGAATCCATTGTTAGGTGCTCCAGCCGCCGCGATATGACTGAAATACTATTAAAAGCGGCGTTAAATCCCATTCAATCAATCAATCAATCAATTAGAACCAGTCTAAGATTTTGTCATGTAATGAGTTAGCCTCTTGGTTACTTTAATCTCGGATATTCATCATGATAACCTTTGATAAAGAAGATTACGTAACAAAAGCGTGTTTTTAATGGTCCACAAGTTGTAAACCACACTGATGTGACAAATAAAGCTTTTCTTTTTTCCAGCTTTATAAAACTACTTTGTCTGGAAGCCTGAATTCAAAATAGCTCTGCACTAAATCTATTTGAAACAATTTTCCCGGCGGACAAAAGAGACTAAACACAACCACAATAATACAACTAATACATGTATATAGAATGCGTAAAATAGTCGGTTGTGTTAACTTATCTTCTCTATGACATAAATCTTAAACAAGAGGGCCGGTGGCCCTGGCGCTCACCTGAGATAAGGCTCTTTTTCTTCAAGGCCTAATACTAACTGCATGGGTTGGAGAAGACCTCCATTATAATTTAACTAAAGTCAACTTATGTTGCCATGCCAACCAATTTTGAAAGAGGTCGATGTACTGCGAATTTCAAGATTTCGAAACTTCTGGATCAGAAGGAGATGACTTTTTCTTCTAATTTTGCTCTTGTTGTCATAGCAACCAAAGTTTTCAACTGATTTGTGGTTTGGGAGGAGATGTCGTTTTTTAGAAAAACTTTATTTCAATATAATCTCCCCCCCCCCGGGGGGGGGACCCGAGGTTGATGATTTGAAAGAGGTCAATTTACTGACGTTTCAACATTTCTGCCAAATTTGATTAAAATCGGCCCAGTGGTTTGGGAGGAGATGTCGTTTTAAAATTCAGTTTTGCTGCCATGGCAATAAGAGTTTTCGACTGACTTCAATACTCTTAGTAACTTTAAAGGGCACCACTTAAGGAACATTTCTGCCAAATTGAATTGAAATCGGGCCAGTGGTTTGGGAGGAGATGTCGTTTTAAAAATCTTTATTTATTTCTATATCAGCCACAGCCTCTTGGGGATCCACCCCTGGGGACCCGAGGATGATGATTTTAGCTATTCTGAAAAAGGTTAATTTACTGATGCTCCATGCAAAATATCAAGGCTCTACGCCTTCTGAGACAGGAGGAGATAATTTTTATTTTTTTGTTTCTTTAAATTTCAGTTTTGTTGCCATGGCAGCCAGAGTTTTAAACGGATTTTAATTCTTTTAGCATTTTTAAAAGGCACCATCAAAGGAACATTTCTGCCAAATTTGGTTGAGATGTCGTTTAAAATTGTTGACACTCGACGGACGATGCACACCTTACGACGGACGCCGGACAGAGAACGATCAAAATACCTTGCATGAGAACTTCTTGCTCAGATGACCTAAAAACGTGAGAAACGTGGAAATCGCTCGTTGTAAACCCTTTTCTTGAGGGTCGTAATATGCGAGATCGTGTGTGAATTGTTAAAAAGATATAGTAAGTCCATCGTCGGTTACCCTGAGTACTTTGAATATGTTACGTCACTCCATTCAAGTAGGACAACTGTCGACTTACTCTTTAACAAAGCTTTGACAAAGTCGACGGCGGTACCAGTCTTATCGGGCGGGGAGACAGCAAAAATTTAGACTAGCCCAAATTCAAAGGAGTTGCAGACGACAATTAAAAGTTTATGAAATTGCAGGTTTTTCAACTTTAGGATACAAAAACATTGTGTGAAATGAAGAAATTGGTTGTCACAAGCAATTTCTTCTTTTTACACATTGTTTTCCTAATAATTTTTCTCGAGGGGCTTCCAAAAGCGTCACTTTGTGGGAATGGGTTGAGTCTAAAAGGATCCCTAGCCTAGTATGGTTACGTGCTTTTCTCTCAATTCTGGAACCGTGTGTTCGAATTCTGGTTCAGTCAACTTTCATCCGACAAATGACAGAAGTCATCGCGACATTCGTTATTGTCTGGTTGATAAGTAGTGCGACAAAGTGATCCCCGGTTCGTGAAAGGTGCCAATGGCTAGATGCTACAGCCCCCGTGATTTAAATGAAGCACTGTTGAAAGTGTTTTTGAACCACATTATAAAAATGAAGTGAACATTATCACTAGTTCATAGAAATAATTTTTCTTTAACTCTTCACTTTTTTTTCCATTTTTTTTTTTAATTGTCTAAATTCAAAGCGAAACCATACGACATAATTATGTTAGTACAATTGAAAAAAAAAAAAGATAATTCTGTATGACAGAAAATATTATGGGAAAAGAAGAAATTGCTTGTTACAAGAATTTTTTTCCCACAATGTTTTCTCAAGTACAATATGACAGGCACGTGAAGATCAGGATTTGTACGGTATACTGTTAAACAGACCACGTTTTATTTATTTCAGAGGGCTATATGCAGAACTGTTACCCAGGAGACCTCTGTGTCGGAGATAATCAAGAATGTTTTAAAAACACGTGCATTTGTAGTCCAGGGCTTAGCTTTAACCCTAGCAATAACACGTGCGTTACAGGTAAGAGTATTGGTGATTTCCTCTTGTGCGAAAAGAAATAATTCTACTCTTTCTGAACAGAACAGAACAGAACATGTCTTTTATGTACATTATTTACAATAGATTGACAAATATAAAAAAAATGCGTAACAAGATTTGCGACAAAAAAACCACTTTGTGCGCAAATATACGAAATGGTTGCGTGCTCAAAATTTTGTTCGTGGAAGTATGAAGAAAATATTTTGCCAATGAAAAGACTCGAATCTTCATAAACGAAACTAAACTAAAATTCCTCTGTCTATATAAATTATATTGATATAACGATCTTATTTATATCCCATCCATTCAAGAGATAGTGAGAATATTTTTTTGTTTTCATGAAGGTATGAAACGAAAAAACTAATCACACTGTATGAATTTCTTCAAATTTAATGACCTCAGGCGAACACACACAAATATCTTGCAAATTTTGATACATTTTTATGTAACTATTTCGTGCACAAGCATACAACATAGCTGCGTGCTCAAAATTTTGTTCATGGGGGTATGAATATTTTTTCGACCAATCGGAACGTTCGTTTTTGATACACGAATAACACTTAAATCATTTCAGAATGCGAAGCCTATGGTACAACGTTCCAAGCCTACCCACAACACCGCATCAGTGGTAACAATCTGTTCTCTATAAACGAATTCACACTCCAAGAATGTTTTGACATGTGCATATCGACCCCAGGCTGTGTAAGTCTAGACTATGGTACGATGAACAATCGCTGGAGGTGTAATATTCAAGCTGTAACAGTTCTCATGCTACCAGATAAATTTAAAGAAATAGTTGATTTCACGTACTTTGCCAGAGACTGCGCGTAAATACAATCGGAACAACCTGGTTCATAGACTGGTGAATTTGTATCATCTATTTTACTTTCCGATAATTTATCGTTAAACTACAAGTTGAGGGCACCAAACTACAGAGTTGGACCGAATACTACCATATCGTCGTTGTCGTTTTATAACTTCGTAACTACAGCTTGAATCAAGCTGTAGTTACGACGTTTTAGAACGACAACGACCATAGGCGATTGTCGTAATTTACCAATCGCTGGCCCCGCCCAATGACTCCCTAAGCTCCGCTTCGCTTTTAAAGGGCGTTATTTTGCAAACATTTATTGCCAGTAGCATGTATCAAAAAAATAAAATGGTTGGTTTGTGACTTAAGCGTCGTAACTACAGCTTGTAGGAATGGAATTACCCATTTAAGAGATGAAGAGAATATTTTTTTGTTTTTCATGGAGGTATGAACCGAAAAGCATAATCATACATTGTGTGATTAGGTTCTTCGGTTCATACCTCCATGAAAACAAAAATATTCTCTTCATTTCTTATAATTGAATAGCATCGGGCGAAAAAAAAAAGCTTTACAAATTTTTTACCTTTTTGTATGGGACTATTTTGTGCGGCATCATGCAAAATCGCTGCGTGCTCAAAATTTTGTTCATGGAGTTATGAATATTTTTTTTCGACCAATCAGAACGCCTATTATGATAGATGAGACTGAAAATTAAATTATTAGCAGATGACAAAAATTTAAACGGGGATAGCGATTCGTCAATTGAAATTTGTTGTTGTTGTTGTTGTTGTTTTAGCATATTGCTAAGCTATGTCCTAAACAGAAAAATGTCAAAAGACGGACATTAGTAGCCTTCCAAGGCGTAATAGTTTTAAGTTTTCGTTTGTAAATAAAATTCATATTTATCGTCCTTGAAATATAACAATCTAACAAGAATAGTAATCAAGCAGACGATATCGATTTTCTGTGCCGACTTTTGGCAGGAAATCCGGCTTTTAAAATGAGTATAGCCTGTGTAAATAAACTTATAAAGATGATACCTTTTACCTGAACACAACTAAATTTCTATGAGTTTATATACGTACGTTACCCATCACGGGAAAAGAAACCCCTCTGGAACTCTGCGAAATAAATATCGAAAAAAGGTCCCAGATACATCAGAAGTCAATTCGATACTTGTGAATAACTTCGATATCAAACCTATAATGAAATAGAATAATAATTTTAGAGTACGGTATTGACCAATCGCCGCTGTCAGTAAAAGAAAGAATTAACCAAATTATTCATTTAGCTTGGCAGTAAACTTTGAACTCTGACCTTTGCCGCCCTTTATGGTAAGCAGTTTTTGTTGGTTTGGCGACTTAAATGTTTTATTCAAGCTCTAGTTACGATGTTTAGGTCGCTGTTTAAATTCGAATTCGAAGTTCCTTTCGGAGACAGGGGGCGGGCCAACGAAGTAAGATGACAGGGCTAGCGATTGGTCAATTCTACATTAAGTGAAACCTCTGTTATATAAAATTTTCCCTTGTTACTTTCCTTGTTACTATTTCCAGTTGTAACATTTAAGTACTGTCAAAATTGTATTAAGCGGCCAATTAAGGGACTGCCAAAATGTGGTCGTTTGAGAGAATGGTCGCTTAATACAATGTTTATGACATAAATGAATAAACGTATAAACTTGATACATGAAGCATTACAGGATTCTTACTTAATCCTACGTTGATTGATCTCATTAGAATCGTCTCATTGAGACGATACTAATGAGATCCACCAACATAGGATTATTTTTTATAAGTTTGTTATAACAAATGTCCAATAATGAAGTTCATTTGTTTTTATTAAAGGAATTTAGATGCTGGTTGCTTCGTCTTGCTCAGGCGACCACCTCTCTATGAAGCTTAACGTTGAATAGTCAGTAAAAAATATTTTCCTTCTTTAGTATTCTTTAACCCTTCCTACTCAATCCATTTATCTTACTACCCTGGGATTATATATTTGAGAAAACATTGTGAGAAAAGAAAAAATACATTTGAAAAGCATTTTCTTCTTTCCCATATTTTTTTCCTAACCTATAAGTTAGTTTCTTTTCAAATTACACCTACTTATAATAATTGTCTTCTGCAACTTTTTTCAAAAAAAAGTTTTTTCACTAGACTAGTGTACTGTTTTTGTTGCTGTTGCTTGTTGTTGTTGTTTAGAATAATATGCTTAGATCATCCCCGCAAGCTTTAGTATAAAGCAAAAAATGAAAAATATAATATATATATAGATATAGTGTACACAAGATAAATACCTTCAAGATCTATCTTGTATTTTGCGCTTAATCAAATTTTCAACACCTGAAAACTAATTACAATGTAAATGAATATAAGTAAGAAAAATATGTGATATAAAAAACTTTAGGTACAACGGATTTTCTTAGAAGCCCGGAAAATCAATGAAGGGTAGGATGAAACAAATAAGGAATGTAAAAACAAACGGTGACATGATTCGAACCTAAGACCTTTGGCTCTTACGACAGCGCCAAGCGGGTATCTATCCGCACATCTATACGCGTCGAGAGAACTCTTTCGTCACCTGACTCTTTGTTTTACATTATTCCAAGTCCATTACATCTAGGCCACCCTTCGATATGTCATTAGATTAGGACAATTAGACCTATTCTTAAAAATAGTTTTTACCAAACGATGGTATTTTTAATTTATGTCTGAAAATAATTTTGAAGCAGTATCATCCATTCGCTCTCAATTTGCTTGATAACACCTTGATTTGATTCGGCGATTGGTTGGTCATATGACTTTTGGATGCATTCATCACTTAATAATTTAATTTTTAGTTTTGTCTATCAAAAATGAGCGTTCTCATTGGTCGAAAAAAAAATTCATAACTCCATGAACAAAATTTTGAGCACGCAGCGATTTTGTATGCTTCCGCACAAAATAGTCTCATACAGAAAGGTATGTAAATTTGTAAAGATTTTGTTTTTTTCGCTCGATGCTATTAAATTATAAGAAATGAAGAGAATATGTTTTGTTTTCATGGAGGTATGAACCGAAAAACCTAATCACACAATGTATGAATCCGCTTCGGGTATTCATACAGTTTGATTAGGTTTTTCGGTTCATACCTCCATGAAAACAAAAAATATTCTCTTCATCTCTTAAGTGAAAATTCCTTGTAGCCCTATCAATAATGTGACCGTTCGGCTTCTCCTCATTCTCTTCTGATAGTTCTGAACTTGTAAAATACAGTGATAATTTGCCGTTTACCTATAAGTATAGAGTATGCAACCCTTTACCGAACACACTGAATAAGTCACTTTGACTAAATCTTCAAAAAAAAAATCAGATATATTACCAATACTCGAAACAGTCTGTTTACAAATTTGTCTATTATTATTTGGTTGTTTTTCTGCAAGATTGACGAGTATTACAATAATACAAAATATTTAAGAAAACAGAAATCATAACTAACTGACAAACATGAGAGGTTAGAGAGATAGACAGAACATAGGAAGGAGATGGCAAGATTTAGAGCAAAACCAACTATATATTATACAAATAAACAGATTCGCTCGGCTCTCGTTACCATGACAGTTTTTTTTTTTTTTCAGAGAATAAAAATGATTGAGCCAGCTAAAGAAATGTCGAACAAAGAGAGAGGAGGCGCGTAATTACTAGCAAAATGGTTATGTCTTTAAGTAGGGCTATTGTAAGCTAATTCTTTTTAAAGGCATTTTATAAGATATGAAACAAATGTCATGGTATCGAAGAGCGCCACAAGAAATAAGATAGTCAAACAAATAAGGAACAAGCAAGCAAAGAAACAAAACAAACGAGACAAATAAACAATTAAAATTGCACATCAACTCCAAGCAGGCATATTCGAAAAGCGAAGACTGTGGTATTTGCAACGTGACAAGTACCACAGTCCGCACAAAATGGAAGGTGTAGAAAGCAAAGCATGAGTATATAACCCCTTTTTTTTCGTTGTTGTTGTTGTAGAATCTATGGCGGACAGTAACACATAACAAAAATGTAAAATGGTCGGTTGGCGACCTAAATGTCGTAAAGACGGCTTGAATAGGATGTATTTACGAAGTTCAAATCGCCAAACCAAAAAAAAAAAAAAAAAAAATACTTTTCACTAATGTCGTTAAATTTCGGAGTTCCAAGTTTACTTCCGGTCTAAACGAATTATGTGATTTGTCGATCGATATTGTAATTGACATCTACAAACTGCCAATCCTTTTTCATGTCGTCGGAATATTTTAATGTCCAGCCTTGTGCAAAAGACAATTACAAACAAACTTAGAATAAATAATCAAACAAACAAATATTTAAAAATGCCATTGAAACATTTGTCAGATACATATACATTGTATTTTCAAAGTGTTAGAATCCAGAAATGGAAGAAGTAGTTTGCTATCTCAATCGTTATTTCTCGTTGTGATTTTTGAGTTCGGATATACTTTAAACCCTTTCTTGCGGTTTGAGAGCGTCAACGAACTGAAAGATAAAATATGCCCAGAATCAGACATAGTTTTTACAACTGATTACCATGGATATGGGAATTAGGGATTCACTTTATGTACGTCACAGTGTGGGGGATTTAATGAATGTAACGGAATTTTTACAACGAGGACATTTCAGCGTGTATTGGTTGCAGTGGGTTCTACAACGCGTCTAATCTTTTACATGACTCGTTTGGTACTACGTATTTCAGAAAATTTTCGAGTAAGTCAACTTGGATTTTATAACGAGCAGAGCTCTTAGAGCTTATCCATTCAGGGAAAAGAATATGGGTCAACCAAATAGGGGTCGAGCCTGTCCTATAACGACTACTATTAGTCCCAACGCAGTTTCGTATATCAAGATTCAAGCGTTTTAATTCGTTGAACTTTTCTTTCCCTACTTTTGTGAACAAAATTTTGAGCACGCGACTATTTTGTATGCCTGCGTATAAAGTAGAGCTATAAATTTTACTCTAAACTACACGTAGTTACATATTTGCTTTGTTTAGCTTGGCGGAATTAAATATAAAAACGAAGAAAATGTTTTTTTTTTTTTTTTTTTTTTCATTAAGGTATGAACTTAAAAACTTTACAAAACTAATGAAATGATTAAGTTTTAGGTTCATACCTCAATGAAAACAAGAACAACCACAAATGTTTCTTTTACTTCTTAAATCAACCGTTGCCTTGTTCTCGGTTGTAGCCTGGTGCTAGGTGCTCAGTAGTGGACGGAACAAGAAGCCTATTGGCCTTGGTTCGCTAATCTGAGACAGAAGATCTATTCCTTTCAATAGAACAGATTTGTTAACATGGCTAAGTTAACCCAATACCACACCATCCTGCATTTTGAAGGCTTGTAGAAGTATTAAATTTCAAAACAATGTGAGAAAAAGAGAAATTGGTAATGGGTTAAGGATAAAGCTACAAAGTCGGCATAAACAGAGGGGTCGAAACTCCTCTTTTCTGCTCCACTCCATTGGACCCTAGAATTAAAAGATATATCTAAGCCAGAAGGAAATTTTCACCGGTTTTTCCAAAATTCACCTTTGTATCTATTGTAATCAGAGTTTATCATATATTCGCATTCTTTTTAGATTTTTGAAAGAAAACCGTAAAAGGAATGCAATTCTCAAGATCAAATTAATTATATTTGCCTTGGAGGAGATATCGTTAACAGAAATCACTTTTGAATTCTACATTACATAGGCATGCCCACCCTCCTCCCCGGGATCTGGTGGTGATTTAGCTCATAGGGACCTTAAGTTAACAAATTCAACACTTTCAATAGAGTTTCTACCAAATATAAAAGCTCTAAAGCTTCAAGGTCAGAAGCAAGGATTTTTCTTTTATATTTTCTTTATTTTCCTGTTCATGTATTTCGACTTGAAAGGGGTACAATAAAAGATCAACCTACTATATTGGGTTCAAATCGGCCCTGCTGTTTTGGAAAAGAAGTTATATAAAGTTATATATATAAGCCTGACCATGGAGTTCCATGGTCCGAGGCTTCATACAGAATATCGATGGCTAGGCTCCCTGGGTCCAGGGAAGATTTTGAGTTTCTCTTTTTAAGTTTCACTTTCGTTACCTTAATATCGAGGTTTTCAAATTATTTATTTTGGATTATTGATGACATTGAAGTTATTTTAAGGGCTTCCCGCAATAAGAAACTTTCCAGGACAATTTGGTTAAAATTTGCATCATGGGTGGGGGATGGCTTTTTAAAGAAATCCTTCTTTATTTTGTATTAACGAAATTCTGAAACCCTTTACTTTAGACTTGTTCGAATTAAAAAGACTCGCAGACGACATTGCAAATTTAAAAAAAAATCTTGTAGGAAAAGAAGGAATTAAAGATGTTACACGTACACTAGATCTTACAATTTTACAAATACATGCTATTTTAGTATGACCTTCGACCCGGGAGGGAAAATAAACCCGTTGAAAATTCACGGCTGATATTACACTAGTGTAATAGATATGCACTGTAAAAAAAAGTGTGTTAAGTTACACCAAAAAAGGTTGACAGCAACACCAATATTCGTGTAACATTTCTCTACACCAAAGTAAGTGTGAATTCGCACTTTCTGAGAATAGTTACCTCGACTTTGGTGTTAAATAACACGAACAATAGTGTATAATCAGCAATGAACATTTGGTGTTACTTTACTCTTTTAATGGTGAAACTTCAAACTATTTTGGGTGTAAACTTTCCCTTTACACTAATTTACAATAGTTTACACTATTAGTGTGACTCTACGCTAAATTCGGAGAAACGTTACTCTTTCAGGGGTATAACCTTAATCCATTTTGGGTGTAAACTTTCCCTTTACACTAGTTTACCATAATTTACACTATTCAGGGAAACGTTACTCTTTCAGGGGTGAAACCGTAATCCATTTTGGGTGTAAACATTCCCTTTACACTAGTTAACAATAGTTCACACTATCAATGTAAGTATACGCTGAATTCAGAGAAACTTTACTCTTTCAATGGTGAAACTTCACACCATTTTGGGTGTAAACTCTCCCTACACACTCGCTTACAATAGTTTACACTATTCAGAGGAACTCTACTCTTCCTTGGGTGAAACCTTAATCCATTTTTGGTGTAAACAATCTATTCACAATAGTTTACACCGCAAGTGTTACCTAACGCTAAATTCAGAGAAACTTTACTCTTTCAATGTTGAAACCGCAATCCATTTTGAGTGTTTACTTTCCTTTTACACTAGTTAACAAATGTTTACTCCATAAGTGTTACTATAGGCATAATTCAGAGAGAGACTCTTTAATTGGTGGAACTTCAATCCATTTTGGGTGTAAATTTTCCTTTTAAACTAGGTCGCAATGGTCTTCACCATTAGTGTTACTATACGCTATGTTCAGGGAAACTTAAGGGTGCCCTGTGTTACTGAGGTTGCTAGAGTCACTTACGGTGAAGATTGCTGCGCTTATTAACGTGAATGCATCCGTTTGCCGGATATTTTGGCGCATTTTGGAGACACTTGGGGATTCTACTGCATTCGTTTAAGCAGGACAGATAGCGCCAAGGTAAATAAACGCCATTTCACTGTTCATATCCAAGATAAAGACATGCAGTGTGGCTTTTGTTCAAAGGAAATTATAATGATGTTGATTATACATCAGTCACGTTTCCATAAAGCATAGAAGTGACGCTATTTTCTTTATTAGTTGTGGGATAGATGGTTGTAAGATTACGTCTCATATAGCCACATTGTTTAGTAATTTGTGGATCTGATTGTGAAAACGAAAAACTATCAATTTAAGTGTAAATAAATGTTGAGGGTTGTTCGTGTTCCCAATCTTCTAGTCTATGAGTCTACTAGTCTAATAGTATAATTTTGAATTCGGTGGCGCCATGTTGTGTTTTTGGTGAGCAAAACCGATCGAGTTTGAAGATCCCTTCAAGCGAAGGCTGTGCATAGGGTAATGATGGCTCAAATAATCCAGTCTTAATATTCTCTTTAGGGTCTGTTACATGCATCCATATTTAATTATGGAAAGTGTTTAGCCTTTGTTGGTTTACTAAAATTATTGGGTGGAGTTATCACCTTTCTGTTCTTATAGATTTTTTTGGCCTTAGGGTAGACATGCATCTAGTTTAGTGCTTAGTTCAATAAGATAGGTCTACAAGTAATTTGATGCTTAATGTTTGGTTTGTCGAGGAATAGTACAGTGATATTGAAGTTAAGATTCGCAGATATTGTGACTCTGGTCGTTCAGCACATGTTGTGCAGGTTGAAAATACAAGTTTGGTAGATAATCCATTTACCACTAAATTCATAATACTATTTGCAAATTTTTGACCTAATGGAGTTGTCAGATCATGATGTCAAGCATAATGGGGCAATTTAGTCTGTATCTTATTTTACAAACTGTCTGTCATTTAAATACAGCCACATGCATACTTCTGTAATTTCCATGGGTAAAGCTAACTTTTTGTGGTACCTAAAGAGAGTTTGAAGCAATTTGCTTGTTGTTTGGATAAAAATTTTGTCTTGTTTTAGTCTTCGTATTGGTTGCATCATGGTAGTGAACTAAAGTGTCTCACCTAATATGATTAGTGACGATCTTCGTGTTAGTACGCACAAAGGATGACAGCGATGTTATCACTCCGACTGCTTGTACTGGAATAGCAGTGCGGGCCGATTTGACGCCTCGCTAGACTGGTTTCGCGCGTTTTGACGGACACGCCTATGGTACCGGAAGGGGCGTGGTTAGAGCCGAAGAGGTTAACCTTTAGGCTCTACTGAATATTTACTACATTCCCCCCAACTTTATTTGAGAGGACATGTCTAAATACCCTGTTCATACCTTTTTCATACCATACATTACCAGTCTGCTATTCCACCATTTCGTTTGTTCGGGATGGCTGTTTGTTGCCAGGTCGAGTTGGCACCAGGCAGGATTTTGGAAGAAACCGGGTTTACACCGGGTCTCAACCAAAGCGTTGATACAGTAGTTGGGCGTTAGTCGTAGCAACCTCCAGCAGTTCTTTCCAGGTTGTACCTCTTTTCTTCGCCACAACGTCTGCTACCATCCCGAGTAAACTAGGTCCTGTGTGGGATTTCCCTCGCACCGGGAAGTAGGGTGCATCAGTCTCTAGTAGGATTCTGTCGGAAGGAACCAGTGTGAGCGCTGTTATCTCAGGCTGTCCCATATAATCCACTAGCTTGGTAAATCCAAAGTAGGTATTGGGAAATACTTCCAACCAGCTTTCGACTAGCTTAGGTGATCCATGGAAGCTGTGAAGATGAATCTTCTGTTCTCGTAGTAGAACATCCTTGGCTTGCTTCAGGATTGAGTAGAGGGGCATGTCACTGTTGGTTCCTTTAACTCCTCTACAATGGATCACTAACACTTTCTGACTATCCACCATTTTAAGCAACTCGTCTAGGATGGACGTTTGTTGGAACCAAGTTGCTGCTGGGATGGAATAGTCCAAACCAATCTCTCCAATTCCGGAAACTTCGGGAAGTTGGATAAGACTTGCTAGTCTCTGTTGAACTTCTGGTGTCCACTGGTCGAATTTCTTTGGATGTAGACCCACACAGACTGCTACATTCTGACCATGAAGATGCTGTACCTCTTCCATCGTAGGATATGTCTCTGGGTCGCAAAAGTTGGCTGTGGCACCAATGACGTTAACTTGAAACGTACTTTCGGCTGCGACAGCTTCACACGCTGCCTCCAAAGTGGGCAGGTCTTTTGTCATAACCCTTCTCATCCTGTCTAAATGGAAGTGACTGTCAAATGCACAAGGCAACTGGGGTAGTTCTGGTTCTTCTGTTGGTTGTTGTTCCTCGGAACGCTCTGGATTGATCCAATTGAACTGTTCCGTGAGAATGGTTCTGTACCTGGGCAATCAGAAGAATCATAGCTCTCCAATGGAATAGGGCTGCTGGGCTAGATAGAGGTCTGAGGGTAAACTTGGCCGGTTGTGGCAGTGTTGCTTCCTTACAGATCTCCACCATAGCGTCAATCTGTTCATTAGTGAACTCCCTATTGTGGTCATCTGTCAGCAAATCAAAGGCTTCCACATATTCGGCTAACTGCAGAATCGTGGCACAGCTTCCAAGCATCCAACTTGCTATCACTTTCAGTGCTGACAGGCGTTTCCTTGTGACATCCTCACACAGTGGAATCATCTCGTCAAAAACTCCAGGCAGATGTTGGTCTAGGGCATGGATCTTTTGCTGCTGTACAGGCTTGTTGCAGCCAGGGACGATGCAGTTCCAGGTCCTCCCTAAAGGTCTTGTTCTACCGGGATGATTACGAGATTGTGATCTACTGCTTCTTTTCTGTCGACTGTCCGCAGATCTTGGTCTACTATCTGGTTTGGATCGACAGTCAGTAGATGAGGTAGTTCGGTTCGAGTCTCTATGTACTACTAAACTTGTACCTTTCACTTCCACTGTCCTTTCAAACTTCATGGCCTTTCTTTCCACCCGAGGTGCTGGGCTACTCGATGTCAGGCGCCTTGAGCCACCAGACATGGAGCGCTCTTTGGGTACGGGTGTGGAATGACGCGGTCCTTTTCGATGACTACTCGAGGTTGATGCCGTCCTATCTGAGGGCTTGGACCTCTTGGCTTGGTGTTGATCCGACTCCTTGCCGTTTCCACCAGTAGCAGTTCTTTTGCGTCCACCATGACCCTTTCTCTCCTTCTCTAAAGAAGTTGGCCGTCTTCTCTCGTCCTTGGACCTTTCTTTGTCACGACCAGATCTCTGCACTGCTGGTTCGTCATGGTGAGGCTTTTTGGGTTCCTGCTTACGTGGTGGTTCCCTATCAGGAAATCTTACAGGGGAGAATACCACTCTTGGCACAATGAAAGTCGGTGTTGGTCCCACTGTAAACGTCCTGTTTGCGTCGAAGGCTGACCCTGCAAGATTGGCAGACGGGTAATCTCCGGTCTCCATTGCTTCTGGCTGGTCCTTCTTCGCTGGTGTATCCGACAAACTACGAAGCAGTTCTTCTTCCTCACTGGCACCAACGGATCCTGATAACTCTCCTTGCTCTCGGGGAGTTCGGTCGGTTGTACCAAGAAGATCACTGACATGCTCCAAGTTGGGATTGGCTTCCAATCGCATATCACGGCAAGGGCCTTCTGGATCTTTGCTTACTGTCCTTCTTTTGAGGTTTAGTTCCCAGACATTTTTGTTAATCCAGTCGGTGTTCTGGAAATTCAACTCATAGGCGTCGTTAGCCACCATCTTTAGCCATCGATTGTCTCTCAGCTGCTTGGCGATCCAAACTTGACCCAACAGGCATTCTTCTTTCTGCTGCTGGTCCATCTCTCTCGTGAGTAGGATCTTTGTGACGAGTCCTCTGGGGGGCACTAGTTTGTTGGCAGCTGTAGAGTTGGTTATCTTCGACATCTTGTTAGACAGTCTACAATACAAGAATGACAAAACATATTTTGAGGGTGTGATCCTCAAACAAATACATACAAAAATTAATTTGTCAGTCTGTCTGTCTGTCTAGTCTTGCATGGCCCGCACTTGAACTTGTTGATATCGAGGGCTTCTGTCGCTGTCACATCAACACAGGATCCATGATACCACTCTTCGCAGTAGTCACACTGAATCATGAATCTTCCTTGCCATGGCTCTCGACACAGACAGTACTCTTCTTTGTCGCCACCCCTGATCGTTTGTCTGACTCTGCACTGGATTTTGTAGCCAATTCTGTAGCCATTTAGGTAGTTGCCGGTCTTTGCAGGTTTTTATTCGGTCATGATTTACCACAAAGAGACTGTTACGTAACTTCACACGGAACAGGCTGTCAGACAGTTTTTTGGTAATCACAGCTGGGCCCTTCCAAGGTGAACATAGCTTCTTGCATTTACCCTTTAATACGGCTGAATCAAGAATATACACTACATCCCCTTCTTTGTAGGAACGTTGTAAGATTCTGACATCATAGCTTCGTTTCATACGTTTCATTGATGTCTTCAATGTCTTGCGGGCTGTGTCATGGGCTGTCTCAATCTTTGTAGTAAGTTCAGCTACATATGTATCTAGACCATCATGCTGTTTTCTTGGCATTGGGAACATTAGATCAGCTGGCGTGGTGATCTCTCTCCCAAGCATGAGTTTGTTTGGGGTATAACCAGTACTCCTATTGACGGCGGCTCTCAATGCTCCTGCAATCTGTTGTAGATGTAGATCCCATTGGTTTTGAGATTTGTCCAGGAAACATCTCACAGCATCCATCAGAGTTCTGTTAAACCTCTCTACTTGTCCATTGGCTGACGGTCTGTATGGCGTTGTGCGTGCTTTATGGATCTGTAGGGCATCACACAATGCTGTAAATAGCTTTGAATCAAAGTTCCTGCCTTGATCACTGAATATCTGTAGTGGGTAACCAAACCTAGAGAAAAATTGATCGACGGCTGCCTTTGCTGTGGCTTCTGCGGTCTGTGTTGGTAGTGGAATGCACTCAACCCATTTGGTAAATTGGTCCACCATCATTAACACATATTCATTACCCCTAGGTGTCTTTGGTAATGGTCCAAGGAAATCCAAGTGTACTCTTTCCATTGGAACTCCCGCTTGATATTCTTGCATTGGCCTTTTACCATAACGCTCAGATTTCTTGTTTCGGCTACAAACATCACATGTCGAAACGTAGTTCGCAACATCTTGTCCCATACCATACCAGTAGAACTTTTCTTTAACCCTACTCTTGGTCCTTGTCACACCCTGATGTCCAGCTGACGGAATATCATGGTTGAAGGAAATTGCTTTTGATTTCAGGCTTCTTGGAACTACTAACACAGTATCATCTTGATTGTCTGTGGATCGAAACAGTACTCCACCAATCAGTTTAAACATATCCTTGTTGAGCCAATACGTCTTGGACGCTGCACTAGCAAGGAACAATTCACTCTCTGTGGGCTGTTTACCATTATGGATCCAGTTGAAAATGATGTCCAGTTCACCATCTTCGGCTTGAGCTTTGACCAATTCATCTACACTGAAACCCCAATGAGACTGGCTGAGGTCTTGAGTGACCTTTAAAACCTGGGCTCGTTCGGATTCACGTTGCATCAGAACTTCCACATTTCCATTTGTCATGATTAGATTAATGTGGCCGGGCGTCACTGCTTCACAACATCCACCAGCCTCCCACGGATATATCAAAGAAGTCACATCTACCTGTTCATACTCTACATGTTCACTACCACGGTTAACTGCTACTAAGGCGACCTTTTCAGCTGTTGAACCATTTCCACAATTGGCTGTGACCTTGGTTGATCTTTTGGATACTTGTAGACTATCAGGCACCTTTGGAAATTTCTGTCGTAGAGCTGTGGTGTTTGACGTCGAACGTGGATCTTTGGTGGCTACCTCGTCAGGTACCTTAGATGCCAGAGGTACAACGTCATCAACCTCTCTCGCAAAGTCTCCCCATTGGCTGTTGACTCGTCTACAATGGTCACATCCACCACAAGGAAGGTCTTCAGGCTTCACACAGGCAGTACAGCTTGCTGTCTGGGCCGGCATTCTAGACAAGGCATCTGCATTACCATGTTTAATACCTGCTCGATGTTGGAGAACCATGTTGTACTGGGACAACTCTTCCATCCATCTGGCTAACTGTCCTTGCGGCTCTTTGAAACGTAGTAACCAGGTCAAACTTGAGTGGTCTGTCCTTACTGTAAATGGTCGTCCTAGCAAGTAGTAGCGATATTGTCGTGTAAACCTCACTACTGCAAGTAGTTCTTTCCGTGTAGTGCAATAACTTCGTTGATCTTTTGTTAAGGCATAGCTCCCATAGGCGATGACTTTTTCTTGACCATCCTGTACTTGAATCAACTCGGCCCCAATCGCTACATCCGACGCATCCGTGTCCAGGATAAATGGATCAGTATGGTTAGGCAAAGCGAGTACTGGCGGCTCAGTCAGGCTTCTCTTCAAAGTACAAAAAGACTCATCTTGTTCATCGTCCCATTTGAAATTTTGTTTTCCAATCACACGGTACAGAGGTTCAGCCTTTCTGGAGAAATCTTTCACAAAACCCCTGTGGTAGTTAGCTAAGCCCATAAAACGTTCAACTTCTTTGGAACAGGTCGGCATAGGCCATTCCTTTACCACTTTGACATCTTGCTCTGACATGGCTAATGTGTTGCTGCTCACAATTCTTCCAAGGAATTCTACTTCAGGTTGGAAAAAAGAGCATTTCTTTGGTTTCAGTTTCAATCCATACTGTCGAAATCTGGTCAATGTCTCTCTCAGATTGGCCAGATGATCTTCAAAATCTTTCCCGAGTACTAGAATGTCGTCGAGGAAGGCTAAGACTACTTTCCAGTTTAACCCCCGCAGGACTAGATTCATCACACGTGCGAACGTTGCAGGCGCGTTGCGAAGACCAAAACCCATTTTGACGTGTTCAAACAATCCGTACTTGGTCAAAAAGGCTGTCTTCTTCCTGTCCTCCTCTTTGATGCTGACCTGCCAATATGCTGAGTTGGCATCCAACTTCGAGAATCAAACACTTCCTGCCAACGTATCCAGGCAATCATCGACTAATGGCAGTGGAAAGACGTCCTTAACAGTCACGTTGTTAAGTCAATAAGAGTGGCGTTCTTTTTCAGTATGTCGGCGCCCAACAGCATATCTTGGTCGATCGGAGCTACAATCCATCAAGAGGTTCTATACAATATTGTGGTAGGTCTTCATCTGCACGGCATTTGACTTGTATTGCAGTATTGGGAGGTATAACACATCTCTTTACCACGGTCACTCGGGCGACAGTATGATTGACATCTTTGGTTTTAGCTTTCATTGGGATAAGTTGACCATCAAATAAAAGAATGCACTTTTCTAAGTCAATAAGAGTGGCGTTCTTTTTCAGTATGTCGGCGCCCAACAGCATATCTTGGTCGATCGGAGCTACGTGAACTTCATTCAAGTACCATTGTTCACCAATCTTTAGTTTCATTGGTCCAACTACCATTCCCTGCATTGACATTTGTCTTCCAGCAGCTGACAATCTGATTTCACGCAGTTTCTTCGGCTTGGGGTTAAGGGTTGCATACAGTGTATCAGATATTAGGGTCACATCGGCACCGGTATCTACTACTGCCTGAACAACATGATTTCTTACCCTCACTGGAATGCTGTATGGTGACGAAGAATTCAGTTGGCAAATCTTCAATTCGGTCTCGTTGATTGTCTCTGGCTCCAGTTGGTTAGATGATTTGGGACGTTGCGGACTGGAACCAGCAGAGTTTCTCTTATCCCAATGGCCTGTAACATTCTTGTGGACAGATTGCTTTTTGTGCACATCACCACCAGACATGTTTTTCTTCTCTTTCGGGTCTATCACCGGAAAGGATTTGTTTCTAGCATCAGCTAAATGTCTAAGGCCTGACTTCTCTTGGGTCGCCGGTAGGCCTATTTCCTGGACCCTTGGGAGTTTAAATATTTTCTTCCCTCCTGTTTGTCCTTTTTTTCTTCCTTACACTCTCTTTGGAAGTGTCCAATCTTGCCACAGTTGTAACATGGGTCCTTGTCCTTGGATTGTTTCTTCTTCATGCCATATTTTCTTGGCCCTCTTCCTCTGGACTTCTTCAAATTTTGAATTTCTTTCTTCATGTCCTCCAAGGCTTTCTGCATTGTGGCCCACATTTCTTGGCTGGGTACTTGTGTAGTACTGATTGCATTAACTTGTGGCTCTTCCTGGTAGTAACTGGTCTTTTTCTTTGATCTCCCATACATGTTTGAATGTACATGTTGGTACTTCATTATCTGGTCTCTGGCAACATCAATAGTTTTCGGGCTTTGCATGTAGATGGCATGACCTGCATCCTTGTCATACAGTCCCTGACAAAACTTGGAGATGGCTTGCTTGTCGGAGTATTTTCTTGTACACTCTCTAAAAGCTTTGTTTGCCAGTCTCAGTACTCTATCATACCAGTCATCCAGGCTTTCATCTTGTCTTTGGGCAGCATTCTGAAATTTGGCTTGTGAAGTTTCAGACGGCTCCCTACCACCATACCGGGCTTCTAGGCTTTTCATTAATGATCTGTAGCTGATGCTTCCTTCTCTTTCCATCAGAGTAGCATAAAAATCAGCTGCTTTCCCTGTGAGACACCAACAGAGGCATGTTCTTCTCTCCCTCGGTTGTAGTTCGTACAGTGATGCGTAGTCATCAAACTTGTTTTTGAAAGCTAGCCAACTTCCCTTTCCATCAAAGTACATTCCCCTTGGCATGTGGGTCAGTTTTCTTTGGCTACCTTTTCTGGGATTCTTGACGAATGGCACCATGCTAGTTTGTTGGTCATAATCATCGTCATCATCATCCTCATCATCTTCACTACCATCATCACTTGCGGACGTAGAACTCTCGCTATCGGATTCTTCATCGGATAGTGTGTATTCGAGACGTCTACGCAGCTTCTGTCTCACATCTTTGGGTACTGACGTGTCACTATCGCTGTCTTGTGGCTGTTGGTCATGTTGTACCAGTTTTTGTTTTGAAGCAGGGGGTTGTGCCTGTCGCAAACCATGCTTCGCAGAGTCAACCGAATGTAGCATTCTTTTCAGCTGTGCCTGTCGCAAGCTATCTTTTACAGGGTTTTTAGTAGGCTTGGCCGTCGGAGCTTTTAAGTCGGACGCAGTGCCCTTTACCCTTGTTTTGATTATTGCTTCTGCAGTGTCAAGCAAATGTTTAGCAAACGCAAGGTCTTCTTTATCTTTGTTTGGGGTGAAATGGCCGGCTTTTTGCCCAGCGACTCCCCCATCTTTTGTTTGCTTGTCTTGACCTTGAGATCTTGGTGTGACCCTCTTCTTAGACAAATCTTTGTTTTTTGTAAAGTCCAGAAGAGCCTTCTCCTCTTCAGAGAAAGGCCGTCTGACAATGCCTTGCAGTGTATCAAGGTCAAGGTTACCTTGAGCAGATCTTAGTTTGACAATGGCATCTGCGATTGTCGGTCCTACTCCATGAATTTTTTGAAAATCATCAATGGATGCAAACTTTACTGCTACCCTGAATTCTGACATTTTTCTGTTCAAGTGTGGGCTCTTGTCTATATTCAGTCAAATTTTGTCCCAAAAGTCAAAATTTTAGAAAGAATTTTTAAAATTTCATAAATTACTATCAAAATAATTCAAAAAATTAATTTATTCATTAAATTTCCAAAGTTCAAAATTTTTATTTGCTATCTCAGACAAATCGGTAATTGGATAATTTATTGAATTGCAGTACTGTATTTTTGACAAAAATTGCAGCAGACCACGAATTTCACCCAAAATTTACTCAAGACTCAATTTCAGTAAAATTGCAGACAACTGGTATATAGACAGACTCAAAACAATTGTGATAGACTCTGCAGCGCACACAATGACACAGTTAGGCTGAGACTAGTGAATTTTGAAGCGAAAAGCATTTAAATTTGCCAAAAAATCGGACTTCCGGTCAGACACGTGCTCCAATTTTCACTCTTTTTCACCTTAAAAGTGGACAAATGGGCCAAACCAGGGCTTCGCGATCGCGTTAGAAATTCAATACAATCGAAGACCAAGGCCAGGGGATCCACTTACATCAAATAAATTTGCTTGTTCAATTGTTGAACTCTCGAAGATTTTCAGCAGGTGGTTTCTCTCTCGAATCTGGACTGGTTTACAACTTCAGTAGACTGGAGAGCCTGGCTCAATTTACGGGTACTTGCACCGGTAAATTTGAGCTGTTAATCTTCGTCTGTGAGTTCGTAGATACTTCTGACACCAATAAAGTGTCTCACCTAATATGATTAGTGACGATCTTCGTGTTAGTACGCACAAAGGATGACAGCGATGTTATCACTCCGACTGCTTGTACTGGAATAGCAGTGCGGGCCGATTTGACGCCTCGCTAGAATGGTTTCGCGCGTTTTTACGGACACGCCTATGGTACCGGAAGGGGCGTGGTTAGAGCCGAAGAGGTTAACCTTTAGGCTCTACTGAATATTTACTACAGAACATTCACTTGTTTACTGTCAAGTTGCAAACAGTTTACCCTGTGCTGTCCCTATGCTGTGGGTACTTGATTTAGAGGTTATACAAGATAGTCTGAGATATAGATATTTTCTAAGGAATTTTTGTATTTGTATTTCAGTTGGCATGGGAAAACAGTATCTAATCATTTTATCACATTGAGTGCCATTACAGTGCCATTACAGTAAGAAACCTGCACCTAAAGCACTTTGAATCAGAGTTAAAATCTTATAAAGATGTGAACAAGGCTGCACCAGGAAAGGAAGATTCATATTTATGGAAGACATAGGTACCATAGCTAGAGATCGTGTGAGGAGTGGACTGATAAGGGTGAACAACTATTCAATGAAAATGTGCATCTTTTCAGACAGAAATTGATAAATTTGAGAGAGAATATTGATAGATAGTTGATATTATGTACCTTTTAAGAGAGAAAGAAAATGACTTATGAAAGGAGGAATCCTTTAATGCATCATGTTATTTGGAAAAGATTGATTTGGTTTTAGAAAAGAAAGACAAAGAGTCACCAAAGGGTTCAGAGGCTTCCAGAGTGTCTGTGATATCAACAAAACTAGCTAGCTGGGGAGATTGAACTGCTTGATGATCAAAAGAACATTGCCTCTATAGAGGCAGAAGAAGAACTCAAAGGTCCCCGAAAGATCTGAGATAAATCTATAGCATAAACTGAATTTGACAATTCTACCTTTGACTTCCATTGAGAAAGCAGAATGTTTCATAAATTTGTTACCTAAAGTTGATGATTAACTGATTAGTGTTCCTTTAACCCTTTCCTGTTTTTCAAAATTTCATACTGGTCCTATTTGAAAGGAGTCGCAGACGACAACTAAAAGTGGGTGCAATTTGAAAAGAAACCAACCTACTGGTTAGAAAATATTGTGGTAAAAGAAGAAATTGCTTGTTACAAGCAATTTCTGCTTTTTCCACAATGTTTTCTCATGTATTAAATCACAGAGATGTAAAAACAAGGGATTGTACAGGAAAGAGTTAAGGGCAGAAGCAGATAAATTTGTGTTGTCAGTTCAAGTGTAAACAAGCAACGTGACCAAGTCACATTCATTTAATCTACTCCCACATAGGGGTGCTTTTGGAAGCCCCTCAAGAAAAACAACTGGGAAAACATTGTGTAAATCTAACAAATTGCTTGTGACAAGCAATCTCTTCATTTTCCATAATGTATTCTACCCAGAAAGTTAAAAAAAATCTAATATTTCATACTCTTTAAAATGTCATCTGCAACTCTTTTCAATTTGGACCAGTGTAAAACTTTGCTGTATGGTAATGAGTTGAGAAAGAGCTACTTCTTAATAGATTAGTTGAGTTTGATGATATTCCATAATTTTTCATGCTCTTGAGACCAACTTTCCTGAGTAATGTTACTGGGCTTTATTTACAGCTTGGAAAGAAATTAACCTTTTGATTAAATAATTTGGGACTATTTCAAGTTAACCCTTTCCTGTTCTATCCTTGGTTTTTACTTCCCAGTAAATTCATAATTAAGAAAAAATTGTAGGAAAATAAGAAAATGCTTGAATTAAGCAATTTCTTCTTTTTCCACAATAGTTTCTACCCTTTGAATTTGGACAAGTCTGAAATTTTGCAAAACAGGTAAGGTTTAACAAGCCTGGACTACACACAGCTTCAATGCAAATTTTCCCAGAAAAAGTTTAGCAAAAATTTGGGTTAGGTTGGAAGATAATTTTTGAGTCCCTGAAATTGTGCATCATTCCTGAACTAAAAGAGTAGAAAATTTTCATAAATAGGCTAGGATTTGAGAAAACTCTATGACTTGGCCGATGTTGAGAGTAAGAAAGAGGACTTAAAGTTTGCCCCCTTCTTGCATATTACGACTCATTGTCTGGTATCAAATTGCCATACAAAGTTCAAGAAAAATGGACAAATTCTGCATGTAGTTTTTAGAACTTCTTAGAAGCAATTTAGTGTTGCATTTATGTTGACAATTTCATTTAATCATTACTTGTGCACTTCTGCACTCATCACGCGACCTGGTTTTGACGTCCTTTTTATAAAAAAAAAGCTTGGGAAAACATTGAGGCAAAGGAGAAGAATGCTGACAACCTGCATTTTCTCCTTTTTATCCCCCGCTGTTTCGGCGAAGTGGATAAAAGTAATGCTCTCTGTCTGTTATTCTGTCACTAAGCCTGTCCAGAGCATATCACCTAAAGTATGAATGCTATCAACTTGAAACTTATATGTGGATAGATCTCATGGAGGAGAAGTGCAGTGCACAAGAACCACAACTCTTGCTTGCATGATTTTGGAGTTATTGCCTTTTGTTATTTTTCAGACTTAGATTTTGTCCGGTGCATATCTCTGAAAGTATAGTAGCTATCAACTTGAAACTTCATAGGTCGATAGATCTCATGGAGGAGAAGTGCAGTGCACAAGAACCACAACTCTTGCTTGCATAATTTTGGAGTTATTGCCCTTTGTTGTTTGAAAGACTTAGATTTTGTCTGGGGTATATCTCCAAAGTATAAATGCTTTCAACTTGAAACTTTATAGGTGGATAGATCTCATTGAGGAGAAGTGCAGAGTACAAGAATCACAACTCAGTTTACTATCAAGCTTTAACAGCGGGGGATGGCCATGTCTGACATGGCTCTTGTCCCTCTATCTGTGATATAAAACAAATCCGATCTTAATCAAACCCTTTTTTCTCATCTGCAGACACTTTCAAATTGAAACATTCTAAATTTAAACCTTTTCCATGCAATAAAATATAACACTCTTCAATCCAAGCTGCTGCAATAAAACAAAATTCACCATATTGAAAATTAAACCTGTGTACAAAATGGTAGAAAGGGAAAGAATTGCTGGATATTGGCGTTTTCCTCCAAGATTCAAACGTATTTTCTGCTTGGGATGTCAAAACCAGTCATTCCTTTCCATAGGGTTGATAATAATCTTTTTTAGCTCTACTGGCCGAAGGCCACTGGAGCTATAGCGATGGCTTTTTCCCGCCTGGCGTCCGTCCGTCCGTCCAGCGTCCGTCCATTAAACTTTTCCTTGTTTACGCGATAAAGTCCACAGTTTTCATCGGATTCTCTTCAAACTTTCACAGAATGATTGTACCATCATAAGGATTGTTCCTTTCGAAATTGGGTCAGATCCGTCAAGAAACATGGGAAAAGGGGCCTTATTAAAACTTAATTAAAAAATCTTCGTTTACGTGATAAAGTCCACAGTTTTCATCAGATTCTCTTCAAACTTTCACAGAATGATTGTACCATCATAAGGATCGTTCCTTTCGAAATTTGGTATGATCCGTAAAGAATCATGGGAAAAGGGGCCTTATGAAAATTTAATCAAAATTCCATTAAAAATCCTCGTTTACGCGATAGAGTCCACAGTTCATCGAATTCTCTTCAAACTTTCACAGAATGATTGTACCATCATAAGGAATGTTCCTTTCGAAATTGGGTATGATCCGTCAAGAAACATGGGAAAAGGGGCCTCATGAAAATTCAATTGAAAACTCCATTAAAAAATCCTCGTTTACACGATAGAGTCCACAGTTTTCATCGGATTCTCTTCAAACTTTCTCTGAATAATTGTACAATCATAAGGATTGTTCCTTTCAAAAATGGGTCTGATCTGTCATGAAACAGGGGAAAAGGGGCCTTATGAAAATTTAATAAAAAAATTCTCGTTAACACTCTAGAGTCCACAGTTTTCATCAGATTGTATTTAAACTTTCACAGAATGATCGTACCATCATAATGATTATTCATTTGGGAATTTGGTCAGATCCATCAGGAAACACGGGAAAAGGGGCCTTATGAAAATTCAATCTAAAAATCTTTTAAGAAATACTCTTTAACACTCTGGAGTCAATAGTTTTCATCGGATTCCGTTCAAACTTTCACAGAATGATTGTACTATCATAAGGATTATTCCTTCAAAAATTTGTTATTATCCTTCAAGAAACACAGGAAAAAGGGGCCTTATGAAATGTTAAAAAAAATTCTCATCAATTATCTAGAGCCAACAATTTTCAACGGATTCTCTTCAAACTTTCACAGAATGATTGTTACATCATAAGGATTTTACCTTTTGGAATTTGGTATGATCCTTCAAGAAACACAGGAAAAAGGAGCCTTATGAAATGTTTAATAAAAAATTCTCATTAATAAATAAGAGCCAACTATTTTCAAAGGATTCTCTTCAAACTTTCACCATCATAAGGATTGTACCTTTTGGAATCGGATATGATTCCTCAAGAAACATAGGAAAAGGGGCCTTATTAAAATTTAATTCAAAGATCTTTGTTAACACTCTAGAGTCCACAGTTTTCATCTGATTGACTTCAAACTTTCACAGAATGATTGTACCATCATAAGAATAGTTCCTTTCAAAATTTGGTATGATCAGTCAAGGACCACGGGAAAAGGGGGCCCAATTAAAACTGGATTGAAAAAGTCCTCGTAAACACAATAGAGTCCATAGTTTTCAACAAATTCTCTTCAAAATTCCCAGAATGATTATTACATTAAATGGATTGTTCCTTTCGGAAGTAGGTTTGATCCATCAAGTTTCATGGGAAAAGGGGCCCTATGAAAATTTAATAAAAAAAATCTTAGTTAAAACGTAATGGCCCTAGATTTCACCTGATTGACTTCAAACTTTCACATAATGGTTGTACCATCATAAGGATTTTTCCTTTCAAATTGGGTCTGATCCATTGAGAAACATAGGAAAAGGGGCCTTAGGAAAATTCAATTAAAAAAATCTTAATTAATGCTTGTAAGTCCACAGATGAGATGGGGTTGTCTTTATACTCAAACAGAATAATTATACTTTTGTAAGAAGAGTTCCCTTTGGAATTGGTTCAGATCCATCAAGTAACATGGGAAAAGGGGCTATATGAAAATTCAATTAATAAAACCCTGTTAACACAATAAAGCCCACAGCTTTGATCAGATTTTGTTGAAACTTTCACAGAATGATTGGAAGGTCATAACTATCATTCTTTTCATAACAGGGTTTGAACTGTCAAGAAGCACAGGAAAAGGGGCCTTATGAAAATTTCATTTATAAATCCTTGTTACCAAGTCCAGAGCTTTCATCAGATTTTCTTCAAACATTCACAGAATAATTGTACAATAATAATGATTGTTGATGTTTGCATTAGACCTGATCCGTCAAGTATCACAGGAAAAGGAGCATTATGAAATTTAATTTTAAAATCATTGTACCACAATAAAGTCCTTTTTAAATTAGGTCTGATTGGTTAAGTGACACAAGAAAAGGGACCTATTAAGAATTTTATTACAAAACATCATTATTACAATAAAGTCCTCAGTCTTTATCATTTTCTTCAAACTATCATTAGGATTGTTCCTTTGTACACTGGGTCTGATTTGTTAAGTTTCACGGAAAAGGGGGCCTTATGAAAATTTTGTTACAAAAATTCTTGACACAATTCAGTCCACTGTTTTCATTGATTCTCTTTAACTTTTAAAGAATGATTCTACCTTCATTAGAATTGTTCCTTTTGAAATTTGGTTTGTTCTGTAAAGTATCATGAGAAAAGGGTCCCTATGAAGATTTCGCTATAAACTCATTAACACAATAAATTCCACAGATTAAACAGATTGATTGTACCATCATTCCAATAGTTGATTTTGACAATGGATCTGACTATAGCATGGGTCACATAAAAAGGGGCCTTATGAAAACTCTCTTAAATCTTCTGGTTAACACAATGATGTCCCTTGATATCACCGGATTCACGTGAAAATTTCACAGAATGATTGTACAAATACTTAGATGGTTCTTTTCAGAACTGGGTACAATCCATCAAGTATCATGTAAAAAGGGGACATAAGGTTTTTTTTTAAATATTCTAGTAAACATAATGAATTCCCAATATTTCATCGGATTCACTTTTAACTTTCATAGAATGATAAAAAAGATGCATGGAATAATTGTGGCATTTGAAACACAGGAAAAGGGGCCTTACAGATTATCATTCAAAACATTCTTGTGTATGTGATGAAGATCACAATCATTATCAAGTTGTCTTTTAAATTTCACAGGACAATTGTCGGGTTGTAAGGAAAGTTCCTTTTGGAATGAAATTGATCCATCAGAAAACACAGGAAAAGGGGCCTTATTGATTTTCATTCAAAACAATCCTGTTTATGTGATTAAGTCCACAATTATTGTCAGATTCTGATGAAATATTCATAGAATGATTGCAAAGTCATAAGGTAACTTTTTCTTTTGGAAACGGAGTTGATCTGTCATGAAACATGGGAAAAGGGGCCTTGAGGATTGTTGCTTAAAATGATAAAGGGGATAAAGCCCCTTTTTTTTTCTTTATGCATTCTTCTTTGAGCAATTAACTTCCTTAAATATCAGACTTCTTTAACGGAAAACTTGATAACCAGTAGAGCGTCTCAGGCCCTCATTGGCCTCTTGTTTATTTATTGTCGTCTCAATCTTGTCTATTTCCAAATTTGGATAACCCTTTCCCAAATACAAAGAATTAGACTAGGCAGAATTTGAAGCTGCTGCAAACGACAAAATGGATGTTATTAAATTTAGAAATAATGAAAATTGAAGTTCAGAAAATATTGGAGAAAAAGGAGAAAATGTTAATTATTGGCATTTTCTTCATTTCTCTAAATGTTTTCAAAAGCTTACTAATAGGGACGTCAAAACCAGGTCTTGTTTGGGGAAATGGTTAAGAATAAAAAATACTTTTTCTAATCCGGTGGTGGACTCCTGTATTGCATCGCAATGCAACATCCACTTGTTAATACTGAAATGTGCAAGAAATTGAATTGCCTTGGCAGTTAAATAATAAAGAAGCTAGGGACTGTTTCATACTGTTTCATACTGTCAATTAGATATTTCACACAATTTCTCGATGGCTCAGGGTGAAACCTTTGTAACTGTCTATATGTATATAGGCAGATACAATATTTTCACTCTGAGCTATTGACCTGAGCTCATACTTTCACAATGAGCAAGTTTAAATAGATCAGGGGTATATAAATTCTTGTCCTATCTGTTCGTCTAAAAGATGACTATAATAAATCTTTTAGATTTTGAATAAGATTTAAAGGTTGATTATAGTTATTCAATGTCAAATACTAACATTTGGTAAAACTCATTTGTTGATACCAAACTTAGGCCATCAGACAAGGTCATGATCATTTCTCAGGGTCATCTCTATCAATAAAGAATTCTTCAACACCTGCCATAATTTTAGCCCTACTGACCGAAGGTCAGAAGAGCTATATCAATGGTGTTGTTCCTGTCCGTCTATCCATTAAAAACTCTCGCTTACGTGATGAAGCCCACAAATATAATTGGAATTCCTTGCAACTTTCCCAGGATGATTTTGGGATCATAAGGAAGGTTTCTTTTGAAAATTGGGCTAATTTTTGGAAAACACTGGAAACAGAGCCTTACGGATTTTTTACTCAAACTATTCTTTCGCGTTAATGTGATTAAAGTCTACAAATATTATCAGATTTCCTTGAAACTTTCACAGGATGATTGTAAGGTCATAAGGAAGGTTCCTTTTAAAAATGGGGTAGATCCGTGAAAAGGGGCCTTATGGATTTTTACTCAAAATATTCTTGTGTACGCAATAATCCACAAGTATCTCAGGTTTATCAAGCAATTTCTTCATTTATCACAATATTTTCTTATGTATAAAATTGCATGGCGTAAAACCAGTGATTATACAGGAAAGAGTTAAGAAACTCATCTTTAATGTTACTGCACTTAGAATTTTTTTTTTCAAAAGAGATACTAGCACAATTTTCCAGGAAAGACAGAAGATTTTTTATTCCCCCACCGGTTACTGGTTGGGGGACTATAGATTTGCTGGATTGAGTCCATCTGTCCGTCGGTCACACTTTTGTCTGGATCATGTCTCCCAAACCATAAGTGCTAGTAGCTTCAAACTAGATACACTTATAGATTACAATGTGGAGAAGTTTCATGTACAAGAACCGTTACTCTACCCTGCTTATTTTTTCAAGTTATTGTCCTTTGTTGTTTTAACCTGTACATTTCTTTTTGAACATATCCCCTGAACCATAAGTGCTAGCAACTTCAAAGTTTGCCATGCCCTTTTTTGAGTTATTTACCTTTGATATGTCTAATTTTACATTTTCAACATATAACAACCATGATAAGTGGATGTGCCTGGAACATCATTAAGTTTGACAATTTCATTTGATCATTACTTGTGCGCTTTTACACTCATCTTTTATTTATTGTCTTTTCTATCTTGCCTACGTTTATATCTCCAAATTTGGTTGACCCTTTCCTAAACGGCAAAAATTTAGACTAGGCCAAATAGAAAGCTGCTGCTGTTGACAAAATGAATTTTATTTAATAATGAAATAATGAACATAATAGATGCTAATATTTGGTATGTAGATACCGGTAGGTCTCAACAAGGCACAACTGGGAAGGTCATTTCATCAAGGTCAAGGTCAAAATTTTAACCCTTTTCCCTAAAACAAAGAAAAAACCCATAAAAATCACCCATTTCTAAAGAATTCCTTTTTGGGGGGCATGGTGTTTCACAAACACATCTTGTTCTTCTTCAAAACTTCCTGAGTAGTCAATTGTAGATCACTAAATCAATTATGATTTATGAATGAATAAGAAAAGGAAAAAGTTCAATTCCACATTCACCAAAGTTTTTGTTTTCAGACTTTTCTGAAAAAGCTGTATGCATACATAGTGGGTCTTAAACAACCAATAAATTGTCAATACTATTGACAATAATAATATGTAATAGATGTACTGATCAATTTTCACTAACTGCAATAAATGATCAATACTAGTGTCAATCCTGTAGACTGACGATATTATTGACCCTGTATTGGTGATCAATACTCTGATTCGATGTATAATGCAATATTTTATAGTCCATGATATACCTTAACTTGATATGGATAACATTATGTTAAATTTCTTTTCAATTGATTATTATAGTCCATGGTAGAGTATGATAAATCACAAACAGAAAAAAAAAGTGTGCAAGTACATGTGTCCCTCTTTGATTCCTGAACTGAAATAGGGCACAAATATTGACAAAGGAAATCATGCTTCCAGAAATTTAAATTTGATAGTTCTGTTTTATAAGAAATCTATTTTATGTTAATTCAATAGTACTGTCAATAATACTCTAGCGTATTGACCATATACTTTAATAACTGAAATTAGTTATTTCAATTACCATGTGTAGACAAATGTTCTTGGATGCTTACTTTGGCAGTTTGGTCTTTGTTTAATAAATGTTAATCTTTTCATATGTTTTGGATTTTATTATCTTTCCTGTTTTATATTCTCAATTATTTACACTTCACCCCATTACCATGTAACGGAATTTAAGACTGGTCCAAATTCAAACGAGTTGTGGACGACATGTTTAGTTGATGAGATTTTTAAAAATCTGTCTTTCAGGTTAGAAACCATTTTGGACATATGTTGGAACAAACATTTTGTCATTGTCCAGAATGTTTTCTAAACTCTTTCTCCGTGGGTGCTGGATTGGGTTAAATGAAAAATTGATAAAGATTGATTGGCCAAACCCTGGGTTCTCCTCAAGTTTAATTTCCATAAATCTGCAGTCCATCACAAGTCATTTTCGTCTGTCTTTTAGTGTTACATAACACTAATTATGGCGTTAACAAAGTGTTATAGTAATGAAAAGATACACCATTATTGGTGGCAGCAGAGTTGCCACCGATGATGGTGTATCTTTTCTTCTGCCTCTATGTGTTAAAAAACACTAATTATGGTGTTAATGAACTCTTACCATGGTGTAAAGGTACATCAATATTGGTGGCAACTCTGCTGCCACCAATATTGGTGTAATGTTTTCTCTGTTTATCGGTGTCAAGTAACACTTATTATGGTGTTAATGAACTCTTACAATGGTGTAAAGGTACACCAATATTGGTGGCAACTCTGCTGCCACCATTATTGGTGTAATGTTTTTCTATGTCCCTCGGTGTAAAGTAACTCTTACAATAGTGTAAAGCTACACCAATATTGTTGGCAACTCTGCTGCCACCAATATTGGTGTAATGTTTTTCTCTCCGTCGATGTTAAGTAACTATTACAATGGTGTAAATTCACACCCATATTGGTGACAAACCTGCTGCCACCAATATTGGTGTAATGTTTTTTACTGTTTGGCAGTGTTACTTTACACTTAACACAGATATATCGTACACTATTTTTAGTGTGACTTTTCCCGTTTTAAAACAGGTGTAAATTTACACCATTATTGGTGGCAGCAAAGTTGCCACCAATATTGGTGTAAAGTGCCGAATTATTTTTTACAGTGTGCAAATGAATTTGGAACCTATGGTAACGCATTGGCATAACGGCCAATTTGATGTCATAATAACGCATGTAATGACGTCATTTTACAAACGGCGTGTATGTTTCGCAGAAAAATCACATATCGATGAATTCTATTAATTTCTAGTGATTTATAGTATAATAAGAATACCAAATTCGTGTTCATCAAATTCCGAATTTATTGAATTAGATAAAAACACAACAGGGCCTCGTTTTTTATGAAATGAAGAGAATAGTTTTTGTTTTCATGGATGTATCAACCGAAAAAACTTATCACACTGTATGAAATCGCGAAGCAAAAAAATATTCTATTCATTTCTTATAATTTAATAGCACTAAGCGAAACAAGCAACAACTTTACAAATTTTGATACCTTTTTGTATGTGACTATTTTATGCGGAAGCATACAAAATGAAGGCGTACTAGAAAATTTTGTTCATAGAGTTGTCGTTTTAAAAATCCTTCTTTATTTCAAAATAAGCCACACTTACCCCCTTAAGCTCCGTGTGTCGTCCGTCGTGTGTCAACAATCTTAAAACGACATCTCCTCCAAAACCGCTGGGCGGATTTCAACCAAATTTTGCAGGAATGTTCCTTGGGTGATGCCCTTTGAAAATGTCCTTTTTAAGAATTGCTAAAATCATCACCCTCGGGTCTCCAGGGGCGGAGCCCCAGGGAGTTGGGGCTTATATAGAAATAAAGAAGGAATTTTAAAGCGACATCTCCTCCCAAATTGAAAACATAAAAAAATATCTCTTCCTGGCCCAGGAGGCGTAGAGCCTTGATATTTGGTATGAAGCATCAGTACAATGGCCTCTTCCAGAATTGCTAAAATCATCACCCTCGGGTCTCCAGGGGCGGAGCCCCAATGGGATAGGGCTTATATAGAAATAAAGAAGGATTTTTAAAACAATATCTCCTCCCAAACCGCTGGACGGGTTTAAACAAAATTTGGTAGGAATGTTCTTTGGATGATGCCATATGAAAATTGCAAAAAAAAAATAAAATCAGTTAAAAACTCTGGTTGCCATGACAACAATCTGAAATTTTTGTGAAAACTTTAAAAATTATCTCTTCCTGACCCAGAAGGTGCAGAGCCTTGTTATTTAGCATGAAGCATCAGTACAATGACCTCTTCGGAATTGCTAAAATCATCACCCTCGGGTATCCAGGGGCGGAGCTAAATGGGGGGTAGGGCTTATGTAGAAATAAAGAAGGAATTTCAAAACGACACCTCCTCCCAAACCGCTAGGCGGACTTAAACCAAATTTGGCAGGAATGTTCCGTGGGTGATGCCATATGAAAATTGCTAAAAGAATTGGAATCCGTTAAAAACTCTGGTTGCCATGGCAACAAAACTGAAATTTTAATAAAAAACTTTAAAAATCATCTCCTCCTGACCCAGATGGCCTAAAGTCTTGATATTTTGCATGAAGCGTTGATCAGTACATTGACCTCTTTCAGATTTGCTTAAATCATCACCCTCGGGCCCCATGGGGAGGAGCCCCAGGGGGTGGGCTTTTATAGAAATAAAGATGGAATTTTAAGACAACATCTCCTCCCATTTCACTGGGCTGATTTCAACCAAAGAATTTAATCAGTTGAAAATTCTGGATGCTATGGCAACAAGAGTAAAATTGAAAAAGAAAAAAAAAAACATTAAAAAATCATCTCCTCCTGACTCAGAAGTTGAAAAATCTTGAATTTTGCATGAAGCATCAGTACATTGACCTCTTTCAAAATTGATAAAATCTTAGAGCAACCGGGTGATTAGGCTTAAATAGAAATAAACAAGGCAACCCTTTCAAAACTATTTGGCCAATTTAAACCAACTTGGGCAGAAATACGTTAGTTTGCCCCCTTTTAATGGTTACTGAAACATTTGAAATCTGTTGAAAGCATTGGTTGATATGGTAACGTTACTTGATTTTAGTTAAATGTTATAGGAGGTCTTCTCCCGACCCAGTTTGTATTAGGCCTTGAAGAAAAAAAAGAGCCTTATCTCATGTGAGCGCCAGGACCAATGGCCCTCTTGTTTTTAGTTGGTTTTTATTTTTATTTTTGTTAAATGAAATCCGTAATGATGGTAAGTTCGGGCAGTCGATTAAATGATGTTAACTTTTGACATAACGACAAACCCGGAGGATTCCCAAGTTATCGAGTGGCCTGGGTGCAACACTATTACAAATGGTAAAAATAAAAGTATCTGTAGAGGTCGTGACCTTATCACTGCGCACATTCAGTGTTTCAGCATTTCGCGGTCATTCTTTATGAATGGGCTTACATTTTCAGATAGTATACTACAAGAAAGTATGAATCAATTCACGAGAAATGATAAATTTTTCAGGTCATTGTCAGTTTCCTAGATTACTATCTAACTATCTATTCTGCCTAACTCCCCTTTCGGGTAATACTGAAGGACTGGTTAACAAGTTGCATAGAGTTGATTTCAATGTAAATTTTCTAATGTGAAGAATTTTTTTGCATGTGAGTTGCTTCGTTTGTTAAAATAGACTTGTTATTCTCCTTTAGCCCTTTACTAGATGACAAAGTCTTAGACTCGACCAAATTAAAAGAAGTGGCATACAACGACCAAATAAAAAGAAGTAGCATACAACGGTTCTAAGTTTATAAGAGTCAGTCAGTATCATGACTGCAATAAAAACATTATAGAAAATGTAGAAATAACTTTAAACAAGCAATATGATCATTTTCCATCAATGTTCCTACCCCCAAAAGACAAAGTATTTATTACTTCCCTTTAATCATGTTCCCCTACAATGTGTGAGACATTTTTTTTCCTGCTTCGTCTATCAGTTTATCTGTCTGTCCATCCATCCGCTTTTTCTTGTCAGGACGAATGCTAGGTGATTGCTCAAATAATTTTGATGAAACTTCACACACTTGTTCAGTATCACCTCTAGTTGTGCATGATAATTGCTTTTTTTCAAAATCAACGACGGTTTCAAAATAGCTTCGTAAATTGATATTTTCTTGTCCAGGCAAATGCTCTGCAACCATTTGACTGACATTGATTAGACTTCACACACTTGTTCAGTATCAGGTTTGTTGTGCACGACAAGTTTCTTTTAAGCTCACCTGAGCATGAAGTTCAGCCAAGATTACTAAGAAAAAATCTTCTCCTCCTAGACAAACAAGGGAATTTCAACTAAACTTTACAGAAATGATTCTAAGGTCATGCTCTTCAAAAAGACTTCAATGAATTAAGATCCACGAAGAACTCTGGTTTCCATGGCAACTGATCGTAAAAAAGAAAAAGAATTCTCCTCCAAAACAAAAAAAACATAGACCTTTGATATTTGGTATGTATCATTTACTGTTGACTCTCTACCAAAATACTTCAAAGAATTACAGTACTCTGAAAATTTCTCTGAAATTTCTGTTGGATCCCTAGAGCTTTGATATTTGGTATCATTATCTATTGACCATCTACCACCACTTCAAAGAATTACCATGCTATGATAATTAGCCCTATTCTGTGCAATCCCTGATTTTACATAGAAACAAATGATCAGTAACCTATGGACAAATTTTATGGAAACTTCACATACTTGTTCAGTATTATCTGTCGTTGAGCACGTACCTTTTCTTTTTCCGAAATGGCTGACGGTTTCAAATGGCTGCCATTTTACTCAATCTAACTACTTAGTGGGGAGACATATGTTAAAAGCAATTTCTGGCTAGCTAGTACATCTATTTAGTCCATAATTCTCAACAGGTTAAAATCTTATAATTTAATCTTAATCAAGGTCATCCAAAGAACGTCAAGTTATAATCATGTAGGTAATTTCTTAGAAGATTCATATACCATATATGGAAATAAAATAAACCCTCCCCCCCCCCATAAAAGCCATGTTTTCATCCAATATGTTTTACATGAAATCTTATGATAACAAAGGATCATTCCTGTATTTTTTATTATAAATCAGCTTGGAGTTTCTGAGAAGGCTTTCAAAGTTTTCCCTACATACCATAATATGGAAACTAGTCCCGCCTATGATAGCTACATATTAGTTTAACTTCTTGAAGAAATTTAATGGATCATCAAAGGATCATTCCTGTGAACTTTTCTTCATTTTTTGAAAGAAATGGTTTGTGGACACACAACAGACACAACTTCATAACAACAACCAGCTAGCCTTGAGTCAGTGAAGAGATAAAATATCCAAATTATTTGATTTTTAAGTTCCTCTATCAAAAAAGGGCATTCTTGGTTGGATGAAAAAATTATTCATACCTCCATGAACAAAATTTTGAGCACATAGCCATTTTGTATTCTTCTGCACAAAATAGTTGAATACAAAAAAGTACCAAAATTTGTAAAGCATTTGCTTTTTTTAGCTCGATGCTATTAAATTAAAAGAAATGAGAATATTTTTTTGTTTTTTGGAGGTATGAACCAAAAAACCTAATAACGAAAACAAAAACAATCTCTTCATCTCTTAGATGCATCTTTTGAATTTTTTCTTCGGCCTTTTACTTTGGCAGAAACGCTTGCATCAACTACAGTGCACATGCTCATATATAAGAAGTATAAGTGAATAAAATTTGCCAAATCACTGACCTTCTGCTGTGACCTTGACCTTTAGAGAATGACACAGTTCTTATAAAGATTTACACATACGTATAATATCATCGTAATCAGACCCTAGGATTCAGAGATTTATGTGAGTTCAAATATGATCTTTGACCTAAGGATGTAACTAAGGAGCTTGAATCAAGCACAGAATAAGTGCTTTCATCAAGATGTATGAGTTATGCTTTGCAAAAATTATGTTAACAACAGGGTAAGTGGTCCTGGTGCTCACCTGAGCTAAGGCTCCTTTTCTTCATGGCATAATACTAACTAGGTCTGAAGACCTCATTTAAAATTTAACTGAAATCAACTTATGTTGCAATGGCAAGCAATGCTTTAAACAGATTTCAAATATTTTAGTAATTATTAAAGGGGGACAACTTAAGGGACATTTCTGCAAATTTGGTTGGAATAGTTCCCTTTTTTATTTCTATATAGGCCCCATCACCCTGGGTCTCTGAAATTATAGAAATTTTGAAAGAGGTTAATGTACTGAAGCTTCATGCAAAATATCAAGATTCTATGCCTTCACGGTCGGGAAGAGATGATTTTATAAGTTTTTTTTGTGTGTAAACTTTACTCTTGTTGTCATGGCAACTAGCGCTTTCCACAGATTTTGATTCTTTAGTTGAAATTGGTGCAGTGGTTTCGGAAGAAATGTCGCTTTAAAAATCCCTCTTCTTTTCTATATAGCTCAGGGCTCCGCCCTGGGTACTCGACAGTGATGATATCAGCAATTCTGAAAGAGGTCAATGTACTGATGCTTCATGCAAAATATCAAAGCTCTATGCCTTCTAGGTCAGGACGAGATAATTTTTAAAGATTTCGGTTTTGTTGCCATGGCAACCAGAGTTTTCAACGGATTTCAATTCTTTAAGCAGTTTTTGTTATCTAAATTAACTTTTTGTTTGATTTCAGAGTGTGAATCATATGGTATAACATTCCAAGTTTATCCAGGAAGAAGATTTAACAGCAACAACATTGTTGTCTTTAGAAATATAAGCACATTTCAGGGATGCCTAAATGAATGTTTCTCGAATTCCAATTGTGTTAGCATAGATTAAGAGCTTCCTGTAACGTGCAGAATATAACGGCTTTCTTGAAACCAAGACAACTCAGGCTGTTCAACCATTTCACTTATTGCACTAGAGACTATGCATAGATATTTCATACTAAGCGCCCTATTATGCATTTTTGGGTAACATCATCTCCAATGTTGACCCTTGTCATGTTGAACCTGGAATATTCCTTTTTTGACAAGAGGTATACACAAAGACCAGACTACACATATGTGCAGTCTGATCTTTGTATATACCACCTGCTTGTCCAATCCAAGTCAAATTTGTTTATTAATTCATTTGTGAAAAGAATGTTGACGCACAGTGCTTTCAGTCCTTCAATTTTCATGTATTTCCTAATAAAGATTTTATTCAATATGATAATGGTTGAAAGATAAAAATTCAAATTGAAATGTTCCAGTTAATAGTTTAGTTTCAGCTTGTTATAATTTTCAACTCGGCTGTTTTCAGAAAACCTCAAGGTATTGTTTTAGCCAGGGTGTCATCTGTGCCCACAAACTTTGATATTTTATAATATCTCTGGTATCACAGAACAAATTCACTTAAACTAGCCTTGAGTGCCTGTTTCGCTCCACAGGCCTGAATGTACTGATTAAGCAAATGGTGTTTTCAAGAAATCAATATAAACTGAATCAGTTTCCACATTTCATTTCAAATACATCTTGTCACTGAATTCTTTTAAATAGTTCTAGAGAAGCATTTTAAACTTTTCATTGTTTTATAGAAGTCAAGCTATGTAAAATTCATTTACTAAGTCAAGTGAAAAAGTATTGACAAAATATTTGCTGCAAACCATATATAGACATAAGTCATTTACCACGTCAAATGAAAAGGTATTGACAAAATGTTCACTTCATACCATACATAGACATAAGCCAAGACCATAAAGCCATATTTTTCATCCAATCAAAATTATATGATGGAAGCTGACAAAGATTCATCTAAGGATCATTCCTATAAAATTTGGTTGAAAACCATCCATTGGTTTCTGGGAAGATTTTCAAAGTCTTCAGTAAAGACAATATATGTACATAAGCCCTACACAGAAAGGCCATGTCCAATCAAAATCATTGAAGGAATCTGATAATAGGTCTTCAAAGGATAATTCCTGTGAATTGATTGAAATCAATCTATTGGTTTCTGTAAAATTAACCCTTGTCATGCTGAACCCGGAATATTACGGTTTTGACAGGAGGTGTAGACTAAGATCAGACTGCACTTATGTGCAGGCTGATCTTAGTCTATACCTCCTGCTTGTACTTTTCCTGCCAGAGTTGTTTATGAAGTTGATTTCTAAAAGAAATAATTATTTTTGAACAACAAATTCTATCAGTGCTTTCAGCCCTTTGATTTGACAGCAATTCAGTAAGGTAATTTATACAGCATGACAAGGGTTAAAAAAGATTTTTAGAGTTTTCACTATATACCATGTATGGAAATAAGGCCCATGTTTTAAAGAGCTATCCTTTATTTGATTAAAATTCTTTTAATTAATCTGATAAAGAGTCCCCTATGGATCATTCCTATGAAATTTGGTTGAAATCCATTGTCTGGTTTCTGAGAAAAAGATTTTCCAAGCTTTCACCAAATATGGAAATTAGCCCAGCCCTTGAAGCCACATTTTTAATCACATCAAAATTCTTTGAAAGAATTTGATAAAGGGTCACCCTAGTTACATTGCTGTGAAATTAGGTTGAAATCAATCCATTGGTTTCTGAGAAGATGATTTTCAAAGTTTTAACCTTATATGGAAATTAGCCATGCCCATTAAAGCCATGTTTTTCAATTGATCAAAATTCTTTGAAGGAATCCGACAAAGAGTTACCCATAGATCAATTCCATGAAATTTGATTGAATTCTGTTCAGCTCTTTCTGAAGAAAATTTTAAAGTAAAAAGGAACAGACGCTTGCACAACAGACACAATGCCATGACAATAGCTTGCCTGCTGAAATGGAGCTCCAAACAGAATGGCAATTTATCAGCTATTTTGTCAAGTCAAGGATAGATAATACCAAAACTGCTTGAAGGATCCAAATACTACTGGTCTCATGCACACAAACATCATACAGATTCATTATGAAAAGTTTTGTCAGGAGATGTGCACACAAATAAGTGATTACTGTACAAAGATTGATTGATTGAATGGGGTCCTAGGCCACTCATAACAGTCTTTCAGTCATATCGCAGCAGCTGGAGCACCTGACCATGGATTCCTGGTATTTCTCACACCAGTACTACCACTACATCCTTTCCAAGCCTCCAGCTGCTTATCCCACATAGGCTTATGATTATCCACCATTTGGTGGAGACAAATGTCAGAAAGATTATTTGCCTCGGCCAAGGATTGAATGATAGACAACAATGATTACCCACAACATCGTGCATTATGGAGAAGTAACATTTCAATAATAGTATCCCTAATCTAAATTCTATTTTTCTGTTACGGAATGGAGTCCATAAAGATAGATAAGAAAATGTAACACAAACAATTTTAATGAAGTATTTCCATACATACAAATAACATAAGATTTCTTAAAAGGTCTGCTGTTTTATAAACAGACCATCACTATTTGTTTTGGACATCTTTAACCCATTTTCATGCTATCCTTGCTTTTTTACGCCCTGCAAAGAAAAAGCTTGGGGAAAAAAGTAGGAAATAAATAAATACCCGGTACAAGTTTCTCACAATTAACTTCTTCATTTCTCATATCCAAAAAGACAGGATATTTCAAATGTCATCAACTTAAATATAATCCTCTGTAACTTATTTCAATTAGGACAAGTCTAAAATTGTGTGGTCTAGTAACTTGCTTAATAGACATTTTGGGGAAAGAGAAATATGGTCATTCATTTTATAAATAATTCAATTCACATCAGGAAACTTGTACTGTTGAGTGCAAGAATGTTGTTAATATTCATAGACTGTAAAAACACTTAAGACAGTCTTGCACTAGAATCTGAAACTTCTTTCAGTTTGGACCTGTCTAAGATATTGTCATCTGGATGAAGGTAAAAGGGTAAAATACATTATTGTCAAGAAAATACAACTATTTGGCAAACTTTCTTTCCTTTCCTTACATTTTATTAAAAGCTATGTACTACTTTGTCCTCATTTCATTTTATCTTAATTCCCAAATTTGAAAATTTCTCTGATAATTTTCTTTGAGTACCCAGACAGGATATGAAGGTTGAAGAAAAAGACGCAATATAAATTCATTGACTTTCAGCCTATCAAGTTCAATCAATATCAATTTTAAGCCGTCACAGCTTGTTTCTTCTGATACTGCTCCATCCTTTCTAACATGACTGGTCGGAAGTGTCTGATAAGTCCCTGTGAATAGAAAACAAAAGTAAACTTTGGTAGTAAACTTTGGTTGCGCCAACTTTCCTAATTAAAGGAATCACTTAACCAATTACCAGACGGCAAAATTTCAAACGGGTTCAAATCAAAGAGTTGCAGACAACACTATCAAAGTAATGGAATTTTGGATTTTTTCAACTATCTAGGTGGAAAACATTGTGTAAAATGAAGAAATTGCTTGTTTTTCTTGAGGGGTGTCAAAAAGCATCATTGAGTGGGAATCCGTTTATAGGAAGCTGATCTCATTGTGCACCTAACCTGTTACCACGTAATCCAATATTTTATGTGCTATAGAAAAATATCTTTTGCAAACACTGTGAGATAAGGAGATATAGCTTGTAACAAAAAATATAGACTGGTCCAAAGTTAAAGAAGCTGCAGACAACATTTCAAATTGATCTAAAAATGGAAAACAAGTACAAAATAAGGTAGGAATGATGAGAGAAAATGAGAGATTTCTTGTTACAAGCAATTTCTCCTTTTCTCACAATTTTCCTCGGTCAAATTTCTTCAGGGCACTCAAGAGTAGCATTGTGTGATGTCATTTAGAATGGGGTTTAACACCACTTTTTAACAGTATTTCAGTCAAATCACAGCAGCTGGAGCACCTAGCTATTGATTCCTGGTATTTACCACACCAGCACTAGCTCAATATCCCGTCCCACCCTCCAGTTACTCATACCGCTTGGGTTTATGATCATCAACCTATTAGTGGGAGACGAATTTTGGAGAGGATATTTGCCACAACAGGGGATCAAACCCTGGACTAGTTACATCCTGTGTGGTCATGCATAAAAATAATAAATTATCCTCTATGAATCCTACCTGTACTGGCCAAGCAGCCCCGTCTCCTAAAGCACAAATTGTATGCCCTTCTATTTGTTTAGTCAGTTCCCACAGCATGTCAATTTCTCCTGGTTGAGCCTTGCCCTCAACTGTAATATTCATAAAAATTTCATGGTTCAAATAAAATTCAGTTTAACACAATGACATTACATTTAACCAATTAACAAATGACAAAACCGGACTATCACTAAATGTGATTAATACATCCCCAACTCAACGGCTCCATGTCACAAACTAGATAAGCTAGAGGACCTGTATAGCTCCCTCAGCCTGTATTAACCAATTAAAACTCATTCCTGCTTTTTCATGATCCTAAAGAAAAAAAACTTGGAAAACACTCTTTCTATAATTTAATCTTTAAAAAAAATTCTGATTGAAGGTCGTCCAAAAAACACCTGGGTAAAATTCAAATGATATATATTTTATAATTTTATTTGGAGACTGATAGGCAGATGCACTAGATGGCCAATAGCCAAATAGTTTTAGACACAACAAAATAAAACACATAAACATATCTAGAAATAACACAGTACATACCAAATCTGTGCATCATTTTCTTCATCCATCCTGTGCCCTCTCTGCAGGGTGTGCACTGTTTTAAGAAACAAATATAATTTATGTTTATTGTCATTGGGGTGATTTTTTTCTTTATTCAATACAGAAGAAGAAATAGTGACTTTAGAGATGAAGAGATTATTTTTTGTTTTCATGGAGGTATGAACCAAACAAGAGGCACATGAGGGCCTGAGACGCTCTACTGGTTATCAAGTTTTCCATGAAAGAAATCTGATATTTAAGGAAGTTAATTGCTCAAAGAAGAATGCATAAAGAAAAAAAAGGGGCTTTATCCCCTTTATCATTTTAAGCAACAAACCTCAAGGCCCCTTTTCCCATGTTTCATGATGGATCCACTCCTTTTCCAAAAGAAAGTTACCTTATGACCCTACAATCATTCTGTGAATATTTCATCAGAATCTGACAATAATTATGGACTTTATCACATAAACAGGATTGTTTTGAATGAAAATCAATAAGGCCCCTTTTCCTGTGTTTTCTGATGGATCAATTTCATTCAAAAAGAAACTTTCCTTACAACCTGACAATTGTCCTGTGAAATTTAAAAGACAACTTGATAATGATTGTGATCTTCATCACATACACAATAATGTTTTGAATGATAATCTGTAAGGACCCTTTTCCTGTGTTTGGAATGCCACAATTATTCCATGCATCTTTGAAGAGAATCCAATAAAACTGTTGACTTTATTGTGTTAACAAAGATATTAAATTCAAGTTCTCATAAGGTCCCTTTTCCCGTGATATTTAACTGTTGGTTTTATCATTCTATGAAAGTTAAAAGTGAATCCGATGAAATATTGGGAATTCATTATGTTTACTAGAATATTTAAAAAAAATAATATGTCCCCTTTTTACATGATACTTGATGGATTGTATCCAGTTCTGAAAAGAACCATCTAAGTATTTGTACAATAATTCTGTGAAATTTTGAAGTGAATCTGGTGAAATCAAGGGACATCATTGTGTTAACCAGAATATTTAAGAGAATTTTTCATAAGGCCCCTTTTTATGTGACCCTTGCTATAGTCAGATCCACTGTCAAAATCAACAATTGGAATGATGGTACAATCAATCTGTTAATTCATTGTGTTAATGAGTTTATAGTGAAATATTCATAGGGCCCCTTTTCTCATGATACTTTACAGAACAAACCAAATTTCAAAAGGAACAATTCTAATGAAGGTAGAATCATTCTTTAAAAGTTAAAGAGAATCAATGAAAACAGTGGACTGAATTGTGTCAAGAATTTTTGTAACTAAATTTTCATTAGGCCCCTTTTTCTGTGAAACTTAACAAATCAGACCCAATGTACAAAGGAACAATCCTAATGATAGTTTGAAGAAAATGATAAAGACTGAGGACTTTATTGTAATAATGATGTTTTGTAATAAAATTTTTATAAGGTCCCTTTTCTTGTGTCACTTAACCAATCAACCTAATTTACAAAGGAACAATCCAAATGATGGTATAATCATTCTATTAAAGTTTGAAGAGATTCTGATAAAGACTGAGGGCATTGTTGTGTTTATGAGGATTTGGTAATACTTTTTCATACAGCCCCTTTTCCTATGATACTAGACAGATCAGGCCCAATTTGGAAAGAAACAATCCTTATGATGGTACAAACATTCTGTGAAAGTTTGAACAGAATCTGATGAAAACTGCAGACTTTATCTTGGTGTCAAATTTTTAAAATAAAATTTTCATAAGGCTCCTTTTCCTGTGGTACTTGAAGGTTCAGGTCTCTTGTCAGCATCAACAATCGTGATTATTGTACAATGATTCTGTGAAGGTTTGAATAAAATCCGATGAAAGCTCTGGACTTGGTTACAAGGATTATAGATAAAATTCTCTAAAGGCCCCTTTTCCCATGATACTAGACAGATCACGCCTAATTTGAAAAGAAAGAATCCTTATGATGGAATAATAATTCTGTGAAAGTTTTAACAGAATCTGATGAAAACAGGGTTTTATTAATTGAATTTTCATATAGCCCCTTTTCCCATGTTACTTGATGGATCTGAACCAATTCCAAAGGGAACTCTTCTTACAAAAGTATAATTATTCTGTTTGAGTATAAAGACAACCCCATCTCATCTGTGGACTTACAAGCATTAATTAAGATTTTTTAAATTGAATTTTCCTAAGCCCCTTTTCCTATGTTTCTCAATGGATCAGACCCAATGTGAAAGAAACAATCCGTATGATGGTACAATCATTATGTGAAAGTTTGAAGTCAATCAGGTGAAATCTAGGGCCATGATGTGTTAACTAAGATTTTTTTATTAAATTTTCATAGTGCCCCTTTTCCCATGAAACTTCATGGATCAAACCTACTTACAATCCATTTAATGTAATAATCATTCTGGGAATGTTTGAAGAGAATTTGTTGAAAACTATGTACTCTATTGTGTTTACGGGGACTTTTTCAATCCAGTTTTTATTGGGCCCCATTTCCTGTGGTCCTTGACTGATCATACCAAATTTTGAAAGGAACAATTCTTATGATGGTACAATCATTCTGTGAAAGTTTGAAGTCAATCAGATGAAAACTGTGGACTCTAGAGTGTTAACAAAGATCTTTGAATTAAATTTTAATAAGGCCCCTTTTTCTATGTTTCTTGAGGAATCATATCTGATTCCGAAAGGAACAATCCTTATGATGGTACAATCATTCTGTGAAAGTTTGAAGAGAACCCGTTGAAAATTGTTGGCTATAGATTATTAATGATACTTTTTTATCAAAATTTCATAAGGCCTCTTTTTCCTGTGTTTCTTGACGGATCATACCCAATTTCGAAAGGAACGATCCTTATGTTGGTACAATCATTCTGTGAAAATTTAAAAACTATCTGATGAAAACTGTGGACTCTAGAGTGTTAACGAGGATTTTTTAATTAAATTTTCATAAGGACCCTTTTTCCGTGTTTCTTTACGGATCATACCTATTTTCAAAAGGAACTATCCTTATGATGGTACAATCATTCCGAGAAAGTTTGAAGAGAATCTGATGAAAACTGTGGACTCTATCGAGTAAATGAGGATTTTTAATGGAATTTTTAATTAAATTTTCATAAGGACCCTTTTTCCGTGTTTCTTGACGGATCATACCCATTTTTGAAAGGAACGATCCTTATGATGGTACAATCATTCCGAGAAAGTTTGAAGAGAATCCGATGAAAACTGTGGACTCTATCGCGTAGACGAGGATTTTTTAATTACGTCTTAATTAGGTCCCTTTTCCCGTGTATCTGAACGGATCTGACCCAATTTCGAAAGGAACGATCCTTATAATCGTACAATCAATCTGTGAAAGTTTTAAGGGAATCCGATGAAAATTGTGGACTCTATTGCGTAAACAAGGAAAAGTTTAATGGACGGACTGACAGATGTACGCACGGACGCTGGACTGGAAAAAGCCATCACTATAGCTCTAGTGGCCTTCGGCCAGTAGAGCTAAAAACTAATCACACTGTATGAATATGCAAAGCAGATTTATACTTAAGTGTGATTAGGTTTTTTGGTTCATACCTCCATGAAAACAAAAAAATATTCTCTTCATTTCTTATAATTTAATAGCATCGAGTGAAAAAAGCAAAAACTTAACAAGTTTTGAAAACTTTTTGTATGGGACTATTTTGCGCGGAAGCATACAAAATCGCTGCGTGCTGAAAATTTTGTTCATGAAGGGATGAATAATTCTTTTTGAACAATCAGAATGCCTGATTTTGATAGACAAAACTAAAAATTAAATCATATTTCATATGAATGCAATATATTTCTGACGTTCATGAAAACTTCCGATAATATTCTGATAATTGGTCAATCCAGGCTATCAATCAAAGAATATTTAGACACGAAGTTACTTTGAACTTGACATTGTCTGTCATTTGTTTGGAGCATTTTTGATGGTTTGGCAACATAATTGTTGTAACTACAGCTTATTCAAGCTGTATTTACAAAGATTAGGTTGTCAATTAACAATTTTACATTTTAGTTGTATGCTACTAGCCATATATTTTGAAAAATAATGTTGTATAATATCAGCTGAGTAGTTGGCAAAGCCAGTAAGCTGTCATTTGTACTAAGAGCATAATGATTCATGTAAAACACATAGTAGTCTTTTGTTCTATGTACTAATCACACAGCAGGAGATTCCAAAACATAATCATTACATTTCGTTACCTATCAACCCATTACCAAATTACCAAATAGGCAAAATTTTAGACCGATTCAAATTGAAAGGAGTTGCAGATGACAATTTTAAAGTTTATGAGGTTTATGAAATTTTAGATTTTATCAACTTACTGGGTAGAAAACATTGTAGAAACTGAAGAAAATGCTAGTTTCACCAAAGATTTTTTCTTCAGGGAATCAAAGAGTGCTTGTGTGGGAGTCAACCATTGTCTTTCAGAATAAAATCCTTAGATTTGCATTAAAATGAAAGGGCGTTAAACATGGAAAAACTAGTTCAGGGTAAATTTTTCTTTTGCAAAATAGATTTCATAAGCAATGTTGGCTTGAAAAGGAAAATCAAGTGGTGAAGACTAAGATTAGACTGCACAGGCTGATTTTGTCAATAACTCCTGCTAAAACTCCGCACTAAGCATGACTAAGGTAACAAAAGTAATTTTATAAGATTTGAGTTTATAAATTTCTGAACTTTATCCAACACCTCCTGCCAAATCAAGAATAATCCTGAATGGCAAGGGTTAACCCACTTCCACTCAATTGTCCAAATTGAAAGAAGCTGCACACGACAATTTCAAGTTAATGGAATTTTAAATTTATTCATCTTTTTTGGATAGAAAACATTGCTTCATACAAGCAATTTCTTCATTTTCCATGATGCTTTCCAAAGTTTATTTATTGAGTGACGTAAAAAGGAGGAATTGAGTGGGAATGGGTTAATTGATTGAATAGAGAGACTTACCTGTCCACAGCTTTCGTGTTTATAAAAGTCAATGAGTCTGGCAATACACCTGATAACATCAGCTGAGTTGTCGATAACCGTAATAGCTGCTGTACCAAGAGCTGAGTGGTTCTCTACCAGCGAATCAAAGTCCATCAATACTGTGTCACATACTCTGGAAAAGATGGTTCCCAGATCAAAAAGGAGTCAATTTACAAAGCATCGCATGGCAAACTTCAAGACTGGACATAATTCAAAGTAGTTGCAGAAAAAGATTTCAAGTTCATAGATTTTGGAATGTCTGTCTCTTTTTTTTCTAGAAAAGAAGGTGTAAAATAAAGAAATTGATAGTATCAAGAATTGCCTCATTTTCTACTTTACTTTCCAAAAATTTTTTCATTAGGGTCATGAGTCAGATTGTGTGAAAGTGGGTTAAAACACAGGTCATATTCAAAAAGAGCATACCCTACACAGCTGTTCAAATTTTATTATCATTTATAGGACATTTTTCAGCTTTCGCTATCTCTAAAAGCATTCTTTTAATGGTTTGTTAATTTCTTAAACCTTTCCTGTACAGTTCCTAGTCTTTACATAGATATAGTTTGATAATTAAAATATTGTGAAAAAAGATGAAATTGCTTGTAACAAGCAAGTTTCTTCTTTTCTCACACTATTTCCTACCACATAGGATGGTTTCGTTTCGAATTTCACTCACTTTTCATTGTCATCTGCAACGTCTATCAAATTGAACTAGAAAAACAGGAAAGGGTTAATTGAATGGGGTTTAACGCCACTCAAAAAGTATTTCAGTCATATCTCCATGGTTGGTGAAAGTAACCATGGAGTCCTGGTATTCCTCACACCAGTACTACCAAAATATCCTTTCCAAGCCTCTGGCTGCTCATACCTCTTAGATTTATAATTATCCACCTATTGATTGGATAGTCAGAGAGGACATTCACTCCGGCTGAGATTAATTACATGCTACCAACTGTGCCATAGTCATGACCCTTTTTTAATATGAAAATCGTTTTTTTTTTTTCACTAACACATGCTCAAGTGTGAAAGTGATTTTTGATAAAGACAAGATTCTCTCACAGGCACGTATGTCCTCATAACTGCTTGTCACATGACCTTCATTTGTGGCCTTGAACTTCGAAGTATCGAAAACACGACTTTACGCAAGACATTAGTACTCTTCAAGGGGAACAACTATGCCAAATTATTTCAAATCCTTTGATTAATGTAGAAAATATGCTTCAGACAAGAATTGGGCACACACACAAACACATCCACCCATGTGCACAAGGGTAGAGTTAACTCTATATACCTGTAGGAAATTACATGGCTTGGGCATAAAAACTATGGGGAATGGATATATGTCGTTTACACACATTAACCCATTCCCACATGAGCCCTCTTTTTTACGCCCCTCAAGAAATAAGCTTTGGAAAACACTGTGGAAAATGAAGAAATTGCTTGTATCAAGCAATTTCTTCATTATCCACAGTGTTTTCTATCCATAAAGACGAAAAAATTTAAATTTTAAATTGTCGTCTGCAGCTTCTTTCAATTTGGACCAGTCTAAAATTCCACTGTGTTGGAATGGGTTAAATACTTTTTTTAACCTTGTCATGCTGTATAAATTACCTTACTGGTTTTCTGTAAAGTCAAAGGGCTGAAAGCACAGATAGAACTCGTTGTTCAAAAATCAAGATTTCTTTTAGAAATCCATTTCATACTCTGAAACATTTCACAGCTATGGCAGGAAAAGTACAAGCAGGAGGTGTAGACTAAGATCAGACTGCACTTATGTGCAGGCTGATCTTGGTCTACACCTCCTGCCAAAACCGGAATAATCTGGGTTCAGCACGACAAGTGTTAATAATAACCTAATCTCAAGAAGTAATTTTCCAAATATGTTCATTGTGATATAAGTGAGCAGATAGGCCGTTAGAATCATGCATGTTAGATTATCCCTTCATATACACCGCCGTCATAGCGTAGTTGGTAGCGCGTCGGACTGTCAATCTTGAGGTCCCGGGTTCGATCCCCGACAGCGGCACTCATTCTTTCCGACTTTTTGTCTCTCACCAATGGGTCGATAATCGTAGACCTATGTGGGATAGCAGCTGGAGGCTAGGAAAGGATGTAATGGTAGTACTGGTGTGAGAAATACCAGGATTCCATTGTTAGGTGCTCCAGCCGCTGCGATATAACTGAAAGATTGTTGACTGCGGCGTAAAACCCCATTCAAACAAAATCAAACAAATCCCTTCATATACAAAGTATTACACAGTCAACCATTCTAGTATCTCAAAGTCTATCCAACAACTTACGATTTTGGAATAATTGGCGTAGAGGACCCACCAGGGATCACACACATTAGGTTATCCCAACCTCCCTTGACACCACCAGCATGCCTCTCGATCAACTCCTTCAGGGGGATGGACATTTCTTCCTCTACTGTACAGGGGTTGTTCACTTGTCCAGAAATGTTGAAAAGCTGCAAAAAGGACATAAACATTGTTAACAGCAACATTTTAGACTGATCCAAATTCAATGAAGTTACAGACGACTATTTACAGATCATTTTGTCTTTGCTTGTAGAAAACATTGAGAGAAATGAAGAAATTTTTCAATACAAGTAATTTTCTTTTTTTTTACAATATGTTTTCTAAAGCTTTTTTTTAGGGTCAGAAAAAGCGGAATTTTAGGGCAATGTGTTAACCTATAACTTATGACTGCACAGATGTGCAGGCCTATCTGAGTCTTTAACCCAATACCACACAGCAAAATTTTAGACTGGTCCAAATTGTTTGGAGTTGCAGACGACAATTCAAAGATGATGAACTTTTAGATTTTTACAATTTTCTTGGTGGAAAACATTGTGTAAAATGGAGAAATTGCTTGCAATTGTTGCAAGCAATTTCTTCATTTTACACAATATTTTCCAAATTGTTTTTGCTTGAGGGGTGTGTAACCATGTCATTGTGTGGAAATGGGTTAATTTGCACAATTGCTTATTTATTGGAAATGGCATACAGATTCTAGGAAAGTAAAACTTTTCTACAAGATTTCGTAACAGAACTATGACAAATCATTGATGGTTGAATATAACACACCTTGGTTCCCCTATTTCTGTCTCTACCAAAACTTGCAAACCATTCTCCTCCCCTTCTACAAATAGCCTGGAATAAAATAAGCTAGACAATCAATAAATGTGATTAATACACCACTGCATCTTAATAGCAGCATATTGTTAAATGCTTGTATGTTTTAACCCATTTAGGGCTTAAATTTTCCTAAAATTTTAACTTGTCCAGCACAATGACAAAATATAGAGTTACATTTATTCCACAAAATCTTTCAAATTTCACTTGTCCTGCATATATAGACAAAGATGGAAAAATTGTGCAGGAAGGGCAGACAAGTACAATTTTCAAGGCCTGCCCATTCCAACTCAATAAATCATTAGACAGGTCCAAATTCAAAGAAGTTTGAGAGTACAACCTTTAGCTGATCAATTTTAAAAATATTCGTCTTCTGTGGTAGAAAACAGTGTAAATAGTGATGAAATTACTTATCACAAGCAATTTCTTCATTTTCCTCAATGTTTTTGAAACCTCTATTCTCTAGGCACGTACAAAGCTTAAAGCTTCACCCAAGGATCATTCCATGAAAATCATGTTGAAATCCAGGAGATTTTTTAAGTTTTCAAAGTACATCATGTATGGAAATAAGTCTGTCTATAATTTTTTTGCTTTTTTGCATCATATCAAAATTCTTTAAAGGCATCGATTGATTTGTCACCCAATAGTTGTTCCTGTGAAATTTGGTTGAATTCTAGGCAGTAGTTTGAGAGAAGATTTTTTAAACAGTTAACGAATGGGTATATGCTTGCATAAATGACTGACAAAACCCGTTTGCTTTTGGCCAGTAGAGCAAAAAAAATTGACAGATTATTATAAATAGGGTTAATATCGAATAATTTAATTGTTTGTTTTGTCTATTAAAAACAAGCGTTCTCATTGGTCGAAAAATTTAATTCAACATGCATGAAACACAATTTTGAGCACCCAACCATTTTGTATGCTTCCGCACAAAAAAGTTCTATACAAAAAGGTATCAAAATTTGTAAAGTTTTGCTTTTTTTGCTTGATGCTATTACCTCCATGAAAACAAAAAATATTCTCTTCATCTCTTAAATAATTCATTTTTCTACATTGTTTAGAGGCTCTTACAAGCCAAGGATAAAGAAAGTCATGTTAACTTTACTGCATAACCAATGCAAGCATGAAAACCTCCAACTATCTTTCAAAATTTTGTCCGAAGGCACTCTGCCAAGTTCACAATATTGTGAAAAAGCAATTGAATTCAAAATTTTTTAGGCAAAATAATCTAAAGAAAATAATTAAATAATCAAAGGGTTCCATTTTGTTTTAGATGATGTATTCATATGATTTTTTTTTAACATTGGGTAATTATTTGATAGAAGGCAGCGCAATATACATGGCACCGTCTATTGCAAAGATTGTATACATTTGATACATTGCAGTGAAATCATGATTTTGATCATATTTAACCAAAATTCATTGACAGTAAGCAAACATATTCAAATCTTAAAACTTAAAATATTGGCATTCTTACCAGTAGAAATCAATAATCTTTTTTCAAAAAGATGTACAAAAATCATGATTTTGAATGTATATTTACCACCATTCATTGTAAAAACAAGATGTTTGTGAAACACAATGTCCCCGCAACAGGACTGAACATTTGACCTTGGTATATGACCTTATCACATGACCTTGACATGAGGAGATGCATATCATGGAGATGTATCATCATGCCAAATATGAGCATTGTATCTTGAATAGGCTGGTGCAATGGTAAGTTTTTTGGTCAAGTTTTGCAGACAGACCAACAGACGGACAACGGTAAAACAATATGCCCCATTCTTTCGATGTTGGGGCATAATAAAAACATATTCAAAACTTATAACCAAAATAAGTAACATCCTTACCGGGGCAACAGCCACAGTTTCTACATTAGCCACGGTTGTTGGACAACCAAATACACCCACATCTGCTGGGAATGGAGGCTTCAGTCTAGGTTTACCTTGTTTGCCTTCCAGAGATTCAATTAGAGCCTGATAAAACAAAGTAAACATTTATTGCCTTTTATTTATATATGATATTTTGTTGCTTAACCAATTCCCACGCAACAAAATTTTAGACTGGCTTAAATTCAAAGAAGTTGCAGACAACAATTTAAAGTGAATAAAACTTTGGATTTTTTCAACTTTCTGGGAAGATAACATTGTGGAAAATGAAGAAATCGCCTGTTTCCAAATCTATTTTGTTCAGGAACATAAAAATGCGATTGTGTGAAAATAGGTTAATAGTTTGTGGAAATAGGTTAAAAGTTAACGGAATACCACACAATTCCACTTTTGATGCCCCCAGGAAAAAACTATGAAAGTATAAACAAATTATTCTTACGTATCTCAAATTCCTGGCTATTAATAGAATTTAAGGTATTCCTACTTTTCTTGTCATGCCTCCCCCTCTCCCCGGGAAAAAAAGGAAAATATTGTGGAAAATAAAGAAATTGCTTGTTACAAGGGGGCATAAAATTTACAGAAATCAATTTAGAGTTACATCACTTAAAAATATAGGTTGATCTTTACAAGCCAGTGTCTTCAGTAATTCCAGAAATATTACAACTTATCAAAGTTTGCACAACAAAATTAACAAAAACAAAGGCAATGGCATGGCTTCGGCAACTCATAAGTTTTTTTTTTCTGAAAACAGCAGACCTTTCAAATTTAATGTTTTGAAATCATTAATTCTCTCTTTATCTGGAGTTCTGGCTAACAAGCATAGATAATGTGTCAACTTACAGTTTCTTCTCCACAAATATAGGCTCCTGCTCCACGATGCACATAAACATCAAAGTCGTACCCAGAACCACAAGCATTCTTACCAATCAGACCAGCTGCATATGCCTAGAAGGAAACATACAAATATCAGTCAAAGTAAACCCATTTCCAGACGGCAGAATTTTGGACAGGTCCAAATTGAAATAAGCTGCAGAAGATAATTAAAGTTTATGAAATTTTAGATATTCTTAACTTTCCGTGGTGAAAAACATTGTGGAAAATAAAGAAACTGCTTGTTGCAAGTAATTTCTTTATTTTCCACAATGTTTTCAAACTTTTTTTTTTTTTGACAGGTGTTCAAAAGGGTCATTGTGTGGGAATGGTTAAATTATCTTCAGAGAATAATGGAGAGATTGATGGTTCCAGAGTTGGGGTAAAGGAGAATATTTAAATTTCATTTTAAAAACCTGTTCCTGTTTTGCAAAATTCTAGACCTGTCCAAATCTAAAGGTTTTTGCAGATTAAAATTCAAGGTGGATTTTATTTGAAAATTAACCTTTCAGAAGAGTAGAAAATACTGTGGAAAAAGAAGAAATTGCTTGTAACAAGCAATTTCTTCTTTTTCCACAATGTTTTCTCAAGTATAAAATCATAGCAACTTGAAATCCCTGTTTTGTACGGGAAAGGGTTAATAAACAAACGGAGCAACCTAAATGCAAAAATTATTCAGTCAAGAAATATTACAAGGAACAGAACTGATACACAACATTCAACCAGTCCAGCAACCACTCCCCTTTACCCATTACTAGACAGCATAATTTTAGACTGGTCCAAATTGAAAGGAGTTGCAGATGACAATTCAAAGTTTATGAAATTTTCGATTTTTTCAATTTTCTGGATAGAAAACATTGTGTAAAATGAAGAAATTGCTTGGGGGCGTCAAAAAGCATCAATGTGTGGGAATGGGTTTTATAAGTCTTACAAAATCAGGATAATTCAGCCCATTATTTTCATCCAATCAAAATCTTTTCATCCAAAACTTAATAAAGTTAACCAAAGGAATATCCATGATCTACAGTTGACATTCATTTCTTTCCAAGGAGATTTTGCCATATTTCAAATACAGAAATAAGCCCCCCCCCCCTACATGCCATGATTTTCACCCAAACTCAATTTTTTCGAGGAATAGTATAATCTAGCCTGTAGATTCTGAGAAGGTTTTCCCTATGTACAATATATGGATATAAAACTCATGGACAAAAGCAATGTTTTTCATCCTAACAAAATTTCTTAGCTAAAAATTGAAGAACAAAGTTAAATTTGTATTAATAAATACCTCATTTATGGCTATCTGTAGCTGTGAGGCTTCATTGTAAAATTCTCCTCTTACATAGATGTATGCTGTAATGAGACGGCAAAATAACATGTTGGTTTCCAGCTACATAAATTACCAAGATTTCCATAGAGATGGGGTGATTTCTTTTTTCAAGGTATTGAATTTCGTTATTCAAGCATCAAACCCTATATGGTTGGTACTCATCAAGATGGTTGACAGGCTGCTGGCATTTAAATCGCAAAACAAAAAGAAATACTCCAAATGTTGGCCAATGTCCAAATTTCAAAGTTCACTACCGGCCTAAATGCATTATTTGATTGGTTAATTCATTTATTTAATTGACAAGTCAATCAGTCAATTGACCAATCAGGGCTGTAAATCAAGGATAATCGACCAATCAAATTATTCATTTAGCCCAGAATTTAGCTTTGAACTAAGACTTGGGCTGTCATTTGTGAGAAATTTTTTTGTTGGTTTGGCGACTTAAATATCACAGCTATCGCTTATTCAAGCAGTTAAGATGATTAGGTTGCGTTCCTACCATTTTTTGTTTTTATTACATGCTATTAGGTATTCATTTTGCAAAAATAATATAATATCGTTGATAATTGCAGCTGAACTTCCTCTCTGAGCCAATGGGCAGGGTCAACTGAGGAAGAGGGGCGGCAGTGATTGGCCAATGCCAATGAGTACCAACAACATACTACAGTCAAATCTGTGTTAGCGGCCAACTATGCACAGCGGCCAATCTGCCGACAGCGGCCACTCGAGTTCCCCCAGTGCAAATTCCTTCTTTAATTGCACTGTGAATAGCGTGATCTCCTGAAATGCGGCCTGCGGTCACCGTTATTGGTCTATTGTCAACAATATATCGCACCTAAACAACGGTCATCTAACAAAACACGCGATTTAATTAGTCGTGTTCGAAAAAATCAATAATCACTACTATAGTAACTGCCGAAGTCACCTTATCGTAATGTACAAGATATAATCAAATAATTATCGACTTAATCCCTTGCAGTTGATTAATTGACGTGTAATTAGCCATTAATATTTATTTGGTTGATTTTATCTACTTGAGCGATGATTATTGATCAGAGGAGACGGAACTTTTTAAGTTGTCAGATCTCTTTTAATAAAATGAACTTGAGCATTATAGGTTGTTTATACATTTAGAGAACCGATTTTTTGAGGTCTTTAAAATGGATGAAAACTTGCTTTTGCTGTCAAATTTTGCTATCATGTCGCTCTCCAAACGTAAGTTTCTCTCTCTGGAGGATCGTGTGAAAGTGGTTCGTATGCTAGACTCTGAACGATCTTCTAGGATTATTGCTAGTGAGTTTGGTGTAGGTCGTACCCAGGTCCAAAATGTTGCTTAACATAAACGAGAATTTCTCAGGATATTTTCACTTCTGTCACAATATTTTCTATCTTAAATGGTACAAATGGTTCAAAGTGCCTTTTCTTTTTTTAAAAGACACTGGAAATGGAAGTTGAGAACTTTTAAGAATTTGGAGTAGCCTAAAGTTTTGTGATCTGTTAATGAGCTGACCCAAAATGGTATGACAAAACGGCCGCCCTATTGATACTGTGAACAGCAGCCAATCTGTGTACAGCAGCCAATTTGGCCCTCTCTCTTGACTGGCTGCTGTACACAGATTCGACTGTATTTGTATAAGAAAGACCTTGTTTTGTTTGTCATCTCTCTAACCAGGAGATCTGCCTGGGGTGTGCTCTTTCACTGAGATGGAAAAAAATCATGCAACTGGTCTGAGTTCAAAGAAGTTGCAGACAACATTTTAACCCTTGTCATGCTGTATAAATTACCTTACTGAAATGCCATCAAATCAAAGGGCTGAAAACACTGATAGAACTTGTTGTTCAAAAATCAATATTTTTTTTAGAAATCAACTTCATAAACAACTCTGACAGGAAAAGTACAAGCAGGAGGTATAGACTAAGATCAGCCTGCACATAAGTGCAGTCTGATCTTAGTCTAAACCTCCTGCCAAAACCGGAATATTCCGGGTTCAGCATGACAAGGGTTAAATTAGAAATTTAAGTGTTATGTCATGTCTTCATTTTGATCATTGTTTTCCTATCCCCTTTCTTTTATGGTCATAAATAAAATGGCATTGTAGATCAATGGGGTAACCCATTACAACACAAGGACGCTTTCTGAAGAATGATCATAGACAATTTTGTGGGAAAGGAGGATTCATTTGTCATGATTAGTCTCTATTTCTCTCGCAATTTTGCTTTCCTATTAACCAATATCACTGCAATTTGAAATATTGTTTGTTACTTCATACAATTTGGATTAGACTGAAATTTTATCACCTGATTATTTGTTGAGTGGTTATTTCTGTTTTAATTTCCTCTAAGCAATTATAAAATAGGAAGGGGTTGCAGACAACAATTTAAAGCTTGTAAATTTTAGGGATTTTTTAACCTTTGGCGTAGGAAAATATAGTGAATAATGGAGAAATTGTTTGTTGCAAGCATTTTCTTAGTTTTTCAAAATATTTTCCAAACTTTTTTCTTGAGGGCATCTTAAAGCATCATTGAGTGGGAGGGTCGTGAGAAAGCAGGATTGTGTGGGAATGAATTAACCTCATACCACTCTAAACATATGTTAATTGGATTGCCTCTCTATCAAAATTACCTGCTCTTGCCCCCATGGCTCGTCCAGCCACTAGACATCCCTCAACAAGAATGTGCGGATCGTGACGCATTATTTCACGATCTTTACATGTACCAGGTTCACTCTCATCGGCATTCACTACGAGGTACTTTGGCCTATATGACAAAAACAAGGAGGATATTTAATGTGTTCACGAAATACCTTTTGAATTAATCTCGTCATCTAACAATTAATCTCGTCATCTAACACAAATTCAGTACATGTATTTCGGACAAGATAATCATTTACTGGTACATCACATAAATAAATCATGAAATTTCAAACAACATCAAATTTCAGACATGATTAAAAACAGTGGTAACAGTATCCTTTTCCCAGGAAAAATTACTTAAAATTAACAGGAGGATAAAACTTATAATATTAATTCTATATTCAATGTTGTTTTGACCCAGCCAAAACTAAACAAGTATTATGGTCCATATAGTCTAAAGGAATCTCAATGAATTCACATTAAAGTTTTAAAGCATTCATACCTTCCATCACTTGGTTTGTTCATAAACCCCCATTTCATGCCAGTAGGAAACCCAGCCCCTCCACGACCACGGAGGCCAGATTTAACAATCTCTTTCAATATCCAGTCATTGCCCTTTAATACTATGTCCTTGGTCTTGTGCCAAATACCCTGTGTAAAGAGAAAAAATCATTTTGAAATAATATGGAGAATAATTGTTAGGTTAAGTCAAGATCAATTTATCTTTCCTTGATTGAACAACAAAAGCTAATTTTCATGAGTAGTGAAGTTATGAAAGGAGATATAGCTCCTGTTGTACACAAAGTGAAAGAGTTTACATATATCAATCTTTCAAATTCATTATTATGGAAAATTCTGATTCGTTTCTTAATGCCAAAGAGAGACAAAACATATTTTTCCACACAAATATCTGAAAGCGCATCATCTCAAAAGCCAATTACAACATGGCAACCTGATGGTGTCGTAAATTCGTTTGATTTATTGAATGAGGTTTAACGCCAGTTTTAGCAGTAATTAAGTCATACAGTGGTGGCTGGAGCACCTATTTATGGATTCCTGAACCGAGAAATCTTGATCATCAACAAAAATCATTCAAGAAAGAATTTTAACCCTCATCTGGTCATGCTGAACCCAGAATATTCTGTTTTGTGACAAAGTATAGACAAATATCAGCCTGAATGTATGTGCAGTCTGATCTTTGTCTACACCACCGGTTTGTACCTTTCAAGCTACAAATGTTTATAGCATCAATTGTAAACATAAATGTTGACCAACAATCAGAGCCCTACAGTGCTTTCAGTCCTTTGTTTGGGTGCATTTCTCAACATGGATTTAATTCAGAATGACAAGGCTTAATTCATTGGCCACCTTTAACCAATTACCAAACAACAGAATTTTAGACTGGTCCAAATACAAAGATATTGCAGGCGTCAAATTTCAGTTAATGAAAGTTTGGATTTTTTTCAATTTAGGCTAGAAAACCTAGTGGATAATGAAGCCATTGCTTGTATCAAGCAATTTCTTCAGTTTCCACAATGTTTTCCAAAGCTTTTCATCTTGAGGGGTATAGTGTTGGAATCAGTTTCACTTTTGTTGCCATGGCAACCAGAGTTTTAAGTGATTTCAATTCAATTAGCTTATTTCAAAGGGGATGACCTAAGGAACATTTCTGCCAAATTTGGTTCAAATTGGCCAAGTACATGTAGTTTGGGAGGATATGTCATTTAAAAATCGTTCTTTATTTCTATATAAACCCCACCCCCTGGGGCTCCGCCCCTTGGAACCCGAGGATCATGATTTAAGCTATTTTTGAAAGAAGTCAATATACCAATGCTTCATGAAAATATCAAGGCTCTAGCCCTCTTGGTCAGGAGGAGAAGATTTTTAAAGATTATTTGTAAATTTCACTTTTTTTGCCATGGCAACCAGAGTTTTTAACGGATTTCAATTCTTTTAGCTATTTTTAAAGGGGACCAGCTAAAAGACATTTCTGCCAATTTTGGTGCAAATTGGCCAAGTGGTTTGGGAGGAGATAAATAGATAAAAGGAGTTAAATAATTCTTTATAAGAGTAAACTTATATCCTTTCGAAAAAATAGATATATTTGACTTCAAAGTTTTACACACAATATTATGATATTTAATATTGAAGTAAGGATCTTCAATGAAACTAGGTCCTATGTTTTTCAAAATCTTTTTAATCTAAAATCAGAATAAGGCTACACCAAACCTGATTTACACACTAAATTCTCTCAAGGTCAAACACACCACAATGTTCAATCAATTCTTTACCCATTACCTCACAAGAAAATTTCAGGCTAGTCCAAATGGAAAGGAATGACATACGACAATACGACAATTTCCAATTTATGAAATTTTAGAATTATTCAACTTTCTGGTTTGAAAATATTGTGGAAAATGAGGATATTGCTTGGTTGAAGCAATTTCCTCATTTTATAAATGTTTTCCTATTTCTTTGTCCTGAGGGGGATCAAAAAGTGTCATTGTGTCGGGATGAATTTAAATAATATAATTAAGATCAAATAATTAAAATACAATACCCTTTTTATAGCTCCCTTCAGACGAAAGTCATGTCTTCCATATAAGTTTTGGAATATTCTGTCATCATCAGATAGGGGTCCAAATGTAGTCTGAAAGAAAAAAAGTTCATGTTTGACTCATAAACCAGGGTTTTGATCCTCTAGTCACATAAGTCTAAAAAATATCCTATTTTTGACCCTTAGAAAGTACTCTCAGGAGGGTCAAAACTAGTTGATTTGACCATCAGACTTTCCAATGGTGCATTTACTGTACTACTGTAAACTACCGGTAATAAGATAAATTAATGTTTAATTGATAACTTTATTACAGATTTAATGAAATAAGTGAAACAACATAATCAAGATAAGAAAAGGTCCTTTGACACTTAAACTTTATGAAATAAGTGAAACAACATAATCAAGATTAGAAAAGGTCCATTGACACTTAAACTTTATGAAATAAGTGAAACAACATAATCAAGATTAGAAAAGGTCCATTGCCACTTAAACTTTCAAATTGCACCCATTAACTTATCATTTTGCAGCTTAAACCCCTCAAAAACAGTTTTGACCCTATTCAAACTTGATTTTCAGCCATTTTACTGAACTTTTGAGAGAGCAACAATTCAGGATTTAACTGAGTTAATCTTTCTTTTGCTGATCCTAGAATACAACCGTCATAGGCAAGCAGCATGAACACAGATAAAGATCAATGGTGAAATCATGTAGTCTGATCTCCCAACACAAGGACAATTTTTAAGGGTATTTACCAGTTCAACTGGTTCAAATTGAAAGAAGAGCCAAACAGGTAATATTGTGAGAAAAGTAGAAATTGCTTATAACTAAATTTCTTCAGGGTATCATAAAACAGAAACTTGTGGTATTGTGACAAGGATCTTTCTTTGAATTGGGTTTTACGCCGCTTTCAACAATCTTTCAGTTATATCGCGGCGCTGGAGCACCTAACAATGGATTCCTGGTATTTCTCACACCAGTACCGCCATTACATCCTTTCCTAGCCTCCAGCTGCTATCCCACATAGATCTACCATTATTGACCCATTGGTGGGAGACAAAATAGTCGGAAAGGATGAGTGCTGCCGTCCGGGATTGAACTCGGGACCACTAGATTGACAGTCTGACACGCTACCAACTGCGCTATGACGACAAGGATTTACAAGAGCATGAGTGGGCCTTTTACAGTCCCAGCCAAGCAGCTGTCGTTCATCTGGACCGAAGGAAAGCTGAAAAATATGTGAATTCCAAGCAGCAACGTTCTCCTTTTTCACTCATTACCAGATAGCAATATTTCGGACTTATCAAAATTGAAAGGAGTTGAGAAAAATTTGAAATTTGTCAAATTTCAGTGTTTTTTAACTTTCTGTATAAAGAACATTGTAGAAAATGAAGAAATCAGTTACAAGCAATTTCTCCATTTTACACAGTGTTTTACCAATCCTTTTCCTCGAGGGGCATCAAAGAGCAATTGTGTGATGACAGCTTAATAAACCTTTTTCATAATTTCCAATATTCAAAGACATGTATATGTATTGAATGTAGGAGATAAAGTACAATGTATATATTATAATCTTAAGTTTTTGCCATGATTGAAATAAGATAAGTACATTAAAGAATAAACATTAGTAAACTATTGCAAAGCAGATTTATACACACCAACAGCAATTTGTCTCTCAAGGAGCATAGTTGACCTTTGACTTATGTTACCAAAATTGCAATACTGCACCTCTTTTGACCTTGGATATTGTATAAAGCTTCAAGATCATAAATCAATTGGCTTTTGAAATATAATAGGGCAATTCCTTGGATCAAATGCAGCAAATATACAGTCTCAGGTTGTAGTTCATATGATGCTAGATTTAAGCACGGACACTAAAAATACTACGAATGAAAAGCAGATGGAGATGGACAGACATGGTGAAACAATTATATCCCCCTCTACTTTTCAGCATAAGGTATAAAAACATTTTCGTCAATTGAAAACAAAAAGGAGCTAAATACCTTTTCTGGTTTCTTTGCTGCTTCTGTTGTATTCTTTCTTACAGCCACAACTGTTTGTGGGGCAACATTGTTAACAATGGCTGAAAAAAGAAGTTAAAAGCTACGCTAGTCGCACTGTCTAACTTTATCCATTACCAGACAACAAAATATTAGACAGATTCAAATTGAAGGAAGTTGCAGACAACAATTTCAATTTGCTATCAAAAAATTGTGGGAAGTCTTCATTTACCACATTGTTTTCCTAAGCTCTTTCCTTGAGGGGCATCAAAAAGGATCACAATATTGGAATGGATTAAAAGTAAAAGAACAAAAGAGCAAAGAGATACAATTTTAATAACAAGAGGGCCGTTGGCCCTGGGGCGCTCACCTGAGATAAAGGCTCTTTTTCTTTCAACAGTCTATTTTCATGTTAAGGTTAGGATTATGAAACAAGTGGGCCACAATTACATATAAACACTATGAACTTGGGGATCCAAGTCTAAATTACAAATTCCAAGGCTTTAGTGCTGATTTGAAAGAAGGAAAAAACTTTTTCCATGGGTTATAATTTAAGAAATAAGAAAGAAGTCTGTGAACTGATGCTTCTTGCCTATAACCCCCCCCCCCCCAGGGCTCTGCCCCTGGGGACCCGAAGATCCTGATTTTAGCTATTTTGAAAGAGGTCAATATACTGATGCTTCATGCAAAATATCAAGGCTCTACGTCTTCTGGGTCAGGAGGAGAAGATTTTTAAAGATTATCTTAAATTTTACTTTTGTTGCCATGGCAACCAGAGTTTTTAATGGATTTCAATTCTTTTAGCTATTTTTGAAGGGGACCACCTAAGGAACATTTCTGCCAAATTTGGTTCAAATTGGCCCAGTGGTTTGGGAGGAGATGTCATTTAAAAAATCGTTCTTTATTTCTATATAAACCCCACCCCCCTGGGGCTCCGCCCCTGGGGACCCGAGGATCATGATTTTAGCTATTTTGAAAGAGGTCAATATACTGATGCTTCATGCAAAATATCAAGGCTCTACGCCTTCTGGGTCAGGAGGAGAAGATTTTTAAAGATTATTTTAAAATTTCACTTTTGTTGCCATGGCAACAAGAGTTTTTAACGGATTTCAATTCTTTTAGCTATTTTTGAAGGGGACCACCTAAGGAACATTTCTGCCAAATTTGGTTCAAATTGGCCCAATGGTTTGGGAGGAGATGTCATTTAAAAAATCGTTCTTTATTTCTATATAAACCCCACCCCCCTGGGGCTCCGCCCCTGGGGACCCGAGGATCATGATTTTAGCTATTTTGAAAGAGGTCAATATACTGATGCTTCATGCAAAATATCAAGGCTCTACGCCTTCTGGGTCAGGAGAAGAAGATTTTTAAAGATTATTTTAAAATTTCACTTTTGTTGCCATGGCAACCAGAGTTTTCAACGGATTTCAATTCTTTTAGCTATTTTTGAAGGGGACCATCTAAGGAACATTTCTGCCAAATTTGGTTCAAATTGGCCCAGTGGTTTGGGAGGAGTTGTCGTTTAAAGAAATTGTTGACGGACGACGCACGACGCACGACGCACGACTGACGACGGACGGACGCCGGACGAAAGGCGATCACAACAGCTCACTTGAGCACTACGTGCTCAGGTGAGCTAAAAAGTTCATGAAAAAAATGCTGGATAATTTCCAAAAATATAATGAATAATCTCCTGATATCTTTTTTGTCCTGGACAGAATAAAAACCTAGACAAGTGGCCTTAAAAATAAAATTGTCAGCAAGAAGAAAATCCTATCTCAAAAAATGGGCATTCAGCACCCCTAGGACTAGAGAGTTAAGAAAGCTATCAGGGTTTTCGTTTGACCAGGGACCTCAGGTTTTGACGCTCAGAAATTCAGAAAGAAGTGAATTTGATGCTCGAAAATTTGCCACTGAGCGTCATATTGACTCTTGAAAATTTGTAGCCATGCGTCAAGGGTCATCATAACTGTGCCATATTATTGGAAAATGGTTAATTGATTATGATTTTTTTGTTTGTTTGAATGGGGTTTTACGCCGCTTTCAACAATCTTTCAGTTATATCGCGGCGGCTGGAGCACCTAACAATGGAATCCTGGTATTTCTCACACCAGTACTACCATTACATCCTTTCCTAGCCTCCAGCTGCTATCCCACATAGATCAACGATTATCTACCCATTGGTGAGAGACAAATAGTCGGAAAGGATGAGTGCCGCCGTCGGGAATCGAACCCGGAACCTCTAGATTGAAAGTCCGACGCGCTACTAACTGCGCTATGACGGCGGCTAATTGATTATGAATTATACAACCTCATCATGGATAACACCTAGCTTGATTGGTAATTAACACTCTCGAGTGATGGACATGCATTTGAGATCATAATGACACCTCAGGGTTCGCGCTGTCGGTCGCCATTGTCGCCAAATGCAACAAGAATAAAATTCTGACGCAAGTTTTTTTCATTTGGCGAAAGTTCATGGCGCCAAAAAATGAAAAGTCTTGTTAATACGTACATTTACTTTGACTAATATCCGGAAATCAAGTCCGAGGGCCAAGCGTGTATAATTGCTCAAGGGCTTGTATATTGGGTGAATTATGTCATCGAGTCTGACACAAGACCAACACATTACCACATTTAAATGCAGTTCTGATTGACAGCCAATCAGATGAATAAAATAGGCTCATTGGTTGGCGAGTCGTATTGATTTTATGTTGTGGGCGTGACTTAGTATTATGGATGAGCCAATGACGGCAATCACATAACAGATCAGTAGACCTCAAATATCACGCATAAATGGGCCTTTTATATAAAAAGTTTAATTAAATTGGCCGCCATTTGTTTTTTCCTGATGAGTACAATTGCCGAATTTGGGCATATTTTCGTATATTTCTGCTGACAGTTTCAGTCAGTTTCTAATCTCAGCACCGCTACCACAATTCCTTGCTAAAACAGTGAATCAGCATTTATGGGTAATAAGAAGGATATTCTGATGAACTGTTGATAGAAAAAGTGGTAGTTTGTCAAAATTTGACATAAATTCCAAAAGTCCTGCTATCCCAAAAGCAGACGAACTGTTTCTTTATTTGTTCATTCGTACCCAAGAATGTTCAACCTTAAACTGATTTTTTTTTTTCAAATTACAGAAGTCTACATTATTTTATTATTAAATCAAGCATATCTTACAAGCTTTATTACTTTTTCCTTTCTCTCTTTTTTTTCTCATCAAAGTCTCGATTTTCTAATCAAAGTACTGAAACCACTGATCAAAGATGAGTAAAAATCAATGTAGGTGTATGACTTGGCTACAGTCATTCAAGACAAAATCAAAATTGAATGGCCATGTTAAAAACCTGCTTAATATGCATGTTATCTATCTAACAACATATAAGAAGAAAATAACAGTGCAGTTAAGCATTGTTCCAGTTTGGCACCAACTCCTTCTCAATTTGGCCCCAACTTTTTCCATTTGGCCCCTACTTTTTAAATTTGGCGAAAGTGATGGCGACAACTTTTTTCAAGCCAGAGCTAACCCTGCACCTGTGAAATTATTGTCAGAGTTCTAATCCTAATAAAATTTACTTTTTTGTTAATTCTTTTATCAAAAACCTCACAAAATATAATTACAATTAAAATGAAATTACACAAAATGTTGCTCTAGAAATGTTATGGGTTTTCGTGGATAAAATCTGCACATCTTTTTATGAAAAATAATATTGATTTGTTCCCCTTTGTACTCTTTGAGATTTTCTAAAGCTGATTCAAGCTCTTAATATGTGCATGAATAGTAATCTTTCCCTAAAATTTATCTTGTATTGAAAATTGAATACCGTCAGATTGGATAAATGTTTTAATCTGAGACAGGGTTTAATTATTCTAAGGCACTATTGCTAAAACAATTATTGACATTTTAGAAATATATTTTTCATCTACTTTTTTCTAAATTTTAACAGGAGATTTAGCATTTTGACTCTTTGGATTTCTTTTTTGACTCTTGAATATTTTGGCTCAAGGGTCAATGACTCTTGAATTTTGGTTACTAGTGAAAACCCTGATTATTCTTAGATTATGTTTAATTTTGTACAAATGATGCAGTGTTACCTAACTATGTTTATCTTTAATATTTTCAAAATACAATAATCTGTGTTTTTGATATTATATCGAATCATTGCTTTAATGGTGACCGCTCAACTCGGCCCATTGGCAAACTTGGCCCATCACATAACTTGGCCCGGTCAACTCGGCCCAATATATGTTATGTAGTGATATGTGTAAAATTTCATCTTTTAAGAGAAAATAACTTTTATTTTAATCATATCCTTTTTTTTGTAATAAATTGATGAGTAATTATAATAACAAATTCTATACATCACCAATCAGTTGTTTGAAAACCCTATCTTGATTGGCGTACATTACAATGTACATTGAACAAACACAACAATTTAAATTGATGTGATTCAAAAAAATTAAATGTTAATGTTTCTATGTTACAACAATAAATGATTATGAAAATAAGTTTGAAAATATTAATTATACAATAGTTTAAATATATTACGCAATATACTTGCATTACTGCATACTACACTGCTCAAAATAATTAAAGGATCATGCAAATATTTTGGATTTGATGGACGCTATGAAAAGATAAATAAATATGGATTTTTAAACATGTAATGACAATAATTCCTCGACTCAACAAAGCTAGTAGAATCAACAACATGTCCACAGACAACAAAAATTTGGAAAAAATAAGAAAACGTTATAATTCTTGTAAACGGCATACCTTAGAATATTGAATACGATTTTGTTTTTAACAGAATAGTACTGACTCAAATTATGCCTGCTAGTAATGTGTGTGTCCCCCTCGTCTGTTATAGCACTCTAGACACCGATTTGGCATACTCCCGATTAAGGTGGCGATCAATTGCTGAGGTAACCCATTCCACTCTAGGATGAGTGCTTGTGTGAGGTCTGGCACAGTTAAGGGCCGGTTTTCTCGCTGCGAAATCCGTCTGTAGATGTAGTCATAGGGTTTTTGGTCAGGGGAACAAGCTGGCCAGTCCATTACCTCAATACTCTCCTCATTAAGGTAGTCCATCACAATCCTAGCAGTATGTGGACAGCCATTATCCTGCATAAGAACAAATCTATCACCTATAGCTCCAGCAAAAGGTCGTACAATAGGTGCCAAAATGTCATCTCTGTACCTTAAAGCAGTTAAAGATTCCTGATCAAACACATAGAGCTCGGTACGACCTGTAAAGCATATCCCACCCCAAACCATGATAGAGCTTCCGCCGAACCTATCGTATTCCATAATATTACACTCCGCATATCGCTCACCAGGTCGTCTCCACACCCGAGCACGCCTATCACATGATGATAAATGGAATCTGCTCTCATCTGTAAACAACACTGACTCCCAATCTCGCATCCTCCAATTAAGGTGGTTCTTTGCAATTGTCGTCTTCGAATTCCGTGCATATGTGTCAAAATTGGACCATTTGCTGGACGCCTGCATTCATTTCGTCACTGTGGAGTCTATTGAGGATTGTTTGAGTGGATATTCGTTGGCCAGTGGCGAGCTGTAACTCTGTTTGGAGCTGTGTAGCAGTGGACCTGCGGTTTCGTAAGGCCATCAGCCGTATGAATCGGTCATCAGCATCGCTTGTACATCGTGATCGACCTTGACCTAGGCGTCTAGTGAAATGTCCTGTCTCCTGGTAACGCAACTACAACCTTGCGACCACGCTCTGGGACACACCTAATGACGTAGCCACAGCGTGCTGCGAGTGTCCGTCGAGCAACATTTGTACTGCCATGGCGACCTAAGTTGGGTTTAAATGTCGTCGAACACCAATGCATAAGTGAACAAACACAGTAAGTCCAAGAAAAGACCAGAGAAATTTCATAGTGCCTATTTTCACCAAACGTCACAATTATGCTCCTATACAAGAAAGCATGCCTTTTATAGGGGTATCGTTGGTATCTCAATTTGCACGGACTGCAAGGGAATAAAAACCCTAAGTTTACACGTGATTATTTTGAGGAAGCATGCATTTATACATTATAACAATCGATATATATGTATATGTCAAAATGGCAATCCTAGAATCCATATAAAAAGTGATCCTTTAATTTTTTTGAGCAGTGTATATATTGGGGTTGAGTTGATTGTGCGGAGTTATTCGATGGGCCGAGTTGAATGGTAACTGTTTTAATATATGCAATTTGAATGACTGTTAAATATCTATCTGCAGCTGATGCCTACGTAAATTTCCTCACAACTGAATGATGATAGAATACTTTTGTATTTGTAATACTTTATCAATATTGATTTGACATAAAATAAAATTTGGGCCAGGTTATAATTTGGCTGAGTTGAAAATGGGCTGGGTTGACCTATCACCATTTAGAAGCATGGTATCATAGCCTTCATGCATCAGTCCATTTGAGTGCAATTTGGTGAATGCACTTGAAATCTCGAAGATGCCTAGAAGCCTTCTGTAATGCATCATAATGTGAGTTTTTTGTTTTGTTATTAGGGGAGGTGTACGGCCACATCTTATCAATCTTTTTTATTTCGATTCCCCATTTCAAGATGTCTTTCAACTGAGCAATATTGTCCAATAAAATATTTCTCCAGACTAAAGAATTCTTGATGACCTCCAAACTGAATAATTTTGTTTGTGTAACTTATCGAAAGTGATTCTCATGATAAAAAGCTACAAAATAACTTAATCACTTACTATTGGTTATTCTTATGTTAGGGGTAATACGACAGAGACTCGCCATGATCGAAAATGTTTATGAAACCAAAATTACATAAATCGACTTCCAAGGCAATTTTCCAAAATTCGTCCGCCGTTTGACTAAGTAATTTGTAAATAATACAAATGTCCCCCGCATACACGTATATATGGACTGGAAGTTAACACCCCACGCCAGTGATCTGATATATTGACTTAAGATACCATCTAGTGTAATAGTTCACGTTAGCCTTAACCCGTTTAGTCCTTGAAGTAAACAGCTTACTTATTCTTCGGTTAGGCGGTTCAAGTCACAGATTGTTTTATCAGAAAGTTGCAACTTTGGTATTAGTCAATGACCAAACCGCTTGCGATCTTGAAAAGCACCAATAGCCTAGTCTTTTTATGTTCTCTACATTGTTCTATTGGGAGTAGCCCTGGTTCTTAGAGCATCTAAGTGGCACATCCTCCTTTTTGTCTGAATGTGTAATCATGTTTAACGTTGAAATTATTTTATATTGTCAATATCACTGTGTTTTTAAGGGTAGAACCATTGCAACATAAGCCATACGTAAAGTGGTGCATATTTCAGCTTGCTTTGTAATAAATCATAGTGTTTTTTTTTTTTTTTGTTTTGTTTTTGTTTGTTTGTTGTTTTTGTTGTTTTTTTTTTGTTTTGTTTTTTTTTTGGAAACTGTGGCCAAATGAGTTTTCCACTGTACGTAATTTGTAATATTTACTAAAAGGTATGGATAAGAGTCTACCTCTGGTAGGAAGGATTTTATTTATTCAATTGGTAGAAATATGATGATCACTGAATGTGTCATATCATGATAAGGGGTGTACTTGGGGCATGAAACTTCTATCCATACATGTGGGTTCCTGAAATAAACCTGGCATAAGAGTGAGTGAATAGCTTTTTCGATAGTCTAATTTACATTTTGAAATTATAGCTTATTTCTAGTAATTTGACCTCATTGTTATGATATAGTAGTAATAGTTGCCGTTTATCGAAATCTAAATATTTAAATATACTCAAAGAATACGTAATTACAGCAGCGAAACACAGTTAACTACAGTGATAAATGACTGGGCTCATGTTTCATTTTGTTTAAAACACGCTGATGTACGAGTATTTATACTGGACTTCGAAAAAAACTTAGATACAGTACCACATGAACCGATAAACTATTGAACACCAAATTACGTCATTATTGTGCGAAAAATATATTAAACTCGATAGACCCCTTCCTAGTTATCGGAAAGCAGCAAGTTGTAAACATTCGACTATTTGCAGATGACTGTGTCTATTTAAGAGAAATACACCAGAAACATACTGCCTTGAATTACAAAACGACTTTAATACACTTGGAAACTGGCATGGCAGCTTGAGTGAGCAGCATTACAACACTCACAAGGAAATGTAATGATATCAAATATAGATATACTCACGAAAACACAATTTTACCATCCCCAAAGTCAAATAAATAACCGAGGGTATACTTTACGAATAACATTAGATGGAACAAACATATTGTAGATGGAACAAACATAGTGCAGAACTTGAAAGAAGGCTTACAAAACACTGCGAATATCAAAACGAAAACCAGGCGTACAACGGAATCGTAAGACCAGTATTAGAATATACAAATGCATCCTTTGACCTCTCCCAAACTGATTATGAGGAAAAAAAGCATTTTTTATTTCACCAAACTATGACTACAGCACAGGAACTAAGACCAACATACCAAACTCACAAAAACTACATTGTCTTAAAAAGAGGAGAAAGAAAAAAATCGTCAAATCTTATCTTGTAAGTTTTTAAACAACAAGGAGATACCGGTAAACATTATATCATACCAACATGTACTTATAAAATAGACATGCTGAACTTTCAACTTTAGTGATCCAGTAAAAACGTTTACTATCAACAATAAAAACAATTTTCAAAAACTACAAAACCTACCCATAATGCAAGCGCTGCAAAAAATGTCCGAAGATGCTTTGCCCAGCCAAATAAAATCATGATTAAATATGCAAATTAGAAAGTATATTGTGTGTTATACAGTACATCTATATACTTATTAACCGAGTTAGTAAAATTATGTAATTGTTGCTAGTTAACGGATTATTCTAGGTAGATTTTGTCCAATTTTACGGCTGATCATTTGAGAAAATGATAATGATACATTTGTTCAATCTATAAGTGTACGCTTTTTAAATACAGTATTATAACTTTCCCTCCTTATTAAATGAATCTTAATTGGCTGTTTCTTTTAACTTTAGCCTATCCAATAAGAAAACATTAATACGGTTTAACTATTTTTGTTAAAACTTGCAGTCACAGTAGGCATTGACAATTGAACAGTCTGGTTACAGTACATAGCACTTTTGAGTATTAAAGCGGCTCTTGTACAGATTATGAAAAAGAATTTTGGCTCTCAGTTTTCAAATTTCTAACTTTAATGCTTTCAAACATTTGTAAGAAGTTGATTAACCCTACTTTGTTATCAATATGAGTGTTCATAACTTAAGAAAGAAAAGAAGCAAAAAAATGCATTACGAGACGCCAAATAAGCAAGTGAAGAAAAACCCAATGGAACCAGAATTCATCAGCTAAATAAGTTATCTATCCGGAAATTGCCTTATTAGTAGTTGGCATGACGTACCAATTACGTCATTAGCGTCCGCTAGCAATACAGTTATTATCGAAATCATCTGAAGACAAACGACCTCTACCGAAAAGCTCCGATGTTTCAAAAGGGCATTCGTAAAAAAATCACAGTAAAGTGAAGTTAGTGGATTTAACATGAAGAATATTTCCATAAAATTACTTCAATAACTATTTAAAAGCAGATAATTTGCCTATATCAAATTTTCATGAAAATCTGTTCAAAGACCGCAAAAACGCAATCTAGAATTTATTGACCAAATTGAATGTTCTAGTTCCAAAAGATCTTTTTGTTGTATTTCGTGGTTCACCTAGGTCTTGATTTGACTATAAAATAAGCAATCGTCTGCAAATAGCTGGGTGCACTAACGCTAGATTTTGTGAGGATATGGTTTGTTGCATAGAATATGTCCAGTATGTTTTGTTCACTGATGGGTTTAGTGTGCATCTGCACTTATCGAAGAATGTCGCACTATATTTAACGAAGAAGTGTCCCAATAGATATCTGGGCAATTAAAATGTCGGCATAAAATCAGGTGTTTATGTTTATTAGCGTGGAGACGTTCAAGCGATTCTTTAAGCAGGTTTACTTCTGACAGTTTCCGTTGGGGGGTGTTTATAAAATGAAATAATGTATAGATCTTACCAGTCGTTCGTGGAACTTTTAACAGGTTCAAATTCGGATTTACTGGTATATTCATCACGCTCAACAGCTGTTATATTACCCTGAACTGCGATAAATAACCAGCTCCTCGTAAAGTCCTGACATTGCGGACTAGATTATTGTTATCTTGGATGTTTCAGAGTCTTGTGTGTGGTATTTTGTTCATATGAATTTCTTGTTTGCTTGCCGTAAAGACTCGGTTCCCAAATTTATATCAGGTTTTATGTACGAATCAATGCAGATATAATTTCACTTTTGTTTTCCCTTACACTGCCAGTCAGCCCGATTAGCTCAGTTGGTAGAGCACATGACATCAAATCTCAAGATCACAGGTTCGAGACCTGGGCTGACCATATAAACTAGCAAACTTATTATCTCTCGGATGAGACGTTAAACCGAGGCCCAGTGTGACGATGCTATCCATTGAGCACGTTAAAGAACCAGGCGGATCTCTCAGCAGTTTCGTCCTATATCCCCCATAACAACTAACCGTTTTCTGGGGGCGTCGCTCATATGGGCATGTGCTACGGTAGCGACGATAAATAAACGGAAATATACACTTACACTGCCACAATTGATATTGACCTCTCTGTTTAAACATAGATAAAATAATTTATAATGTCACCATAAATCATTAAAACCATATTTATCAAGAATAATGTTATCTTTTACAAGGTTTGGCCTATGATTTTTTTTAGATATATTGCACGACATTATTCAATATCATACTTCCCATTCTCACACAATCACGTTTTCACGCCCATCAAGAAAATAAAATCTTTGAAAATATTGTGGAAAATTTCTTCGTTGTCCATACTGTTTGACCCCAATAACAAATCAATAATTCATGGACTAAAAATAGCCGTCTCCTAATTCTTTGTATTTGTACCAGCCTATAAATGTGTCGTCTAGTAATTGGATACAGTATGGACTGAGAGGCTTTGTTAAAGTTGACGGCGATAACAGTCTATATACAGTTATTAAAGTCGACATTGGTACCAGTCTAATATACAGTAGGCTACCAATTGTTCGATCGATGTCCCCTGCCCTTCACTGACTCCGTTGGTTACGTCCACTTACTCCAACAGGAAGTACCACTTTAATAATAAAACGGCTTAGTTTAAAATATAACAACATGGAAACAATGTGACAAAACAGATAAATTGATGATTGGCGACCTAAACGTCGTAACTACAGCTTGAATGATCTATAGCTACGACGATTAAGTGTCCCAACAAACAAAAATGCTGAACGTAAATGTCATCGAATGTCGTGGTTTTAAGTTCACTTACGACCTAAATTATTTGATTGGAAGATTGATACCACGATTTGCCAATTCACGTCAGCCTGTACGGATTTATTTCAAAATTTCTAGTCTATATCATTGCCCAACCGGAAATGAGCAACTCAATCCAAAATGGCTGACGAAGACGATTTGTCTCCAGATCAAATTGAAAAAATTGCCCATTACCAGGTATTACAAAAATCTTAAACATTTTAAATACTGTAAATCGTTTTAAATTAAGGCCCATCTATTGTCACAGATTATTGTAAATCTGGGATGAGAATAATGTTCTAAATTTCAAGATGTCGACAATAGCACGGTTACCTCGATAAAGAAACAATACCTAGATTGAGGTATATGAAATATGCATAATTTTGTATTAACAGGTTAGTGACAAAAGATTAGCCAGTATTTCAAACCATTTCAAACTCCAAATTGTTGTACACAATGATGACACCATCTTTGTTTCAATAAGATCCCATAGAAATCCCTACTTATTACCTCAGGGATTCCTCCTTGATATACCTTCACTCGCAATCCTGTCCTTCAGCCCAATTTGAAAAAAAGCTTCGGAAAACATTGTGGAAAATGAAGAAATTGCTTTTACAAGTAATTTCTTCATTATCCACAATGTTTTCTACAAAGACAAGCAAACAAATATCAGGATACATACAGATCTATTGTACTGGAGAGATATTGAAGAATCCTGACAGCCTAAGATTGCTGGGGTCCCTTCCAATTTTCAGGGATCCTCGGGATCCTAGGATACTGTTAGTCTCGACCCCTGGTACATATTTAAATGCTTTAAAAGTTGTGAATGCCGAAATGAAAATAAATCTAATATATTAGACTTACTTGGCTTAGCCTAGTGCTTCTAGGTAGTGCTGGCACCAATTCTGTTCTCACACACTTCAGCTATGAAATGGAAGCACTTTCTTCTACAATTGGAGAATGCCTATCATGAATTGGGGGAAATAAGTTGGCACTCTTGCGGGTATAATGCTGCTCCCAACTTAACAGCACACACCTGCTAACCCGTTAAAAAATAATGTCCACAAAGCTTCAGATACAGGTTTTCCAGCTTTCACAACTTATAACAACTTCCAGTAAAATGCACAGGAGCATTTACTGCATAAATTAAAATGACTTGATTCCTAGTAAATTTTAAGGGGTTTTTTTAGAAAAAAATCTTTAGCTAATAGTTTAACTGAAATATGCATCTGATGATAAAAAGCTTTTTCAACTAAGTGCTGCTTGAATAATTTTTCAGTATCTTCCCAATCTACATGTTTCTAATACAATGTACATATTGACATACCTCCATCTAGACATTGTATCAAGACATATTAGTTACGCATTGCTGACCATATTGTTTCTTACATGACTTGGGTTAGTGGGGGTTTCCCAGCAATCAGCCGGGTACCATCATGCAAACCAAGATTGAGGGGAGTCACAATGCTTGGGCAGAAAAAATGAATATCTTTATTCCTCAACCATTTATTGCAATTCATTAGAGTGCCGAATAAAAAGCAAAGACAACATTTTGCTTATCTATTGATGATTTTAGTTACAAAGTCAAGTGAATTTCAGAGAAATGAGAAATATCGGACATTTGTTATAAAAATAGCACAAACAAAACAGAAATTGTAGACAGTTTCTTTCTGGTTTCATTTAGTATTGTCACTTTCTAAACAATATTTAGAATTCAAAATAGTCAGATAATTAATAACTTATTCAACATTATATAATATACACAACAAGTTATTTGTTTTCAATATAGTGGATTTCTTTCATTCACTTATTCATACTTTCTCCACTTTTGTCTCCAATTGGCATCAAGTGGCTCCAAATTTTTGCCATTTTTGCGAATTTACTGGCGCAAGAATAAAATTTCCTATCAGGAGCCCTGCAATGTATAAGTTGTTATGCACTCATATATAGTTTTTAGCTCGGCTAAAGCCAAGGTATTAAGGCCTTGGTGTTGTCGTTGTTGTAGTCGTCATGTGAAAACTTGACATTTTGTGATATCTCTGGTTCTACTAAGGCATTCACTTGAAACTTGGCACACTTGTTAACTATCAAAAGTGCAACCTATACTATCAAGGGGGACAACTCTAGATGCATGTCCACTATCCAGCACCCAACAGCTGAGCATATGCACCCTTATGCGGTGCTCTTGTAAGTACATCCAGATTGCTCTCTACCAAGGCTGCTAAAATAATTCCCATTGAGTCAAATTGGCCTCGTCCCAGAGGCCTGAAGTTTGGTAAAATACTCAAATAGAGTAATTTCAAAGTTTTCTCCTCTGATTTAAACCTATTTGCCTTGAGGATGTCAAAATTTGGGACTTAGCAATTTATCAGGTTTCTCATATATAGATCAAAATGTTTTCATTTCTGATGATTAGGGATACAACCCAAACTTGTATTGTTGAAATGTATTATGATGTATTTTTGGCCAGTATAAATATACCTTCTTCTCAATAATTCATGACCCCGTTATAGCGCAGTCGGTGGCACATTGGATGTCATGGGTTTGATCCCCTGCGGCGGCACATACCCTTTCCGACATTTGTCTCTCACCAATGGATGGATAATTGTAATCCTAAGTGGGAAAACAGCTTGAGGTAAGAAAAGGATGTAATGGTAGTACTGGTGTGAGAAATGCCAGGAATCCATTGTTGGGTGGTCCAGCCACGGCGATATGACTGAAATACTGTTAAAAGTGGCGTTAAACCCAAGTAAATCAATCATCTATTCATATAGTGTAATTGATAAAAAACAAGAACTCTTCTCACAAAACAACAAGCAGTCAAAAGATTCACTTGCTAATTTTCGTGATTTCAGGATTTAACTGGTATTGAGGATACAGACATCTGTCGAGAAAGACTCGAGAGGCACAACTGGGATATTGAGGTAACATTACACGCATTACAAAGTGACAAAATTCTAGACTAGTTCAAAGTGAAAGAAGTTGTAGATAACAGTTCTAAGTTGTGAAATTCTTGTCAAAAGCAATTTCCTCATTTCTACAATGATTTCCTGAGTTTTTATTGTGGGTTTTGAAAAAGCCAGATTGAGTGGGAATAAGTTAACCCTTTCCTGTTGTTTTAGATTTTAGACTGGGCAAAATTCAAAGATTTTGCAGACGGCAATTTAAAAGTGAATTTCTTTGAATGATAATCTTTCAGTAGAGAAGAAAATATTGTTTAAAAAAAGAAATTGCTTGTAACAAGCAATTTCTTCTTTTTCACAATGTTTTCTCAAGTATGAAAACTCAGAGACGTAAAAACCAGGGATTAAATAGGAAATGGTTAAGACCTTGAATGGTTTGATGTTTGTGCTGTGAGGTCTAAATTTTTTCCATCGGGGAATGTATATAGGTTTTAACCCTGTCATATATACCACAAAATCATGTTCAGACATGCATCAATATCTCTTTGGTAATTGATTTCATAAACATATGTGCAGGCTGATATTTTTCTATACCTCCTGGCTCCTGCCAAACAGGAATATTCCAGGTTCAACATGACAGGGGTTAAGATTTGAGTCCTTTGGTTAGGTGACATGTTAGGGCTATGTGTAAATTTGCCATGTGAAAAAGGGCCATCCCGAAATTTGGTGAAACAGTTGAAAAAGAGTTGTAGAATAGGTCAGTCATGAATGAAATTTGAAAAAAAAGAACATATAAGGTAGTAAGTTAGAATAATGAGTGTTTAATCAAGCTTTACGTATCAGGGGGTCCTTTAAGCCCATAACCTTTTATTTACGGGCCCATTTTGAAAGACAGGACCAATGTATCAACTAGTTATTTGAATTTGGACCAGTCTGAAATTTTGTTATCTAGTAATGGGTTATGTATTAAATGATTACAGCACTGTCACGCAAGGTTTTAGTCTGATCTGAAAGACATTTCATAGGTTTGTTTGTTTATTGCAACGATCAAACCAGCAACCTTGACTGTTGAAGCTTACTGCTCTGCATACTTATCTAATCAGGCTGCCACATCTTTTATGTTCCTTCAGATTGCTGTACAGGACACATTCAATGAACAAGAAGGAAATCCATCAGTTTTTAACCCTCCACCCCCTGACCCTCCTACCCCTCCAGTCAATACAGAGCCAGAATTTCAAAGGTAAGAATCGTCATAGTTAATAAATATATGATTCAGAGCTGCAGTGGAGTTGTTTTGGGTATTACTGGTAAACACGATAGTTTTTGCTAATTTTGGTAATGGGCTTTATCAAATTGCTTTGTCTTCTGAAAAATTAATTTGATCCATTATTTAGGATAATCTGCCTAAATGACAAGAAATATTTTTTAGATTCCTAAAGGGAAAAAAATGTTATATCTGGAAAAAAACAGAGTTTTTGTACATTAACCCGTCACTAGAATAAAATATTTTAGATTGGTCCAAATTTAAGGAAGTTGCTGACAACAGTTTTTGTTGAGCCTGTGTGATCAGCAAGACAAAGTTGTCACAATTTCATTTCGGTGTAAGTGCATGCGTCAGCCCAGAATTTTGTCCAGAGTATAACCTTTATGGATGAATCTTAGAATAACTCGGCACAATTGTTCTTGTTGAGTGTTAGTGTCATGTTAAATCTTTAATGTGATACCTCCAAGGTCACAGTTGAAGGTAAAACAACAAAATTGACCTTGTCCGAAGCCTAACTTCTACATTTATGGATGGATTTGAAAATAACTTGGCACACTTGTTCTTCTTGATGAGTGCTAGTGTCATGGGAAATGTTTATTGTGATACCGCAAAGGTCAAGGTAACTGTTGGAGAGTCAAACAATAAAATTGACCTTGTCTGGAGCATAACATCTACTTTTATGGATAGATTTGAATAAAACTTGGCACATTTGTTCTTCTGTATGAATACTAGTGTCATGCGAAAGGTTACTTGTGATGTGTCCAAGTTCAAGGTCACAGCGAAGGTTAGACGACAAAATGGACGTAGTCCACAGCATAACTTCTACATTTATGGATGGATATGAAATAATGTGGAACATTTTTTCTTCTTGATGAGTGCTAGTGTCATATGATACATGCAATATCAAGGTCACTGTTGAAGGTGAAACAACCTTTTCAAGAGCATAACTTAGAAAATAATTTGGCACAGATGTTCTATGTGAGTCAAGGTCACAGTTTAATCCATGCCCTCATGATCCCCCTTTTTACGCACCTCAAGTAAACAACTTATAAAAACATTGTGGAAAATGAAGAAATTGCTTCTCACAAGTAATTTCTTCATTATCTGCAATGTTTTCAGCCCCAAAATACCAAGATTTTCAAAATTTCATCACCAAAAATTGTCGTCTCAATTTGGACCAATCTGAAATTTTGTTGTGCAGGAATGGGGCAAAAAAAAATTCTGTGCACCACATTCTCTGTACAAATCAGCGGCTCAACATGTTGTCCCTGGAAAAAGCCATTTCTCGTTTGTTGAAATTTTTCTAAAATCTGTTATTTTGTGTTGAAAATATTGTTGATAATGAAGAAATTGTTTGTTACAAAGTTTTCCAAATATTTGTTTTTTCCTTGGGGGACTTAGCAATAATCAAATATCTGTGACCTCATCAATCATCATCTTAATATGACATCATTTTGATCCCCGACGGCGGCACTCATCCTTTCCAACTATTTGTCTCCCACCAATGGGTCGATTATCGTTCAGAGTTGCATCCAGGCCGCGCGATTGCGGGATTCCCCCGTGTTTTTTAATCACTCCCCCAACCTCACTAATTTGATGGGTGAGTAATCGCGCAACAATGTTCTGACTCCCGCAGAATCGATTAACCAAAGGGGCGGTATAAAAAAAAAAGTGGAAAAAGACTAATGACGATTAACTGTTGATAAAATTAGCTCCAATCATCGCTATTTATAACCATTACCACATATCGTAATTAAACTGGTCCCCGATTTCAAATCCATGTGTATGAAATAGTCAGGGAACCCAACAGTGGAGCATGCGCAAAAGATTCTTTCCGTTTCCGGTTAAAGACAATCATGTCAAACTTAACAGAAAGAGTTGATTTAAATCAATCTGAATACCAACATAAGGCACCGCCGACTTTTTTATGGGCCTCAATATCTGCGCTTTATCATCATAATCGACAGACTAGTAGAAAGACCACGAAAGCCAATCTTGTCAGCTCTCGGGGCGAAAAATAAACGGACTCTGTTTCATTCAGACGCAAAATTGCAGAAATCGTGGTTGAAAAATTATGAGAGTTCGAAACACGAGGAGAAAGTGAAATCTGGAATGACTGTTATTTGTCTTGTGATAAACCTCGGGTAAGAATTATCTATTTACTGCCGGATGCACAAAATTTCATACTTGCACACATTTAAACATTTAGTCAGACCACATTTACTAAGGACAGAGTGCATCAAAGTGAGTTTGTCAGAGCTACCTCCAATATACATGATAAACTTCAGTTAAAGAATAACTTGTGCTATGAGAACTGCTTATTATATGACTAAGACAGATAAAGCCTTTTGAAATGTTGGCTCTACAAGAATAGAGTGGATTAGACTTGAAGTATTTAAAAGTAGGTGAAAATGTTTCAACATATTCATCAAGAGCTTAGTTTTTTGTCTCAATTTTTCAGTGATATATCTTGAATTGTGGTGAAAACTTATTAGATTTGTTGTTTACTTCATATCTTTATGAAAGATTTATCAATGAATCAACTTATTGCTTAGGGGTTTTGACCCCCCCCCCTTAGCATTTGTCACTCCCCCCATTTCAGTAATTCAGTGGGGGAGCTCCCCCTCTTGGAAGAAATCCTGGATGCAACACTGTCGTTGACCTATGTGGGTTAGCAGCTGGAGGCTAGGAAAGGATGTGATGGAGGTACTGGTGGGAGAAATACCAGGAATCCATTGTTAGGTGCTCCAGCCGCCTCGATATAACTGAAAGATTGTTGAAAGCGGCGTAAAACCCCAAACAAACAATTATAACATCATTTTGGTAGGTTTTCCTGAGCATTGTACAGAATTGTGTCTTAATTTCAGAATATACACTGCCCAAACCAGAGCTGTTCAACCAGTTGGCCTTGCCCAATGGAGTTACTACATTATCACCTTTCCATTTAGATTTATGTATTCTACACTTCTCGACATTATACGATTTGCATGTAAGTAGATTTATTAACCCATTCCAACACAGTGGAATGTTAGACCGGTCCAAATTGAAAGGAGCTGCAGACGACAATTTCAAGTTGATGGAATTTTAAATTTTTTCGTCTTTTCGGATAGAAAACATTGTGGATAATGAAGAAATTGCTTGATCCAAGCAATTTCTTCATTTTCCACAATGTTTCCAAAAGCTTTTTCGTTGAGGGGCGTAAAAAGGAGGGAATGAGTGGGAATGGGTTAAATGAAATTTCTAAAACAGAAATTCAAACCAATCAATACACAATATACAATAAAATTTTTTAATTTTTTCTTTACTGTTAATTGATATGCAATTAAATGCTGATTACTCATGAAGCTCATTGTATTTTCTATGATTGACCAGAATTGTTAAACTCTTTTTGGGATGCAAAAGAATTTCAGCCTGCAAATTAGTATAGTAACATTAATCTCGAGACAAAAATATTTGTATCCCTAAAATTTCTTAATTTAACTCTTTCCTGTTTTGTGAAATTTTAGACCTGTCCAATTTCAAATGTTTTGTAGACGAAAATTTACAGTGGATTTAATTTGAAAAATATCCTGTCAGTAGGGTGGAAAATATTGTGGAAAAAGAAGAAATTCCTTTTTACAAGCATTTTCTTCTTTTTCCATGATGTTTTCTCATGTATAAAATCACAGCACAGTAAAATCCCGGTTTTGTACTGGAAATGTTTAAATTAAAGAACCTAACACAAAACAATTTGACTCTTTGTTGTAGAAACATGTTCAGTCTTAAGCATACTGAAGGAAAATGTATTGTTTATTTCAGTTCAGTTTTTACGACCTGACCCTAGACGAAGTAAGTAAATGCCTCTGAAACTTCAATTAGGAGATGAAGAGAATTCTTCTTTTTATATTGCGTTATGAAATTGAAAACCTAATTACACTGTATGAAACTGCAGAGCAGATTCATAAAGATCTGTGATTAGTTTATGATTTCATGCCTGAGCAAATACAAAAGAATTCACTTCATTTCTAATGCTCTGATAAATTTTGTGAAATAAACAAATATTTTACTAGACTGAGACATTTACTTTGAGTGCAAACTATCAAAATTGTTCTCAACACAATTTTTTTTCCATTGAAGTATTCAATAAAATTTTCACCATATCAGAACACAGGAATTTTGAAAGATGGAACAAAAATTAAAATACTATTCAATAACATGGATGCTTGAAGAAGATATCATATCAAACAATAGTTAATGGCCCACAATAAGATAAATGATATTGTGTCAGACGAGCTTTGACCAGTTTCCAGACATGATATTTCAAGACTGGTTCAACTCCGATATTGGTCGACATTTACATGCAGCATTTTTAGCTCCAAAGGCTGAAAGCCAGTGGGCTCTTGTCATGGTGTTATGTCTGTCTGTAAACTTTTGCTTTAACCCTTTCCCATTTTGTTAAGTTTTAGACGTGTCTAAATTAAAAAAAAAAAGCTGTCGTCATAGCGTAGTCGGTAGCACGTTAGACTCCTAATCTTCAATCATGGTTTGTCATGGGTTTGATCCCTGGCGGCAGCACATATTCTTTCCGACATTTTTCTCTCACCAATGGATGGATAATCGTAAACCTAAGTGGGATAGCAGCTGGAGGCTAGGAAAGGATGTAGTGGTAGTACTGGTGTGAGAAATACCAGGAATCCATTGTTGCAGACGACAATATATAATTAATTTTATGTGAAAAACAATCATTCAGTAAGTAGGGAAGAGGATATTTTGGGAAACGAAGAAATTGTTTGTTTTAAGCAATTTCTTCCTTTTCTACAATGTTTTCTCAAGTATAGAAACGTAAAAACCAGGGGTTGAACAGGAAAGGGTTAAAAACATTGTCCCCAGAAAGTACTGCACAGATCACAACCAAATTTCACAAGATGCAGTGTTTCCATTTACATAAAAAAATATTGAGTCCCGGGGACCCAGTGCCGTAGAAAAAGTTGAGTCCCAACCACTTTCAGTTGAGTCCAATTTTGACTTCCAAATCATCTTCAAATTAATTGTTGTACTTGAACAGGCTTAATAACCCTTTCCCAAACAAGACCTAGTTTTGATATTCCCAGTAAAAGTGGCTTGGGTAAATATTGAAACAAAAGAAGAAACTGCTAATAATAAGCATATTTTCAATTTGCCTCAATGTTTTCTGAGATATTCTCAAGTTTTATACCTTTTCTATGATGGGGGCATCAAAACGAGGTCTGATTTGGGATAGGATTAATTAAGCACACAATTCATCCCTCTCAAATCTGTTTCAAGAGAGGTGTGAGAACTGGTATGATTTAAGCCATGAAAGCCTGTTAGTTGCACAGGCCGCCTATATTCCCCTATGGTTCAAGATAAAGAGTTAGAAAAAACATTGTGCAAAATGAAGAAATTATTTGTGACAAGCGATTTCTTTATTTTCCTCAATTTTTCTACTCCAGAAGGCAAAAAAAATGTGAAATTCTCAGGCATTTGAAATTGTGGTCTTCATGAACTTCGATTTATGACAAGTCTAAAATTTAACCTTCTGGTAATGGGTAAACAAACAAACAAACAACAAATATCTACTTTGAAGTCAATATGACAAAAAGAAATGCTTCCTAACGTTATTTTCAAAAGTAAAATATTTACGGCAGCTCTTACAAGCAGAGGAAAACCTTTCGACGCTATACCAACGCTGTGATACGTCAAATGAGAATTGTCGTCTGCTTCATACCTAAAAGTCAGTGCAGCCCGTAGTAAAATGTTCTTCTGCTAAGTTTCACAACAATTACTGCACTTAATTCGAACAGCAGACGAATCTAACTCATCTTTTATCAGCCAGTCTTTGAACGCCGGATCGGCAAGCCACTGGTCTTGAAAGACAGCGAGTGTTTATTTTTCTTGAAGCCATTATTATTTACAAAATGAAAGTAACAGTTGGTTTCCGGCTATCAAATTGCCGACAAAAGAATATTAAGACATTTTGGGTACCAGACGAAAAGTGGGAATCCCAACAATCGCAACTTTTCGGTTAGACGTTGGCGAAGTCTATTTATGGTAACTTTGGAAAACCGGTTACCTTGCTTCAAATCTGTCGTACTTTGAAATATTTTTTATTGTTTTCGCTAGTTATCTGACGTTTCTGCGTAAGACTTATGAAAATACATTGTTTTTGCCACTCATTTTATTTTGCGTCCCATGGACGCGACGAGTATTCAAATTTTGCGTCCAAGCTGATTTTCATGTGTATACAGATACTTTTATGTCGTAAATGGAAACTCTGCGATCCTTTGGTGACCCTTTAACAGATTCTTAAAAAATATTTGATTGCCAAGGCTTTTGTGGGCTAATTTTCATATATGATAGATTTTAAGTGAAAACTTTGAAAATCTTCTCAGAAACCAGTTAATAGATTTCATTCACATTTCACAGGTCTTTTCTTTTACCACACTGTTTTGTCTAGTTCCACTCAATGGGACATGAAATTTAGAGACTGTAAGGATGGAAAAGAATGGACTGAAGGCTTTATGTATCTATTTTCATCCCATATTTTCTTTAGGGGGGGAAGGGGGTAATGGTCTAGGGTATGAAAAAAAATCCTTGATTTTCTGAAAATTTCCTAAAATTGTAACTTGGAATTTTAACAATTCCTGAAATTGGTCTTTATTCAGAGCACTGATTAACATGTCTAAGATTTTGTTGTGCTGCAATGGGTTAAACATCGTAACTTTGGCTTATTCAACCTTTTTCACTTTTTTTCTATGAGACTCGCAATTCTTTAAATAACATCATTTCATAACAAAGAAAGAGTTCCTGTCAGAGGCAGTAGGTGAGGCTGGAAATCCATAAATTGAACAACATCAACCAATTCTGTTAGTAAACATGGTATGAAAAGGAAAATATAGGTATTCAAACCCATTTCCATACAGTGATGCCTTTGGACGCCCATCTAGAAAAAGAAATTGAGAAACTTTTTGTGAAATGAAGAAATTGCTTGTAACAAGCAATTTCTTCATTTTACACAATGTTTTCTAGCTGGAAAATTGAGCAAATCTAAAAATTCATCAAGTTTAGATTGTCGTCTGCAACTTTTTGGACAAGTCTAAAATTTTCCAGTGTGGTAATGGATTAAGTTAGCTGATCTTGCGTATCCTGTAATTTTCATTTGTAATTTACGCTTCTCCCATCACCTATTTCCAGATGTAACTGATCCAGTCGGTGACGTGACGAGATTTATAGCGGCATATAACGATAGATATGGTACTGACCACCCTGTGTTTTATCAAGGTTCTTATAGTCAAGTAAGTTTTGTTGTTCACCCATTTCAGGTGACACTTTTTGATGCCTGTAAGAGAAAAGGCTTTCAAAAAACATTTTGGAAACTGAAAAAATTGCTTGTTACAAGCAATTTTCTTATTATCCACAATGATTTCTACCCAATGAGACAAAAGAAAAATAAATTCTACCAATGAAAATTATCGTCTGCAACTTCTTTCAATTTGTACACGTCTAAAACTTTGTTGTCTCATAATAGACTAATACATTTACTGTTATTTTGTTTAGAATTATGCCTGGATAATTGATTGGGTACTGGCCACACCAAATAAACCCTTCAGACAAAGATATCCAACTACAATCTAACCTGTGGCTTTGGCCATGGTGTAGTTGCTAGCGCGTCAGACTCTCAATCAAGAAGTCTTGGGTTCGATCCCCGGCCGTGACGAATATCCTTTCCGACCATCCTCTCCCACCAACCGGTGGATTATTATTAAACTCAGTGGGATAAGCAACTGCAGGCTCAGAAAGGATGTAGTGGAAGTACTGGTGTGAGAAATACCAGGAATCAATGGTTTGGTTCTCCACCCGCCATGGTACAATTGAAATACTGAAGAAAAAACATAAGGAAGCATTTGCCAAAAATCAACACTTATGGATTGAACTGGAATTTGTTAAACCCATAAAATAAAGGTATAGACTTTGATGAACAAGGAACTGAAGATGATTTGTGAGGGGGACTTGTTAAATAACCCAATCTCATGCAATCCCACCTGAAAACATTGTGGAAAATAAAGAAATTGCTTGTAACAATTAACCACAATGTTTTTCTACCCCAATAAACAAAGAATTTTAAAATTCCATCAGCTAAAAATTGTTGTCAGTAACTTTCAATTTAGACCAGTCTAAGATTTTGTTGTATGGTAGTGAGTTAATCTAGTATAGCCAAGCAACATTACTTGTCCCTCATTGAAACAATTCCCAATTGAAGTTTTTCCATTACATTTATTAATATTCAGCTCAGTTATCTTGGTATTGAGGTATTGCTATGGCCAGGTGACATCTGCGTCAACACATGCATCTGCGTCGGCGTCATTCTCATCTGAAAACTTCGACAATATGTGATAAATCTTGTATAATTGAACATATTCACTTGAAACTTGGAATATATTTTCACTATCAAAGGAGCAATCTTACCATCAAGGGAGATAACTCAAGATGCATTTTATAGGAATTTTGTCTCTTTTTGACTTGGACACTTTACCCACATCATGCACTTAAATAACTGAATATTGTTAACTAGATGTGGTGCTCTTTTGTTGCATAAATGTTAACAGATTGCCAGTATGAAAATTAAGTTGGTATTATATTAACATAGCAAAGTTTAATATTAAACCCTGGTTTTATGAATACACTTTGTTTCATATTGTAGGCATTAAATGATGCTAAAAGAGAATTGAGGTTTTTATTGGTATATTTACATGGTATAGATCATCAAGATACAGACCATTTTTGTAGGTAGGTAAACAAGAAACTTATTTGCACCACTGAAGAGGTAATTAATGGATCACCTCTGTTAGTCAAAGATCCACTGACCAATCAAATTTATTTAGATCCGAAGTAAAATGTGGACCCCAGACATTTATATAACTCTTTCTTGTTGCAAAATTTTAGATCTGCCCAATTTCAAAAGTTTTGCTGACGAAAATTAAAAGTGGATTTGAATTGAAAAATAACCATTCAGTAGAATAGAAATTATTTTAGAAAAAGAAGAAATTGCAATTTCTTCTTTTTCTACAATGTTTTCTCAATTACAATATTAAAGGAACATAAAAACCAGGGATTGAATAGGAAAGGGTTAAAAAAAAAAACGTTACATTATCGGGCCATTTAAATGTTGTAATTACAGCTTATTCTAGCTGGTTACAATGCTTAGTTGGACTATACTTTTATATTTGCTAATGTAGGCATTGTAGTTATAGCTAATTCAAGCATATTCAAGCAGTATTTAAAACTGTTAGTTGGACCATCAATGATTTGCATTTTAGTGATCTTTTAATTTCTATCATGCATCCAAATCCTTTTGAAACTTGATCAGAATGATAGTCAGGTCCTAGGGATAAAACTTATTGAAAAGTGTGAGGGTCTGTTTTAAACACAGGTAAATGCTACTTAATTATAATTTGTAATTCACATTCTAGAGGCAGCCATTTAGGCTCAATCTTGAATAGAATGTTTGTCGAGTATGCTTTTGAAATATGTTCTATAAGAAAACACAAGGAAATGGCTTAGTGTCTATTTCGTAGTTTACTCTCTAGAGGCCACAATTCAAGCTCAAACTTTATGAAACTTGGGTAGAATAATTGTCAGTCATTAATAATGAACCTTTTTTTAAAATTGATATTTTCTGTTTTACTTTTTGATGAAATTTTGATTTTGAAAAATGTGGGCATAGCAGGGCCTGGCTTATGAGACTTCAAGAAATCATTCTCAGACAAGCGATTTAGGGCAATTTAGCCTTCTTATTTGACTCTTAATATATTTCTTTCAGGGGGTTCAAATTGAACCCGAACCCCTGAAAGAAATTTCTAAGGGTCAAAACAAGACAGTTTTAGATTTTTGAAGGTCAAAACCCTTCTTTACAAGTCAAACACGAGCACAGACTATCGATATAAATTGAAGAAATATATTTTTAACCTGTTACCAGATGGCAAAATTTTAGACTGGTCCAAATTGAAAGGAGTTGCAGACAACAATTGAAGTTGATAAAATTTCATATTTTTTCCACTGTCTGGGTAGAAAACATCGTGTTAAATTAAGAAATTGCTTGTCACAAGCAATTTCTTCATTTTAAACAATGTTTTCCCAATTATTTTTGTTTAGAGGCGTCCAAAAGCGTCAATGTTTGGGAATGGGTTTAAATCAGTCTAACTTTTTTCCCTATTTGAGAAAAGCTATTTTATCTGAAACTAATTTGAATTTGTTAACAGTTGGAAATGAATGTTATTTCTTTTTCCTCCAGGAATACAATAGGAAATAATGAAGTCATCCAGTTTGTTAATGTAAATATGTTATTTTGGGCTTGTGATATAAATAGACCTGAAGGTTATAGAGGTAAGTGGTGGTTTCTTTGTTTTCCTCTGAACCAATCTGTTTGCCCTTTCCAGAACAATCATGTGTTTTCACAATTATAGGAAATTTTTTCAACGGAAAACCATTACAGGATTTTATACAAGGGAAAACCTTGTGGGAAAAGAAGAAATAGCCACTTGTCAAGCCTTTTCATAAATTTTCATTTATCTAGAATTGTTCACCTGGGCTAAGCATTTTTCACTGATTTTTAGAAACAGCCATTAGTTAACCCTTTCCCGTTTTTTGAAATTTTAGACCTTTACAAATTCAACGGTTTTGCAGACGATATTTTAAAATGGATTAAATTTGAATAATAACCATTCAATAGGGTAGAAAACATTGTGGAAAAAGAAGAAATTGCTTGTCACAAGCAATTTCTTCTTTTACCACAATGTTTTCTCAAGTTTGAAATAACAGCAACGTAAAATCCCGTATTTGTACAGGAAAGGGTTAAAGAAATTTAGTTAAGCGATCCAGAAGCATACTGGCCGGCTTGTTTGTTTCATGTTACTAACCATTTTTCAAAATAACACCATTTAATATCAAAGTCAAACTTTATTTTGGAGTTCAATGGGCGTGGCAATCTGTTAGTTGTTTCAATTGGATGATTTTAATGAGTTCTCACAACAAAGGGGTAGAATAAACACTTTAGAAAGTCATCACTTCCATACTTCAGAGGTCTATATAAGAGGGGGTAACATCATTCTAAAATCCTTATTTCTCAACGAAACCCTATGTTGTGGGTACTAATTTGAATCGTCTCGTTGAGATGATTCAAATGAGTACCTACAACATAGGGTTTATGGCAGTATTGATGAAATAATACCTAATAAATGAATTTTAATATCTAATATACGAATGACGTCCTCTATCCATAGCCCTGTGTTTTCTAAATCTCAGACTGTTTTCTGCTTTCAGTTAGTCAAGCAATGAGAGAGAATAGTTATCCCTTTTTAGCATTAATTGTTTTACGTGATAACAGAATGACTGTGGTAGCTAGAATAACCGGACCAATTGGTGAGTTGATTTTGAATAATTTAACCCAAAATATTTCAGACTAGAATTCTGTGTTTTATGGTTAAGGCTCAGAGCCAGAGGGAGATAAAATGATGCAAACAGGGTTTTGGTCTATAACACCATCCCCCTGCACACAATCCATTGATCCCTTCCCCCCCTCCCTTCCTAAAAATCAGTGAACTACAACACCCAATTCCCTCTTCTCAACCCATTTCCTCAGAATTGGAGATAATTATGGTATTGCACACATTCACATTCTACTTACATTTATTTCAACTGGTATCATCTTCTCCATCTGTATGTCCATTGCTCCTGATGTTTGTCCATCTATTTTAACACCCCTCCTTCTACATTTATCAGCCAATTTGAATGTAAAGATTTTAGCACTCCAGCAGACTTAGTTTTAGCAGTCTGTCGGTGTAGGTTTATTGTTTAACCCTTTCCGACACAAAGAGATTTTAGACCTGTCCAAATTAAAAAAAGATACAGACGACAGTTAGATAGGTAGACTGAATTTTAAATTATTTAGTCTTTTGGGATAGAAAACATCGTGGATAATGAAGAAATTGCTTGACACAAGCAATTTCTTCATTTTCCACAATGTTTTGTAAAGCCTTTTGCATAAGGGGGCGTAAAAAGGAGGGATTGTGTTTGAATGGGTTAATGTTCCTGGTCTTTAATTATTCAAGCTAACTTTGATATCTCAGTTGAATAGAATCGTCAGTGGGCAGGGCCAGCAATTAGTTTAATGTAACACAATGGATGACTTCACTGCACATGATTCTGTGAATGTCAGTTGAAATAATTGACCAAATGTGGCTGTCAAACAAAGATGAAACTGCCATTCAAATCATTCATTTGGATACGAACTTGAATTTGGACTTTGACATCTGCCAAGATTTTTCTGGAGCATTTTAGCGTGTCAATTGGAAGAATGGGGGACTATTTCAGTCACCCAAGCGTCGGGGTAATGCTTTAGTTAAACCTTAATTTAAGTGTCCTATCTCAGTTACTACTTATGCAAATGCTCGAAAACTTTGCACATGTTTTTATGGCAATAACATCAGCCTGTAGACACAAATTCAATACATCTACATTTATTTTAGTTGAATTTCAACTCTTTTCAGAGTTGGAAGTTCTTGACCTTATGTGCAACTGTCATATATCTTTGATAACCCTCTTTCTACCAATACTATTGCTTTGAAACTTTGTAAATGTTCTAGGCAAATATTCATAATAATTGCATAAATTATAGTTGAGTTTTGACCCTTTTTGGACTTAGAAATTCTAGGTTAAACCATGGATGCTTCTGTCATATATCTTTGATAGCTCTTTCTCTACCAATACTATTGCTTTGAATCTCTGAACTTATTTTTTTATTGCAGTAATATCAGTCTCTAGACACAGATTCATTACTCTGACATTCAATTCAGTTAAAATTTAATCCTTTTTTGTACCTAGATATTCTTAGTTAAACTTTACATGCTACTGTCGTCTATCTTGAATAACTCTCTTCCTACCAATGCTATTGCTTTGAAACTTTGCACAATTCTTTTGTGACCAGCAATTCATCTTCTAGCGGAGATTCATTGCTCAGGAATTCATTTAAGTAAAATTTTAACCTTTTGGACTTGTTCCTGTTTTACTTAAAATTTTAATTGAAATATTTTTTATCTCTATTACTAATTAGGTGTTATGCCTAAAGATTCATACTTTGGTTGAATTGTTAACTTGTGACATTTCAAGACGACTTCAGATGATATTGTTGGAAGAAAACAGATGTCTGTGATATCTATACAGAACTTGACATATTCTGATAACTAACCAAAATGAATATAATAATTTAAAAAAAATGAGCCTATGCATGACATTTCCAACCATTTTGCATGTGCCTGACTCACACTCATTGAGCACCCTGGACAGCCATTCGGGGCATTTAGAACATTCGCTGATTGTTTAAAGAAGCTTTGGGTCAGTATCTATCTACAGAGCGCAGAGTGAAGACTCTGATCAGACTGTGCGGATGCACAGGCTGATTTGAGTCTTTACTTTGCGCACATGTGTAATGGTTGGAAATGTCACACATGTGCTCAAATAAAATAAAATTCACAGGAAAGTCTGCAGGTATTGTGTTTACATAAGATAGGATATTATTTAACCCTTGTCATGCTAAACCTTGAATATTTACCATTTGGTAGGTTGTATAGATGAAGATCAGCCTGCACATATGTGCAGTCTGATCTTATTCTATTTGACCTGTTATCCCACCTATTTATCTTGTTCAACCCAGAGATTTTTATGTAAATTAATTTTCGAAAGAAAAGTTGACCCACAGATGGTGCTTCTAGTGCTATCAGCCTTTTGATTTTAATGTTATCTGAAAAGGATTGTATCCAGCATGAAAGGTGTTAAGTATAAAAATATCAATGTTTGGCAAGCAAAAGCTGGTATTTACGACATTTTGCTTGCCCATTGACAATAGTCAGTTTAAGGCTCTTCCGCCTTATCTACACTCTGCAGATCAAACCAAAACTTCCTAAACCTATCATTTTAGAACCTGAAGATTTATTACAGCGGTTGCAAACGAGTATGAATGAAAATGAAGCATCATTGGTGGCAGCTAGAGCTGATAGGTAATCATGCTTTGTAATTACTAAAACTTTTGTATGCTCTAGCATCTATGAGATTATATTAAATTTGGATATATCTTTGCTCCTATTTTGTAATGTTGACAGGCATATAGAAATCAAGTGGATCTGTCTGAAAACACAGAAAAAGGGGCCTAGTGGATTTTCACTCAAATTATTCATGTTTGAGCAAATAAGTTCATAATGATTATCTGATTCTCTTGAAACTGTCACAGAATGATTTTAGGGTCATAAGAAAGATTCTTTTATAGGGAGTAGATCTGTTGGAAAATATTGGAAAAGTGGCCTTTTGTCTTGTCTTGAAGGATGGTTCCTTCTGAGAAAAGAAGGATCTTTCAGATAAAACAGGAAATGGTGCATTAAGGATCGTTGGATTAATGATTGTTCAAATTGATAAGGGGATAAAGTCCAATTTGTTATTTTCATTTTATGCATTCTTCTCTAAGTAATTAAGTTCCTTAAATATTAAATTAAATTAAAGGAAAACTCATGGGCCTCTTGTTTAACAATGAATTATTTTCTTCAACTTTTAATTTTGACCAGTCTTTAAGTTTGTTGTCTAGTTGTCTAGTTATAGGTTAAGCTCTCGAATTGTGGAAAGATACATTCCCCCAGGGTTGTTGCACTAAACTGTCTGTATTCCCTCTATATACAGAAAGATTTCAAATAAATCTGACAAAGAATCTCCGCTAAGAGTAAAAACATCATGGGAAAAGTTTGTTCTGATATTCCAAAGGTCAAGGTTACAGTTGAAGGTCATTTGATAAAGATTTGTTCACACATTTGTATCATTGACACACATGTATTTTTAGCGGGGCTGTTTTCGGAGAAAACCCAAGGTATTGTCATCACCTGTGCGTTGGTATTGGCATGACAAACTTTAACCTTGGTCATATCTCTGTTGTTATTGAAGATATCCTCATGAAACTTGGCATTTGTATTGAGCTATCTAGACTATCAAGGGGGATAACTCTAAAAGCGTTTTTAAGAGTTTTGCCCCTTTTTCGACTTAGAATTTTTGCATTATCCAGCACCTGCAGCCGAGCGTTGCACTGTGGGGAGTGCTCTTTCTTATCTATGAATTTATAATTCTAGAGCAGAGAGGAGCTTTAACCAGTCCTTAAGACAACAGCAAGATGAAGCATATCATGAGTCCCTCAGAGCTGACCAAGAAAAGGTAGGTCTTCATATACAATCTGTAATTCTTATCTTTGTCCAAACAAACTACTTTACAGGGGCCCTGTCTGGCTAAAGGGTTAGAGTGGATGACTTATAATCTGAGGGTTCAAATCCTGTGTCACTGGTCAAGTCAGTATTTCCAGTATTTGGGCAAGATGGTTCAGTGTCCAAGGCTAGTATTGGTGATACCTAAAAAAGATATGAACTCTGCTGTTGTTTAACTGGAAAATTGTATAAGTGGCATTAACCCTTTCCTGCTATGCAAAATCTTAGACTTGTCAAAATCCAATGGCTTTGCAGACAAAAATTCAAAGAAGATTTAATTTGAAAAATAACCATGCAGTAGGGTAGAAAATATTGTGTATTTGTGCTTGTAACGAGCAATTTCTTCATTTCTGACAATTTTTCTACCTGAAAAGACAAAATACTGTTAAGTTTCATAAACTTCGAATTGTCGTCCTCAACTTCCTTCAATTTGGATCAGTCTAAAATTTTACCATGTGGGAATGGGTTAAATCAAATTTAGAATGAATTTAGTAGATTTAACAATAAGAAAGAATAACTTTTGTTAAAATGACATGGATTACTATTGGAAAAGCAGATTATTTTCCTACATCAAATTTTCACGAAAATCTGTTTAAGAGCCACTTAACCCATTCCAACACAATTCCTCCTTTTTACGCTCCTAAAGAAAAATGCTTTGAAAACATTGTGTAAAATAAAGAAATTGCTTGTTTCAAGCAATTTCTTCATTATCCACATTGTTTTCAATCCAAAAAGATAAAAAAAATAATTTCATCAACTTGAAATTGTTGTTTGCTGCTTCTTTCAATTTGGACAAGTCTAAAATTTTGCTGTGTGGGAATGGGTTAAATATCTGTGATGTCATTGATAGATGACCCAAATGGATTAACCCATTTCCAAACAATACTACATTTGAAACCCTGAAGAAATATGGCTTGAAAAAAAATTGTGGGAGAATGGGGAATTTCTTGAAATATGCAATTCTTCTTATCTCACAATGTTTTCTACTTTGTTTCAACACTTGTATTCCAAATTCAGAGATTTTCTATCATCCGTGGCTTCTTTCAGCTAGGACCAGTCGAAAATTGTGTAATCTGGAAGAGCTGTAGCTACAATATTTTGATAAATGGAATTGGGTCCTTGTATTACATAAGAATTGTCTTCTACTTTTTCAATGAATGAAGGAGAGAAAGAAGAGGGAGGAAAAAGAAAAAGAGATGGAAGAAGAAAACAGAATAAAACGAATTCAGGAAGATCACAAAAGAATGCTTCAGGTAAAATATGTGAGCAGACACACACTAAAAAAAAACCCTCTATGGCTCAGTGGTTATGAATGGGGACTTGTAATCTGACCCATGTTCAGGCTTGTGGGTTAGAATCCTGGCCACGGCACCAGCCACTTTAGTATATCTTGGCAAAGACAGCACAGAGCCCCCATTCCAAAAAGCACAGCAGGGTTTTAACAGACGCAGAAAGCAGTCATTCTACCAAACTCAGTTTCTGTTTGAAGTCCGATTTGAGGGGTAATTGCCAGACTGTTCTAACCTGTTTATACATTTTATAGAGACTTATGTTTATGATTATCCACCCATTGGTGAGAGACAAATGTCGGAAAGGATATTTGCCACAACCGGGGATTGAACTCATTACACCCCATGATTCAAGATTAGGAACGCGCTACCAACTGCACCATGATGGCGGCAAAATAACAGATTGAGCTAAATTCATCAATTCATGTATTATATGTTGTCTGCAACAACTTCTGATTTGGAGCAGCCTGTGTATGGTAATGTCTTTTGAGTAAAATATTTCAGTTGGGAATTGTAGCAATTAACCCTTTCCCCTTCAAATACGGAATTTTACGTTCCTGTGATTTTATACTCGAGAAAACATGTGGAAAAAGAAGAAATCGCTTGTAACAAGCAATTTCTCCTTTTTCCACAATATTTTCTACCACATAGGATGGTTTCATTTCAAATAGCATCCATTTTTCATTGTTGTCTGCAACCTCTTTCAATTAGGACTAGTCTAAAATTTCCAAAAAACGGGAAAGGGTTAATAGAGCACCACTAGATTGGAAGTGTCAAGCCTTTAACCCATTACCCCACAACAATATTTTAGACTGATCCAAATTGAAAGAAGTTGCAGACAACAATTCAAAGTTTATGGAATTTTAGATTTTTTTAACTTTTTGAATAGAAAGCATTGTTTAAAAAGAAGAAACTGCTTGATACAATACAAGCAATTTCTTAGTTTTACACAATGTTTGCTGAATTGTTTTTCTTGAAGGGGGTCCAAAAGTGTCACTGTGTGGGAGTGGGTTAACTTACACAATTTATTCAAGCTGTAGTTATGACGTTAATGTTAACTTTTCTTTTCTGTCCCTTAACCCATTCCAACATAACAAAAGTTTAGACTGGTCCAAATTGAAATAAGCTGCAGACGAAAATTGAGAGAAGAAAGTTAATAGAATTTTATTTTATTTTTTTTTTTTTTGTCTTTTAAGATCGAAAAAATTGTGGATAATGAAGGAATTGCTTGATACAAGCAATTTCTTCATTTACCACGATGTCTTCCAAAGTTCTTTATTTGTGGGGCGTAAAAAAATGGGATTATGTGGGAATCGGTCTAATTGCAGTTTTTGAGGTCATTGGGCGGGGTCGGCAATCTGTCTTTTCATGCTACTTGAGAGTTTCTCTTCCATGCGGCCTAAAAATTCTACAAGGAAAGTAACATGATGAAGGAAGACTTCCAACTCTAACATAATTGACCAATCACAGCTGTCAATTAAATAATCAGTTGACCAATGAAATCATTCATTTAGACTTCAAGTCAAATTTGATCTCTGACACAAGCTACCAATTACGTGGAGTATTTTTGTTGTTGGTGAATTAAATGTCGTAACTACAGCTTATTCAAGCTGTAGTTACGACATTTAGGTCACCAACCATTCATTCTACTTTTTGTTACATATTACTAGCCATAAATTTTGCAAAGTAATACTGTTTAACCCTCTCCCGTAAAATCACTTGTTTTTATGTCTCTGTGTTTTTATACTTGGGAAAACTTTGTGGAAAAAGAAAAAAATTCTTGTAACAAGCAACTTCTTCATTTTCAACAATATTTTCTATCCTACTGAATGATTATTTATGAAATAAATTCAACTTTGAATTGTCATATGCAAAACCGTTGATTTGGACCAGTCTAAATTTTCAAAAAACAGGAAAGGGTTAAAATCATAGTTGAACTCCAGAGTAAGTGGGCGTGGCCAGGGATTTATCTATCATTTTAGAGTGATTCAAAACCAGAATTATCTTTTAATTTTGATTGCTGTTAGTAAAGGATGTGGTTTATTTTCAAAGGAAAGAGAAGCAAGAAAGGATGATCTGCGATCAGAAATACCCGATGAGCCTAACCAAAGTGATGAAGATGTCATCAATGTTGTTCTCAAACTTCCCGATGGTACACGGATAGGAAGACGATTTTTACGGAGTCAATCTTTAAAGGTAGAGATTATGTTGGATTCGTGTTATTGTCTTTTAACCCTTTGCCTGTTTTAGGAAATTTTAGACTGGTCTGAATTGAAAGAGATTGCAGACGACAGTGAAAATTGGATGCAATTTGAATTGAATCATCCTATGTGGTAGAAAATATTGTTGTAAATGGAGAATTGCTTATTACAAGCAATTTCTCCTTTATCACAATCTTTTCTCAAGTATAAAATCACAAGAACGTAAAATCCAGGGTTTGAACAGGAAAGGGGTAAATTTTCATTTGATGTTAAATTCAAGCTTGAATCATTCTTTTATGATGTTAGGTTTTTCCAAGAAGAATGATGCTTTTGCTTTCAAATTGTCTAATAACCTATTTGTCTGATATTTATTTATTACTACTAACTTTTTTTCCCTATTCAGTTATTCCATCTATACTTGCTCAACCTAATATATCTAGTACATTTCTGCAGAACCTCATATATCAAAGACCCGCCATCATAGCGCAGTCAGTAGCTCACCATACTCCAAATTTTTTAATCACCTGATGTCATTGGTTTGATCCCTGGCGGCAGCACATATTCTTTCCAGCATTTGTCTCTCACCAATGGGTGGATAATCATAAACCTTAGCGGGGATAGCAGCTGGAGGCTAGGAAAGGATGTAGTGGCAACTGGTTCGAGAAATACCAGGAATCCATTGTTAGGTGCTCCAGTTGCCGCAATATGACTGAAATACTGTTAAAAGAGAAGTTAAACCCCATTCAATCAATCATGTAACAAAACTGAGGAGTAGTCTCTTAACTGGTATAGAAAGTTCATAAGTATGAACATTAACCCATTACTAGATGGAAAAATTTAAGACTGGTCCTAATTGAAAGAAATTGCAGATGACAATTTAAAGTTTATGAAATTTTAGATTTTTTCAATTTTCTGGGCAAAAAGCATTGTGAAAAATGAAATTGCTTGTTACAAGCAATTTCTTCATTTTACACAATGTTTTCCCTATTGTTTTTCCTGAGGGGCGTCTAAAAGCGTCGCTGTGTTGAAATGGGTTTCGCAAGAAGATGATTTGTAAAAATTATTAAGAAGTAAAAATCAATGACTGAAGGAAAGAAGTTCCATACACTCTAATTAACGGCATGTTTAACCCATTCACACAGTCTATTTTGCTTCATGTCTTGATACTTGGTCAGAATGTTTTGTCTGTAATGATATCTAGGTCATTAGGATATTGGATCCCATCAGGTTAAAAACTAGGTCACTAGGACATATCTTTGAATACTTTCTTAGTTCTCTTGAAGCTTTATTTTAAGCTCAAATACTGTGATATTTGGTCGAAATGTGTATTATTTAGTACAAGTTCAGTTCTTAGGTCAGTTACGCTTTTTTGGCTGTTTATTGTCACTGACTCAGGTGAGTACCTTAGGGCCAATGGTCCTCTTGTTTTATTTAGAAGTTTTACCAACTATCAAGCACTTTAACAGATAAGTGTTGGCATTAACATACAGTGCTCTCATTGTCGTATACAAATGGCTTAACCCATTCCCACATGAAAAAAAATAGACAGGTCCAAATTGGAAGAATTTGCTGACAACAATTTTGAGTTGATGAAATTTCAAAAATCTTTGTCTTTTTGTGTATAAAACACTGTGGTTAATGAAAGAAATTGCTTGTAACAAGCAATTTCTTCATTTCCCACAATGTTTTCCAAAGCTAATTTGTTGCAGGGTGTAAAAATGCAGGATTAAGTTGGAATTGGTTAAATATTACTGACTAATTTTTCATTTATTTTCAGTATTTATATTACTTCACCTTCTGCCATGATGAATGTCCGGACGATTTTAATATAGTCACCAACTTTCCAAGAAAAACCTTGCCCTGCGAACCTATAGATGGGGAACCTGACCCCATATCATTCGGGGAATTTGGACTCGGTAAAAATGAACTGTTGTTTGTACAGGACAATGAGGCTTGATGGGAGCGATGTAATAGTTCACAGTGTGGTGTCATTTATACAAATGGTCGTGGTTTCAGCTCATCAGCCAAAATGTATTAACAAGGCCACATAATTTTATAGGAAAGCTGCAGACAATGCATAAGAGTTGGTGTAATTTATGAATTAAGTTTGACACAGTATATTAAACAAAGGGAGGAAAACAAGATCTTTCTAAAAGGATTATTTGTGTTTCTCACAAGGTTTTCTCAAATGGGTCCCGAGTTACTCAGTCAATGGTCAGTGAAGATGAAGTCTGGGTTGGAAAGCAGTCAAAGGCGATGGATTTTAAAACATTTCAGAATCAAAGCCAAGGAAACAAGTACTAACTTCAGTGTGTAATATTTACAAGATAATTCAAAGTGGCATTAAACTCTATACAAACAATCAAACTGGAAATATATTGATGGATAAAGAAAAAGTCAGATTTCTCTAGAAAAGATTAGAGATAGTGTGAATAGACTAAAGTTTTATATTGAAAGGTACCGTAAACCGAAAGTATTTCAAGAAAAATATAACTTAACCCATTCCCACACAATGATGCTTTTTTATACCCCTCAAAAAAAACTTTCTGGAAAGTATTTACACGGAAAATATTATGTAAAATGAAGAAATTTTTTGCAATAAGCAATTTCTTCATTTTACACAATGTTTTCTACCTAGAAAGCTGAAGAAATCAGAATTTTCATAATTTTAATCTTGTCGTCTGCAAGTCCTTTCAATTTTGACCAGTCTGAAATTTCGCCATCTGGTAATGGGTTAACCATTCCAACGAGCCCATTTTTACGAATCACTGCCCAAGACTTTTGTATGTATTGTAGAAACTGAAGAAATTGTTTCCCATATGCAATCTGTTTATTTCTAAAACAAAGTTTTCTACCTTGAGGATAAAAGATTTTAAATTTCAATCAGCTTAAAATAAAGTGTGCAAGGAACCAGCCCATAATTTTGTGAACTGGTCATTGTGCTCAGAGCAAGAATAAAAATGTTGGAAAAAGTAGAAAAATGTCATCAGTGGTCCCTCTTTTATTCTTTTTAACCCATTCCTACTCAACCCCTCCTTTTTACGCTCCTCAATAAAAAGTTTTGGAAAACATTGAGGAAAATGAAGAAATTGCTTGTATTAAGCAAATTCTTCATTATCCACAATGTTTCCTATCCAAAATGAGGAAAAAATTTAAAATTCTGTCAACTTGAAATTGTTGTCTGCAGCTTCTTTCAATTTGGACCAGTCTAAAATTTTGTTGTGTGGGAATGGATTGAAGGCTCTATGGATCTGGATGGGACAAAATTTCTCACTAGATAGAATCCTGAAATATTTGTTATAATTGTGAACAGACTCCTATTTCAATAACTTCAGAATAACTCACAAGCCCACTATGATAAACAGAAAAAGAATTCAGAATTATTTCATGTTGGCAAGATAAAATTTGAAATTTATTTTTATGCCCCGCATCGAAAGATCGGTGGTCATATTGTTTTACCGTTGTCCGTCTGTCTGCAAAACTTAACCAAAAAACTTAGCATTGCCAATTACTACCAGCCTATTCAAGGTACAATGCTCATATTTGGCATGATAATACATCTCCATAATACACATCTCCTCATGTCAAGGTCATGTGATAAGGTCAAGGTCACACACCAAGATCAAACGTTTAGTCCAGGGGCAGGGGCATTGTGTTTCACAAACACATCTTGTTGTTTGCTGTTTCACAAAGCTTTATGAACTTGACTTGTGACCTATCCTTAAATTATTGATATAGGGGTCTCAAAATAATTTTAGCAAAATTTTCAAGAGACTTATTTGAAACTTTGTCCCTATTAGAGCCATATATATAGCCTTTAAGTCTTTCAAAATATAGTATGAAAGGTGAAAAAATGATAGTTTTCTTTATTTCTTATAAGCTTGTATTGAATGGTTTAACCCATTCCAACTCAATACCTCCTTTTTACACCCCTCAAGAAAAAAAAACTTTAGAAAACATTGTGGAAAATGAAGAAATTGCTTGTATCAAGCAATTTCTTCATTATCCACAATGTTTTCTACCCCAAAAGACGAAAAAAAATTAAATTACATCAACTTGAAATTGTCGTCTGCAGCTCCTTTCAATTTGGACTGGTCTAAAATTTTGTTGTATCGGAATGGGTTAAATTGAAATGAACTCGCGTAATTAGAGGCCACATATATTTTAATTACAGCAAAATAAAGCATCTATCACAAACTTACAATGGACATTGCTTCCTTTTTATATCCCAGAAAAATCATAGGTTCTCAGGCAATAGAACAAACACACCATTTTCTAGTGCAAAACAGAGATGATTTTTTTTTAAAAATATGTCTGTTTTTCACTAGGAAATGGTGTGTTTGTTTATTTCTGGGATGAAAATTTCACCTACTCCCAACTCTGTGACACTTCTGTTGTACCAAACCTTAGTTTGGCTAAAAACATTGCTCCTGCTGAAAGCAATTTCTTAATGACAACCCAAATGGTTATAGAATTCCACTATTAGGCTTAAACCTTTCTGTTTTACAAAATTTTAGACTGGTTTAAATTCCAAGGTTTTAGAGACGAAATTTTAAAGTGGATTTGATTTGAAAAATAACTATTCAGTCAGGTAGAAAATATTGTGGAAAAAGAAGAAACTACCAGCCGCCGTGATATGTAGAAAATATTGTGGAAAAAGAAGAAACTACCAGCCGCCGTGATATGACTGAAATACTGTTTACAGAAATGTTAAACCCATTCAGTCAATCATTAAAATCTCCTTTCCTCTTAGGTGCGGAGAGATTTATCTAAATAAATGGTTAGATTGATTGATTGATAGGGTTTAACGCCACTTTTAACAGTATTTCAGTCATATCATGGTGGCTGGAGCACGTAACAATGGATTCCTGGTATTTCTCACATCAGTACTACCGCTACATCCTTTCCTAGCCTCCAGCTGCTATCCCACTTAGGTTTACAATTATCCCACCTTTGGTGAGAGACAAATGTCGGAAACGATATGTGCCGCCGCCTGGGATCGAACCCATGACATCCCATGATTGAAGATTAGGAGTCTGACTGCGCTATGACAGTGGCTCAATAAATGGTTAGTGTGTTCTGTATTTCAACCAAATTTCACATGTATGATCCTTTGGTGACCCTTAAGAGGATTCCTTCCTTTGATCTGTTGTAAAACATAGCTTAATGGGTGGAAAAAATCTCCTCATATTGTTTGTTGGAAAAATTGTTTACACATCCTCAGATACTTATGACAAGCCCAAAAGGCTTTATTATGTTATGGCCCCTGTTGTCGGTCAGTCCATCTTTCTGTCTGTCTGTTAAAAAATTTTTGTGTGCGAAACTCCTCCTTCAGTATCAATAGGAATGAACTGAAATGTGCTATGATTTCTAGTTGTGCATAAGACCTTTGAAATTCAAATCACGCTAGTTGTTCTACAATCATTTTGAATTACCTGCCCTAAACCTTTCAAATTAAGATAACTCCAATTCTTCATCAATTATCTGCCCTTGAATTGAAAATTGCCTAATTTCTAGTATAAGCAACTTTTCAAATGATTACAACCTGTGCCTAGTGTTGATTGAAACTGATTGAAATTTACTGCAATGATTCTCGATGTTGTATGCTTATGCTTCAGATCTTTAACATTTTGTCTTTCCAGTGATTAATGAATTGTCTCCCCTTTGATTGGGGAACTGCTTAATATTATTTTTTTTATATGTGCAATGTGACCCATAGTGCTGTTGATACAAACAGTTAGGAATCTTAGTGTTGAAATAGTGCATATTTTCTTTTATACTGGTATCATATTGTATTCATGGAAATTCTTCATTCTAGATACAAAAGATTCTGAAAGTAAAAGTTCTCAGCCTGCACAATTTGGCAGTCCCACTAGGTTGAAACTTTTTATACTTCTAGATTCTCCTTTTTTTAGCTCTACTGGCCGAAGGCCACTAGAGCTATAGCAATGGCTTTTTCCCGTCTGGCGTCCGTCCGGCCGGCCGGCCGTCTGTCCGTCCGGCCTCCGTCCGTTAAACTTTTCCTTGTTTACGCGATAGAGTCCACAGTTTTCATTGGATTCTCTTCAAACTCTCACAGAATGATTGTACCAACATAAGGATCGTTCCTTTCAAAATTTGGTATGATCCGTCAAGAAACATGGGAAAAGGGGCCTTATGAAAATTCAATTAAAACTCCATTAAAAATCCTCGTTTACACGATAGAGTCCACAGTTTTCATCGGATTCTCTTCAAACTTTCTCAGAATGATTGTACAATCATAAGGATTGTTCCTTTCGAAAATGGGTCTGATCTGTCATGAAACAGGGGAAAAGGGGCCTTATGAATATTTAATTAAAAAATTCTTGTTAACACTCTGGAGTCAATAGTTTTCATCGGATTCCCTTCAAACTTTCACAGAATGATTGTACTATCATAAGGATTATTCCTTTTGAAATTTGGTATGATCCTTCAAGAAACACAGGAAAAAGGGGCCTTATGAAATGTTTAATAAAAAATTCTCATCAATAGTCTAGAGCCAACAATTTACAACGGATTCTCTTCAAACTTTCACAGAATGATTGCACCATCATAAGGATTGTACCTTTTGGAATCGGATAGGATCGGATTAAAGATGGCGGACCGATAGGACTTGTGTTTGTGAGCAGATATGAAAAAATCATTTTTGCAAGCGAAAGCCGCTGTTAAGACAGACAAGTTTTCAACTGTTATACCGTGAGTGAATCCTTAATATAAACTATTAAAAACTCTTATGGATGAAGCTGAATTATGCTGCTTTCATCAATTTTATAGAAAACAATAGACTCATATGAATCTAAAAATAGATTATAACCAGTAACCAGTAGTGTTACCGAACCTCATACCTAGAGGGCACAATACCTGTGCTGCAAACAATTAATCTATTGTTATACTACCTACATATAATGGAGCCTACAATAGCCGAATTAACCCCTCTACGCCCGAGGGACAATGCCGATGTACATGTACCGGTAAATTGTGAACGAACTATTGAGAATGACCCTACTTTATTACCTTCTAGCCAGCCTTGTGGTCAAGATCTCAACGAGAATGAAGACATCCATCACTATGATCATTTAGTGGAACTTTTTCGCGATTTTCCGTATGATTTGTTTGTCAACATCGTTGTGACTGAATATAGTGCCTCAGAAACATCTCTGGAAATAACCAGGGCAGCATTATTTGATTCATTGAAGGACAGTGATGATTTTCCATACGGATCAGATGCCGAACTCAAGCGTCGCGTCTTTACTCGTAAAGGCGATCCTGTGTACGTTAAGCTAGCTCAGGACATTCACAGTATAATAGCTGTAGCACAGGGGGATGACTATGCAAAATTGAAGGATATGATAAGCTCCTCAAGGCGAAAACAGTCGCAGTCAGATCGATCTAAAACCCAACACCCATCTTATCAGTGTGCGTGTAATAGTGAAATAGAGATTCTTAAAGATATGATCCAGTCTTTACAAAGCGATATTCTATTGATTAAACAAGAGCGTGTTGTCTGTGAAAGAATATGGTCTGATCAAGTTAAATGTGTATCACAATCGCTCAAGTCATTGTCATCTGATGTTAAAAAACAAATAGAATCTGTGCAAGGCTCAGTAGACAAGTCATTTCATTCGATGAAAAGTGATGGGATTTTGTGCCAAATGACAAACTTTGAACAGCGCCTGTGTGACGTCGAATCTAAACAGCGTCGTATGCGTTATAACTCGAAAGGCGAAACAAATGTCGCTGCACCTACTCATGAATTCGCACCAGTTTCTGTGTTATCTGGGAACACGAATGACTCTGTAAGTAACATAAACCTGACACAAGATCCACTATTGGCTCTATTATATACACAGAGAGACAATACAATAACAAATGGTGCAGACAGAGAAACAAGTGAGCGCGTGGACTCTAGTCTAAATTCTACTCAACATAACGGGGATATCCCCGACACCCATGGAACTGTACCTGTTATCCAAACCCCCGTCAATGTGGAACAACAACCATCAAACCAGAGGGACGATGTCACCGCGGAACAAACCGCGGAGCAAGCTGTCACACAAGGAGTTGACGATATAGTTCCTGGACAGATATTCGATAATATTACTTTGCCTGTTCCTGTCTCTGATACGGGTATCCAGTCTATTGATAAAAATGAACTAGAACAGTTTTTGAATACGTACGATTTTGTAGATGCCGCAGTTCAGTGCAATTTATCGACTACGTTTTGTGACCATTGTTCGAACAATTTTAGTCAAAACCAGCAAGCTTCGGCAAATAATCAAAGTAAAAACAAGATTACGTTTGCAGAAATATACTCGAATCTGGGTCTGCCGTCGCGGGCAGATTCGAATACAATTTCTGTTCGTCTCACAAATCGTGACGATGATGAATATAATGACAACGATTTCAATAATCACAACCCGTCTCGTAAACGAACATTACGTTATCATGTATCTGGCTACAAAAATGACATGACTGAAGAAAAACTGTACTCGTATGTGTCACGTAGGGGTCCTGAAGTTACCATGGTCAGGAGATTTGTTTCCAAAAGAAACCCAAAATATGTGACTTTTCGTGTTAACGTGAAAAATAATGAGGACTGTGGCCTCTTAAGGGCAAAGGGATTCTGGCCTTTGAACATTACATGTAACCCATGGAACCCACCAGACAACAACAGTCTCACTCGGTCTTATTATAGAAGACGACAACGTAGATTTGCACCAATGATCGGATATTCAAATGGTGATTTCTACGGTGACAACGAGTCAAATTTAATAGACTTGAATCCCTATGCTTGTCTTGAAGAAGCCGATTAGCCCATCCTACATAATTTATCATGAACTTAAACATAATGACATGGAATGTTACAGGAGTTATGTCAAGCTCTTCTTATTTGAGCGATACCCTTGTGGATCGCTCGATTGATATATGTGGAATTTCAGAACATTGGTTGGATCCAACCAATATTACTTTTTTAAATGATATCAACTCAAACTATCGTGCGTATGCTTCTACCGATAAAGATTTATCTGTAATAAACAGTAACAGGAGAGTAGGTAAAGGAGGTGTCGGCATTTTGTGGCACGTGAAGCACAATGATCGTATTTCTGCTCTTTCATTAGACGATGATGGCATTATTGGTATACAATATCAATTATCGGACAAAGATTTTATATTCATTTTTCAAGTTTATCTGCCATGTACGAATCATTCGATCAATAGTTTTCGAGATTACATTGCAAAGATGTTCGACCTGTGGCACGTTTACTCAGATATAGGTACTGTTATTGTAATGGGAGACTTCAATTGTAAGATTGTTTCTACCCGTGCATCAGCTCAGTCTACAAGACAAAGAGAGATGTTTGATTTATTAGACGTCAATAATTGTTTAGCCGTCAATACAATGCCACGATGTACCGGCGCGTCCAATACCTACGTCTCACATGATAAACGTAATGAAAGCTTCATTGACTATATCGTAATTCCAATAGAAAAGTCCGATTATGTGACTAAATGTGAGATTCTAGATGATAATTGTATCAATGTATCTAATCACAGACCAGTCATTGCGTCATTTTATGTATCGAACTTAGGTCAGCTAAAGGGAGATAATTTCTCATCAGATAGTGATCACATAAATTGGCGCAAAGTTAATTCGTGCCAGATCGAAAATTATCGTAGTATGCTTGAGTTTTCCAACGATTTATTGTCTGCATGTTTTCATCCATTAAACTCCAAAAGTGATATTGACAAAGTATATGATCTTTTTGTTAACGGGATATTGGAAGCGTCTGCTAGCTGCTTTCCTACATCTAAGTTTCGTCACTTTTTAAAACCGTATTGGAATGAAACATTATCAAAATTGTCGAAGTTGTCCAAGACAAAGCGGACCGAGTGGATCCGCTCAGGCCGCACGATAGATAGTGATACACATCAAGAGTATAAGCTAACCAAGAGTAATTTTAGGAGAGAGCATAGGAAGGCTGTAAGGTCTTATTTACGCTCAGCAGATGATGAAATCAATAAAACTGCTGAGATCGATAGAAACCGTTTCTGGTATCTCATTCGTAGAAAGAAGAGAAAAAATACTGACTCGATTAAAACTGAAATGCGTTTTGATAATCAAGTTTACAGAGATCCTGTTAATATTACGCAACAATGGCAAAAGTATTTTACTACTTTATATTCAGAGTACGATTGCCCATCTTATGATGATGGTTGGAAACGTTACATAGATTCTTCCATTTCTGACTTGTTACAACAAAATACAGACGTGGGAAATGAACATTTATCAGTCTCTGATATCCTAGATATTATTCAAACTTGTAAAAAAGGCAAGATGTGTGGCAATGATGAAATATTTTACGAACACCTTATATACGGGGGTAATATGGTTTGTAGGGTTTTAGCGCGGTTATTTTCTGCAATGATTAATATTGGTCACGTGCCGGGTAAGATGAATCGAGGTATTATAGTGACACTGCATAAAGGCAATAACAAACGCAAAGATGATCCGAACAATTATCGGGCAATATCTCTAACCTCCACAATACTTAAAACATTTGAAGGGGTTTTATTGAAACGTTGCGAAAAGCAAATTTTACTCTCTTTGAGTCCACAACTGGGTGGTTTTCGGGAAAATCTTGGATGTATTATGACTTCCTATATACTTCGGGAGGCCATTAACTTTGCTACCGAAAATAGAAGCATACTGTATGTTTGTTTTTTAGATGCCAAAAAGGCTTTTGATCGTGTTTGGCATAATGGCCTATTCTACAAAATGAGTGAATGTGGCCTTGATCACTTAACTTTACGGTCTTTCATTAAAATGTACGAATCAATGATAAGCCAAGTACGTAATGGTTCATTTATCTCTAATGATGTCCCTATAAAGCAGGGAACCAGACAAGGCGGGAAAAGCTCCCCACTGTGCTATCTCTTGTTTATAAATGGTCTTATTAAGGAGTTAGAAAACTCGAAGCTAGGCCTATGTATTTTTAATATGGATGTAAGTAGTCCATCAGTTGCCGATGACATGCTTCTTTTAAGCCTTTCCAAATCAGGATTAGATCAGATGATCAACATCTGTTATCAATATTCATTAAAATGGAGATTTGATTACAATCCATCCAAATGCGCAGTAATCGTTTTCGGAGAAAGTAAGCAAAGCCGTTTAAGAGCGAATAGACAATGGTTTATGGGAAATGATCATATTGACGAAGTTGAACAGTATAAACATTTAGGCACTATTCTAGAACAATCGTGTTCAATCGATGAAAATGTTAATATAGCATGCAGACGACTACGAGGTGAGACTCTTAGCATACTCCAATCCGGAAACTTTAATCCGCTAGCTTTACGTACTATGTACAAGTCAGTCGTTTTAAGTTCTGCATTATACTGTTGTGAGCTATGGAGTGGCATTTCACGCACAAATAGCCTTAAGTTAGAGCGCGCTCATTCATTTTGCGTTAAGACGTTTCAAAAACTGCCCAGAAAATGTAATAACGCAGTATCTCGCGCATCTATCGGTGTGATGTCGATTTTGGCAGAAATAGATTACAGGAAATTGATTTTTCTTGGTCAATTATGCAGATTATCATCTAATTATCTCGCAAAAAGTATTTTTGTTCACAGATCAGTAAGGTATCTGAATAGTTATTCTTGTGCACATCGTGGTTTCATTCCCGATATTTGTATAATTCTGTCAAAGTACGGCCTGTTTGGACATTTTGAGCACTTTATGCGCACTTCGTATTTCCCGCCAAAATTAGCCTGGCGGTCCATTGTAAAATATAAGGTTCATGAAAAGCAGGATTCTATTTTACGCAAAAGTGTAGGCTCAAAGATCACAAACGTACAGTTTGAAGTTTTATTTTCACAGAAGGACGTTTCCTGTATTTGGCGTCGTATTCGTGACCCTTATATCTGGAAGGGCTACATTTATACTGCAAATTATATACTTTGCATGCTTTGTTCTTATGAGGTCCCTCAAATATGTAATAAATGCCAACAAGTTGTTGATAAATGTACATTGCACAAGCTTATATTCTGTACTAATAATAACGCCATAAGATTGCACCTCTGGCGCTCTATTTGTCATGCTATGGGACAACGTCAGTACAGGAGCCTACTTCAGAAAACGCCTCAAGAACAGCTGATCGATATGCTTGGTGGACTTGCGCAATATTTTAAAAATACTGCTCAGGTAGACCAAGCAATATCCTATATATATCCTGCATTTCATCAAATGCTATGATCACGAATAATGATAACAATGCATCAATGGCATTATTCGAATGGCACGAATTTCTACAGTATGTTATCACAGAATTTCATGTGAATATGAATGTACTTAGCTACAATTTTCAGTATGAAATGAATAAGCGTTGTTCATAATGACTGGGGTGTCGTAACTGGGGTCTATACAGGCCACAGTTGCGACAATTAGATGTATAACTGCATGCATCCATGCATGGATTGTCCCTTCTTTTTCTTCTCGTTTTTTTTTTTTTTTTTTTTTTTTGTCGGACACTGTAAATTCTATTGTATTTGTTTGTATTGTCATGTCTGTTTGTATGTTTGTATTGTCATGCTCTTCTTTTCAAGGAGGAAATAAAAGAATCAATCAATCAATCAATCACAGTTTTCATCTGATTGACTTCAAACTTTCACAGAATGATTGTACCATCATAAGAATTGTTCCTTTCAAAATTTGGTATGATCAGTCAAGGACCACGGAAAAAGGGGCCGATTAAAACTGGATTGAAAAAGTTCTCGTAAACACAATAGAGTCCATAGTTTTCAACAAATTCTCTTCAAACATTCCCAGAATGATTATTACATGAAATGGATTGTTCCTTTCGGAAGTAGGTTTGATCCATCAAGTTTCATGGGAAAAGGGGCCCTATGAAAATTTAATAAAAAAAATCTTAGTTAACACGTAATGGCCCTAGATTTCACCTGATTGACTTCAAACTTTCACATAATGATTGTGCCATCATAAGGATTGTTCCTTTCAAATTGGGTCTGATCCATTGAGAAACATAGGAAAAGGGGCATTAGGAAAATTCAATTAAAAAAATCTTAATTAATGCTTGTTAGTCCACAGATGAGATGGGGTTATCTTTATACTCAAACAGAATAATTATACTTTTGTAAGAAGAGTTCCCTTTGGAATTGGTTCAGATCCATCAAGTAACATGGGAAAAGGGGCTATATGAAAATTAAATTAATAAAACCCTGTTAACACAATAAAGCCCACAGCTTTGATCAGATTTTGTTGAAACTTTCACAGAATGATTGGAAGGTCATAACTATCATTCTTTTCATAACAGGGTTTGAACTGTCAAGAAGCACAGGAAAAGGGGGCCTTATGAAAATTTCATTTATAAATCCTTGTTACCAAGTCCAGAGCTTTCATCGGATTTTCTTCAAACATTCACAGAATAATTGTACAATAATAATGATTGTTGATGTTTGCATTAGACCTGATCCGTAAAGTATCACAGGAAAAGGAGCATTATGAAATTTAATTTTAAAATCATTGTACCACAATAAAGTCAACAGTTTTCATCAGATTCTGTTAAAACTTTCACAGAATGATTATTCCATTATAAGGATTCTTTCTTTTCAAATTAGGTGTGATCTGTCTGGTATCATGGGAAAAGGGGCCTTTAGAGAATTTTATCTATAATCCTTGTAACCAAGTCCAGAGCTTTCATTGGATTTTATTCAAACCTTCACAGAATCATTGTACAATAATCACGATTGTTGATGCTGACATGAGACCTGATCCTTCAAGTATCACAGGAAAAGGAGCCTTATGAAAATTTTATTTAAAAATTTGACACCAAGATAAAGTCTGCAGTTTTCATCAGATTTTGTTCAAACTTTCACAGAATGTTTGTACCATCATAAGGATTGTTTCTTTCCAAATTGGGCCTGATCTGTCTAGTATCATAGGAAAAGGGGCTGTATGAAAAAGTATTACCAAATACTCATAAACACAACAATGCCCTCAGTCTTTATCAGAATCTCTTCAAACTTTAATAGAATGATTGTACCATCATTTGGATTGTTCCTTTGTAAATTAGGTCTGATTGGTTAAGTAACACAAGAAAAGGGACCTTATAAAAATTTTATTACAAAACATCATTATTACAATAAAGTCCTCAGTCTTTATCATTTTCTTCAAACTATCATTAGGATTGTTCATTTGTACATTGGGTCTGATTCGTTAAGTTTCACGGAAAAAGGGGCCTTATGAAAATTTAGTTACAAAAATTCTTGGCACAATTCAGTCAAATGAAATTTGGTTTGTATTGTAAAGTATCATGAGAAAAGGGGCCCTATGAATATTTCACTATAAACTCATTAACACAATAAATTCCACAGATTAAACAGATTGATTGTACCATCATTCCAATTGTTGATTTTGACAGTGGATCTGACTATAGCAAGGGTCACATAAAAAGGGGCCTTATGAAAAACTCTCTTAAATATTCTGGTTAACACAATGATGTCCCTTGATTTCACCGGATTCACTTCAAAATTTCACAGAATGATTGTACAAATACTTAGATGGTTCTTTTCAGAACTGGGTACAATCCATCAAGTATCATGTAAAAAGGGGCCATATGATTTTTTTTTTAAATATTCTAGTAAACATAATGAATTTCCAATATTTCATCGGATTCACTTTTAACTTTCATAGAATGATAAAACCAACAGTAAAATATCACGGGAAAAGGGGCCCTATGAGAACTTGAATTTAATATCTTTGTTAACAAAATAAAGTCAACAGTTTTATTTGGATTCTCTTCAAAGATGCATGGAATAATTGTGGCATTTGAAACACAGGAAAAGGGGCCTTACAGATTATCATTCAAAACATTCTTGTGTATGTGATAAAGATCACAATCATTATCAAGTTGTCTTTTAAATTTCACAGGACAATTGTCGGGTTGTAAGGAAAGTTCCTTTTGGAATGAAATTGATCCATCAGAAAACACAGGAAAAGGGGCCTTATTGATTTTCATTCAAAACAATCCTGTTTATGTGATTAAGTCCACAATTATTGTCAGATTCTGATGAAATATTCACAGCATGATTGTAGGGTCATAAAGTAACTTTCTTTTGGAAATGGAGTGGATCCGTCATGAAACATGGGAAAAGGGGCCTTGAGGATTGTTGCTTAAAATGATAAAGGGGATAAAGCCCCTTTTTTTTCTTTATGCATTCTTCTTTGAGCAATTAACTTCCTTAAATATCAGATTTCTTTAACGGAAAACTTGATAACCAGTAGAGCGTCTCAGGCCCTCATGGGCCTCTTGTTTAAGACCTGTCACAATTGTATTCTTTAAGGTACTGCCATTTTGTTGATATCAAGTTTAATCTTATCTGTCAAGGTCAATTTCCAAGGTCATTTTTATCATAAAAACTTATGGTAAAATATTATATTCTACTGATTAGCCCCTTCGGACGTATATGCGCCACTCTTTGAAGCTCTTTTGTGTTAAATTCAACCAAATTTCATATGAGTGATCCATGGGTGACCCTTAAGAGGATTCCTTCAAGAAATGTTATCTGTTGAAAAGTATGGCGTTATAGTTGGTGCAAATCTTCATATATCTTATGTAGTGAAAACTGTGAATATTTCTTCAGAAACTTTCGTGTTAAATTTAACTAAATTTCACCTGAGTGATCCTTGGGTGACCCCTTGACCCATTAACAAACAACAAAATTCTAGGCTGGTCCAAATTGAAAGAGGTTGCAGACAACACTTCAAACTTGTGTGAATCTAAAAATAAGTACAATTAATTTGTCCTCTTCTTGCAATGTTTTGCAATGTTAACCTACTGTAGCGTGTTAAAACACGGGATGGTCTTGAAATGGCTTAAATTACATTCCTTAAAGGAATTTAATCAGTTGAAAAAAGGCTTTTTCTTGTGCTGGGGGAGTCTCTTTTATCCCTTTCCTGGTTAATCCCTGGATTTTACGTCCCTGAGTTTTTATGAGAAAATACTGTAACAAGCAATTTCTTCTTATCCCACAATATTTTCTACCCTTTAGGTTGGTTACTTTTCACATTGCACTCACTTTTAATTGTCGTCTTCAACTTCTTTTAAATTGGACAAGTCTAAAATTTCCAAAAACGGGAAGGGGTTATGGTATGCAATGAGAGCTATTCATATCTTCCAAGAAACTGCAAGATAGATTTCTACAAAATTTAACAGGACTGCTTCTATGATGATTCTTAGATTCTAACATGAAATTGTGATAGCTTTAACCGGCTACCAGGTAAACATTACTTAAGACTAGTCCAAATGGAAAGACTTTGCAGGTGACAATTCCAGGTTGATGGCAATTTCACACAGTGGCCGACAGATTTCTAGGAATCACTCCAGTGCTTCATGAATTATCTTCCCTTGAATCGGAAAAAATCATAATTCTTGTGTGCCCAACTTCTGCTATAGTTTCAATAAAAAAATGATAAAATAATGAATCATAATGAACGAATGAAGCATAATGTATCTGCAAAGTCTATTGGTGAACTAAACCTTTCAAATTAAGATAACTCCTGTTCTTCATCAATTATCTGACCTTGAATTGAAAAATTGCCAAATTTCTAGTTTGATTATTTTAAGAGGTTCAGAAAATATCTTGAGTAAAAGTGTATGGTGATATGCTAATTGCTGAACATTACAGATGTGCTTATATAGTGCTCTCTAATATTAGCATCATCTCTGAAAGAGATTTTTCTATTTTATTGTGTTTATGTTGTTGCAGTGGTTGCGCGTTGACCTCCTAGTCAAGGGGTCTCAGGTTTGATCCCCGGCTACAAATATCCTTTACGACATTTGTTTCCCAATAATGGATGGATAATCATAAACCTATGTGGGATAAGCAGCTGGAGGTTTAGAAAGGAAGTATTGGTAGTACCAGTGTTAGAATCACGAGAATCTATGGTTAGATGCTCCAGCTGCCGCGATATGACTGAAATACTGTTAAAATTGGCATTAAACCCCATTCAATCAGTCATTCAATCGTTTTGTTGTAGGTTTTTTGGGGGTTTTTTTTGTAAAGACAAAGATATCTAGATCTTTATACAACCAAAAGTTTAAACGTCTGAAAGTACTCACTATGCCAAGTAACTTTGAAATCCATTAACTAATGAAAAAGGTATGCTCTTGAAAATATCAATTTTGTTGCATGACCTTCAGTTGTGACCTTGATCTTTGGCGTATCCAACACAACTTTATGCACAATACTAGTACTCTGCAAGGGGGACTACTCGGGCCAGTTAATTGAAATCCATTAATTAACCCCTTCCTGATTTAAAAGATCAAGACATCTCCAAATTAAAGGGATCGCAGATGAAATTAAAAGAGGTTTTGATTTGAAAATAACCACACAGTAAGGTATAAAATATTGAAAACAAGAATTTGTTTGTCAAAAGTATTCTTTTTCTATCATGTTTTTTCAATTTTTAAATCACAGGTATGTAAAAACCAGGGATCGAACAGTAAAGGGTTAATGTATATTATATATGCTCCGGAGAAGAATTGGCCACAAACACCATTACATCCATCCACACACACTATTACACACACTATTACACCCATCCACACACTCTATTATACCCATCCCCACACACAAGTACACCAATCCACAAACACTATTACACCCATCCACACACACTATAACATTCATCACATACACTATTACTCCCATCGACACATAGACACTATTACACCCATCCACACACAATATAACACTCATCCCATATATTATTACACTCATCCACAAACACTATTCAACCAATCCAAACACAGTATTACACCAATCCACAAACACTATAACACCAATCCACACACACACTTTTACACCCATCCTTACACATTCTATTACACCCATCCACACAAACACTATAACACCCATCCACACAAACAATTACACCCATCCACACACACTATTACACCCATCCATACATACTATTACACCTATCCACAAACACTATTATACCTATCCACACACAATATTACACCAATACACACACTTTACACCCATCCACACACACTATTACACCAATACACACATGGTATTACACCCATCCACACACAATTACACCCATCCACACACAATTACACCCATCCACACACAATTACACCCATCCACACACAATTACACCCATCCACAAACTATTGCAACCATCCACACACACACTATTACACCCATTAACACACACACTATCATAACTATCACCACACACAATTACACCCATCCAAACACACTATTACACCCATGTAATAAGCAAATACTTCTTTTTCCACAATATCTTCTCGCCCACTAAATGGATATTTTTCAAATTAAATCCACTATAAATTTTCGTCTGAATTTGGAAAGGTCTTAAAAAATTAAACAAGGAAAGGGTTAATTTGCAGGTCACTAGCCCCGCCTATTGGGCTCCGACAGAAGGTTCCGTTTCGCTTTTAACCCTTTCTTGTACAAACCCCGCTGAGGTTTATATATTTTAGAAAAAATGTGGAAAAAGAAGAAATTGCTTGTAACAAGCAATTTCTCCACTTCCAACAATATTTTCCACAACATAGAATGATTTCATTTCAAATTGTATCCAACTCTCATTGTCGTCTGCAACCTCTTTCAATTTCAACCAGTCTCGAATATAAAAGAAAAAAACGGGAAAGGGTTATATGGCTTTATTTCGGAGAATTTATGGTTAGTAGCATGTAACAAAATTGTGAAATGTTGGGAAATCAACCTTGTTTGATGATAATTGAATCTTTACCCAACTTCATACATAAGATTGGCGGAACGCTCACCACGCCGATTGACCTCTGATATCGAAGTGAGTTAGGGGTGTTAAACGATTTGACCTTTGACATATTATGGTCTTAGGTATTAACAAAAGGTAAATCATTGGTTGTCAACCTAAACGTCGTGACTACAGCTTGAGTAAGTTAAAGTTTGAGTGGTCATTTAATTAACCCAACGCGGCTGTCAATCAAATAATCAGTCGACCAATGAAATCATTCATTTATTTCAGTTTGAACTCCAACATTGGCAGCCACTTTGGTCAATCACTTTTGTTTGTTTGGCGACTTAAACGGCGTAAATACAGTTTATTCGAGCTGTAGTTACGACGTTTAGGTCGCCAACCAACCATTCTCCTTATTTGTAACATGCCACTGGCCATAGATTTTGCTAGATAACGCCATTAAAAATCGAAGCGGAACTTTCTGTCGCAGTCAATGGGCGGGGGCCAAAGGAGTCAGTGGGCGAGGCCAGTAAATGGTCAATTTTAAAAGACAACAACAACTCGCCTATATGTAAGCTTAATTCATTACCATACAATCCCGTATTTAATGTTTCAAGCGAATTTTGAAAAAGAAAACATAATGAGAAAACACGAAATATCTTGTGAAAAGCAATTTCTTCTTTTCTAGCACTGCTTTCTATCTCCGTTGTATACCACTCATTTTCTTTTTGAACAAGTTCGTCTGTTATTTGTTTGACTCATTCCCAGGCAGTCCTCCGTTTTACGCGCGAAAAAATGTTGGAAAGTATTTTGAAAAATGATGAAATTGCTTGTAAAAAATCTCCAATATCCCCAATGTTTTCTAGCCAAAAAGCCAAAGATTTTTAACGTTTCAATAATAAAAAAAATTGTCGCCTGCCGATTTTGTCGTCTATCAATTGTTTAACCCTTTCCTGTTCAATCCCTGTTCTTTACGTCCCTGTTACTTTATAAATAAGACAACATTGAAGAAAAAGAAGAAATTGCTTGTAAAAAATTTCTGCATATTCACAATTTTTTCTATCCAAAACGCCAAAGTTTTCTAATGGTTCGTTTAGAAAAAAAAGTTCGCCTGCCGATTTTAACGCCTGGCAATAGTTTAACCCTTTCCTATTCGATCACTTGTTTTAACGTCCCAGTCATCTTATAAATGAGACAACATTGTAGAAAGAGAAGAAGTTGCTGGTAAAAAATATCTCTATATATCCAAAAGCCAAAGATTTAGAGAAAATGTCGCCTGCCGATTTTATCGCCTGGCAATAGTTCAACCCTTTCCTATCCAATACCTTGTTTTTACGTCCCTATCATCTTATAGAAAATCAGAAATTGCTTGTAAGAAGGAATTTCTTCTTTTACCACAATATTTCTACCATACTGAATGGTTATTTTCAAAATAAATCCACTTTTAATCTTCGTCTGCAAAATATTTAAATTTTGATAGGTCTAAAATTTTGGAAAATCAGAAAATGGTTAAAACCTCGATGTGTTCATGTGTAATGAATCAAAGAGCTAATAAATCAAACACTGCACACTTTGGTTATTTATTTATTTTGTTTATCACGGTAGACAAATAGCAATAAATCAATTAATGAATCGCTGTCAAAGCACTGAAAAGTACTGTAAGCTAGCAAAACATTATTTTGTTCAGTTATCTTTTTTGTCAAACGTTATCACTATAAAAAGAAACGAGGTCAAAATAACCAAGGAGTTAACACATTCCCACAAAATATCTCTCTTTTTACACCCATTAAATGTTGTGGAAAACAATGTGAAAAAGGAAGAAATTGCTTGTTACAAGCAATTTCTTCATTTTCCACATTATTTTCTTCATGAAGAGATAAACATTTTAGAATTTTCAACAATTTGAAATTGTCGTCCGCCACAACTTTGAAGACTCTGATCAGAGTCATTTTGATCACGATGTGCTTAAGTGAGCTAAAAATGCCCAGGAAATGAACTTGCATGCACAGTATTCCTGAAATACATAAAAACTACTTTTTATGGCGTATGATTCAATAGATTTATAGGTTAGACCTCCAGTGGTAGTCTGCACTCTTAGAACTTTGAGACGACCTCAAAATTTTGTCTGTTAACTTAAGCTATCAAAGCTGACGCTTTGCTGGCTAAAAAACGATCGACTACTCAACTCTTTCATTTAGAAATTTGAACTCTACATTAACCTGTCTCCCAGACTGTCAGTAAGTGTGGATTTGAAAGTGACTAAGGTAGATAAATCATGCAAGTTCGTTTCATTCTTTGAAATTAACTCCCTTGCGTCTCACAAACTGATCAGCCAAACCCTGCAAACAGAGAAATAATAGCTAGAGAAACGGAATTTTACAGCTAAAATACAAATATCAGTGAGACTGGGAGCCTGTCTACTTCCACATATATGTTGAGTATTTTCAAGTGTTGGCTTGGCGACTTGAACGTCGTGACTATAGCTTCTTCGAGCTGTAGTTACGACGTTTAGGTTGACAAACATCCAATTTACATTTTGTTGCAAGTTACTGACCATAACATTTGTAAAAAAAGGTACCCGTTTACTATTCAAGTCGAACTTCGTGTTGGAGCTCGGAGAACGTGGCTTACCTTATTGCGGAAAGCAAAACAAGAAATTGCTCTCCCCAGAAAGAAGAAACACACACACACAAATAACCAAACTACACTTTAACCCATTCCAACTTTATCCCTGCTTTTCACGCCCCGAATGGAAAGGCGTCGGAAAGCATTGTGGAAAATGAAGAAATTGCTTGTATCAAGCAATTTCTTCATTATCCACAATGTTTTCTATCCAAAACGATGAACAAATTTAAAACTTCATCAACTTGAAATTGTCGTCTGCAGCTTCTTTCAATTTGGACCGGTCTAAAATTTTGCTGAGTGGGAAAGGGTTAAGAGTATTTTAATCCCGTTCTCACACAATCCTAATGTTTTAGCACCACAAAGACTAGGCCTATTGATGAAATTTTTGTCGAAAATCTAAAAAAAAATGCTTGAAAAAGCTTTAAAAAGGTATTTTTCACTTTTTTCACTTTCACTTTTTCACATTGTTTTCTACTCTTACATACAAAGTCTGTCTAGATTTTATACATCTACACACCGTTGTCTGCAATTCCTTTTAAGAGATGAAGAGAATATTTTTTGTTTTCATGGAGGTATGAACCGAAAAAACTAATCACACTGTATGAATACGCGAAGCGGGTTCATACATTATGTGATCAGGTTTTTCGGTTCATACCTCCATGAAAACAAAAAATATTCTCTTCATTTCTTATAATTTAATTGCATCGAGCGAAAAAAACAGAACGCCCGTTTTTGATAGACGAAACTGAAGATGAAATTATTTCAATTTGGACCATACTAAAATTTTGTCGTCTGGTGATGGATTAAATATAATTTGTATCAGGAAAATGCTTGAAATAAACACACATGTTATTTTCTCCTTTATGACCTTCGCCACCTTCAAAACGTGTCGATTTGGACCAGACCGGAGCTCTTGACCCTTTCCCGTTCGAATACGGGATTTTACGTTCCTGAGATTTTATACTCGAGAAAACGTTGTGGAAAAAGAAGAAATTGCTTGTTACAAGTAATTTCTCCTTTTTCCACAATATTTTGTACTACATCGGATGGTTTCATTTCAAATGGCATCCAGTTTTTGTTTTGTTTTGTTTTTTGTTGTTTGTTGGTTGTTTTTGTTTTTTTTGTTCGTTTTGTTGTTGTTGTTGTTGTTTTTTTGTTTTTTTTGTTTTTTTTTTGCTTTTTTGTCGTCTGCACTCTCTTTCAATTTAGACAAGTCTAAAATTTCCGAAAACGGGAAAGGGTTAAATTCAAACTAGCCCAGATTTCTAAATTTAGACCATCCCGGAACTCCTAAATTTGGACCAGCCCGAAATTCTTGAATTTGTATCAGCCCAGAACTCTAATGAGCGGGTTTGTTCTAGTGATAAACTACTAGACTAGTTCGAGTCGCCGATTTTCTACTTAATTATCGATTTCCATAGCTATAGTTCGCTATGTAGTGCGGGCGTTGGGACTTTAGCGCTTGTTTCGGACCTACAAACTCCGTATTTCATTTTGCTTCTACCCTACAAACCATGAATTTGCCATTAAAAATGGTGGAGACTCGACTTCAGGATCAAGGGACAGGCGCTCTATTCTGACTTCAAAACTGAGGTAATGGGCTTTACTATTAGGACTTCCGCAAGTGGGCGATATTTACTGAAGTATCGTTCAGTCGGATTTCACGATCAATATTATTTATATTATATCTACCCATTTTCCTTATTATAAGATACATTCATGGCAGGCGGATAGAATCGCTTTCGACAGAAAACATTTCGTATCTTAGCCATGTACTGGAATAATACTAGCTGCGATATCGTAGCCACCTTTCTGATAATCTGCCGCAAGCAGATTATACTAGCTGCGATATCGTAGCCACGTTTCCGATAATCTGCCGCCAGCAGATTATACTAGCTGCGATATCAAAGCCACCTTTCCGATAATCTGCCGCCAGCAGATTATCGGAAAGGTGGCTACGATATCGCAGCTAGAATAATACGGAAATGGTTAGATGACGTCATTATCAAGATGGCGTCGATTTCAGACAAGATTCCTGATTGTATAAATTTGTTATGATAGCAAATTGAATACAATTATGTGGCAGTGATAGCAGAAATATTATGTTGCAGTTAAGATGCAAAACCTTGTATTGGATTCTCGCCGCGCAGGAATATTTTATATTTGACGCGACCTATTGGCTCGTGAAATATCTTTTTTTCCCTACAAAGCTCGAATCCAATGCATTTTTTTATCACAACTATAACATAACATTCTTTATATATTCAGCATAAGTCTCAAGTCTCAAACGTATATACATATTCGAGAATTCTTGCGCGCTGAATTTATTTGTGACAAGAAGAAAGAGTTGTTTTTTTTACCCGCTAACATTTCTACCACGTGTAGCTTTTATTTTCCAAGTGAAATAAACTTTGATTTTAGGGCTACAGCCCATGAATTAAGATCATTGGATGATATTGAAGGACTCCCCCGTACGAGTTTGTCTATCTCGAATGTCGATAAAACGCTGGATACTGCATAAAGAACTTGAATGGACAATATTGGTTAAATTAAGGAGTTTTCATTTTTGAGACATTAATCTAAAAGCTTAATCGCACTGTATGAATATGGGAAGTGTGATTGATTTTTAAATAGCAAAGTTAACAGACATAATTTTGAGGTCTTCCCAAAGTTCAACGAGCGCAAACTATCACTGGAGGCTTAATCACTAAATTAATGGAATGCCTACGCCGTAAAAATAGTTCTAGTTTATTTCAGGAATATTGCAAAAAAATGGACATATTTTCTAAATTCAACCAACTTTAAATTGTCGTCTGCAACTTCTTTCAATTTGAATCAGTTTAAGATTTTCTGGTCATGTGACCGAAGGTTATGGTGACCTATTGCGATCCTGTTTTGTCCGTCGTCGTGCAATATGCGTCGTGCATTGACTATTTACATTTTCGACTTCTTCTTAAGAACTCTTGGATGGATTTCAACCAAACTTGCCAGGAAGCATCCTTATGGGAAGGCGCTTCAGATTTGTACACGTCGTAGAGTTATCTCCCCTTGGGGCCCAATAATGGAACCAAAAAGAGTACATTTTTAAAAATATTCTTGTCGTGAACCGGCTGTCAGATAAGATTCGTATTTTGTATTTAGTCTTTAGGGCTAGAACTATCAAGTTTGTACAAGAAACAAAATTTGTTAAGAAATGGCCTTGCTAGGGGGACAAAGGATGGATGGGGTAAATAAGCTTACATAGTTACAACTTTGATTTTTTTTTCTACTAAACCAAAAGACCTACAGCTCTGATATTTGGTATGTGGCATCATCTAGTGGACCTCTATCAATATTGTATAAATTATAGCCCAAGGGTCAAAACTAGCCCGTTCCTGGACGTCACAAGTTTAACATAGGCTTATATAGTGAAAATTTCAAAAAAATCTTCTTCTCCCAAACTAGAGCTTTTATATTTTGTATGTAGCATCATCTGTTGGATTTCTATTAATATCGTATAAATCATGACCCCAGAGACAGAATTAGCCCATTCCCGGATATCACAAGTTTAACATAGGCATATATATCGAAAATTTTAAAAAATCTCTTCTCCCAAACAAGAGGGCCTAGAGCTTTGATATTTGGTATGTAGCATCATCTGGTGTATTTCCATCAAGATTGTACATATCATGGCCCCAGAGAAAGAATTAGCCCTTTCCCGGACATCACAATTTTTTATAAAGGGCTTATATACTGAAAAATTTTAAAAATCTTCCTCTCGCAACTGGAGGGTCTAGAACTTTGATATTTAGTATATAGCATCATCTGGTGGACCTCTATTAAGATTGTACAAATTTTTACCCCAGGATTAAAATTAGCTCGTTCCCGGATGTCAAAAGTTTAACATAGGCTTATATAGTGAGAACTTTAAAAATCGTCTTCCTCAAACAGATAGGCCTAGAGCTTTGATATTTGTAATGTAGCATCATCTGGTGGATCTCTATCAATATTGTATGAATTATGGCCCCAGGGTCATAATTAGCCCATTCCCGGACATCAGGAATTTTAGGCAGGGCTTATATAGTGAAAGTTTAAAACTCTTCTTCTCCCAAACAGGAGGGCCAAGAGCTTTAATATTTGGTATGTAGCATCATCTAGTGGACCTCCATCAAGAATGTATGAATTATGGCCCAAGGTTCAGAATTAGCCCGTTCCAAGATGTCCGAAGATTAACTTAGGCTTGTTTAGTGAAAACTTTTAAAATATCTTCTCGTAAAGGCCTTGAGCTTTGATTTTTAGTATGTAGCATAATCTGGTGGACTTTTATCCGTTTTTGTCCTCTTTTGGACTCAGGTGACCGATAAGGCCCTATGGGCCTCTTGTTTCACGCTGTAATGGGTTAACTCCTGGGTTACTTTAACCTCGTTTATTTATCATGATAACCATTGGCAAAGAAGATTCCTTAACAAAACTATGCTTTGCTAGCTAACAGTACGTTCAGTACTTTGATTTATGTTCATATATCTCGATGAAAAAAGTGTTCTCTTCATTCCTCAAAAATCTAGAGTCAACAAGCAAAACAAGGTAAATTGATGAGTCAGGGCGAAACAGTTGTAACTGCCTATAAACATAAGCAGTTACAACCGTTTTGCTCGTCCCATCGAAATACTTTCCAAGTTTTGAGTAAAATACTTGGCCAATATTTTGTTTATTGAAGTATTAAAAACATTCAGCCAATTGAAACGCTTGATTCATGATAGACGAAGCTTAACCCGTTAACAGACGACACGATTTTAGACTGGTTTTATTGAAAGAAGTTGCAGACGACAATTGTAAATTATCTATTTTTTTTTTTGAAAATTTTCTTGAGAGGCGTCAAAATCGTGATTATGTGGGAATGGGTAAAATCAAATTATTCAAATTTAAGCGAGACGTTATGAAGTAATCGAAAAATAATAACTCGAACACCGTGGCATAAATATCCTGTCTATATTTGTACGTAAATATTTGAACAATTTTGATATTAATATTTCATTCATAATTTCACAAAACTTGACCGTTAGTCTTAGACCATTCCCACACAATTCAAACTTTTTACGGCCATCAAGAAAAAAAAGTAAAAATAGTGGAAAATGAAGAAACTGCTTGTATCAAGCCATTTCTTTATTATCCACAATGTTTGCTTTAAAAAAATAATAGGGGGGAAATGAAATTTCCGTTAACTGTAAATTGGCGACTGTAGCTTCTTTCAATTTGGAACAGTCTAAAGTTTGTTGTGTTGGAATGGGTTGAAATCAAATACCGCACAATGACGATTTCTGGCGCCTTGTAGAAACACAACAATGGAAAAATTTGCGGGTAAAGGAGAAATTTCCTTGTAACAAGTAATTTCTCCTTTTCTCTCAATGTTTTTCTATCCTATTTGGCACTTATTTTCCAACGTTAGCGCATTTCGAAATGTCGTCTGACCCTTATTTGAATTTGGACCAGTCTAAGATTTTGTCGTCTGGTAATGGGTCAACAGAAAGGTCACGGTTGATATACTTATGATAGAAGAAATCATGATTTATTTGTTTGCTTCAAAATTGACGGGTCGTTGGCCACGCCCACTTTCTACGCTGACCACGCCCACAGACTCCGTCAGAAAGTTCCACTTCTATATTGAATGTCGGTTTGTTTGTTGTTTTTTGTATTTATTTTTATTTTTTTTTTTTTTTTGAAGAAGAAGAAAAAACAACAATAAGCTGTAGTACCGACGTTTAGGACGCCGAATCAACAGCTAGTGTTGGAGTTCAAAGTTCACTTCCGGTCGAAATGAATAAAAAAAAAAGATAAATAACATTTCACGAATATCATCCCCTTCATAACTTTATAAAATATTATTCTAAAAGAGATGTTTTTGATCAAATACAAAATAGTGGATCATGATTTCATGTATATGTATATACCTCTAAGTTCTTTAACGGAGAAATGAATTTGAATACACGATTGAACATACAAATTAGAACCATGCATTTTCTCTTGCAGTCTCAAACTTGTATGAAGAACGGGAGAGAAATCAACAATTTTGATATGTACAGTAATGGACAGAACGAAAGCCACACCTACTTACCTCCGACTATAGGTTTCGGCTGTTATATCAAACGACTTTTGTTCGTAAACAAAAAGGACAAAACGAAAAGCCTTAGTGGCGACCTTAAAGTCGTAAACTACAGCTTTAATAAGCTGAAGTTTCGGCATTTAACTCGCCAAACTAATAAAAACGTTGACTTAAATATCGTGACCACAATTCATCTCGGTCTAAATAATGCATTATTTGATTGGCTAATCGATTTATTGTTTAGCAGCGGCGACCTATCTATTTGGAAAAAAAACCTATTTATTTTGTAAAAATTCAATTGCGTTCAATTGCTTTTCCGCGTACTTAGTTACCGACAAACGGTGGCTGAAACTTACAAGCATAAAGGTTTTCTAAAGCTTTCATATTGAGAGGTGATTAAAAGCGTCATTGTGTAGGAATGGGGTAAGGTAATAAGAAAATAGTGTTACCGCACAATTCTTGCATACTGACCAGGATCGACACTTTTCAAGTTTTTCGCTACGGGTCCTATTAAGAAAGCTCAAAATGAATGATCACTGCTGTCAAAATATCGGTTGACCAATCAAATTGTTCATTTTGACTTGAATCACACTTTGACGTTTAGATCGTAACCAACGGTTTCCCCTTTATCTTATGTCCCTGACAACATGTGTGTGTGTGTGTGTGTATTTCCGTTTATTTATTGTCGCTACCGTAGCACATGCCCATATGAGCGACGCCCCCAGAAGACGGTTAGTTGTTACAGGGGATAGTGCAGGGATACAGGACGAAACTGCTGAGAGCTCCGCCTGGTTCTATAATGTGCTCGGTGGATAGCACCGTCACACGGGGCATCGGTTTAACGTCTAATCCGAAAAACAATTAGTTTGTTAGTTGATATGTTCAGTCCAGGGCTCGAACCCGTAATCTTGAGGTTTGAAGTCAAGTGCAACATGTTCTACAAATTGTCGTTTAATATCACGGTCGAACTGCAATACCAGAGGTCGATGGGCGTGGCAAATAATACATCAAATGAACACGACCAGCAGCGCCTTTTGTATATTAACCCTTTAACTGTTTAACAATTTTTAGACTGGTCCAAATTCAAAGGCTTAGCAGACGACAAATTAAAGTTGATCTTATTTGGAACAAAATAGCCACTCAGAAGGGTAGAAAATATTGTGGAAAAAGTAGAAATTTCTTGTTACAAGAAATTTCTACTTTTTTCACAATGTTTTCTCCAGTACAAAAACAGGGCGACGTAAAAACCAGTGATTGAACAGGAAAGGGTTCAATAAGGCACTCCATATCAAGAAATTAAGTATTTATTAAGTAATTTATGCTAGATTTTTTAAATAAATACTGTTTCTATGTCCTACAGCATTTTCTTTGGAATAATTTCCTTAAGACGTGTCTATATCTCGAGTCGAAGAGTCCATAAATAACTGGGTTTAAAACTGATTTAAAATATATAGATCGTACAAATAAATTGTAGGCTACACGATTAGGTGCACTGAGGTTAGCTTCGAAATCAGTGATCAAAGATCGTAAAAGACTCAAGACTAAATACGGTAAAAAACAGACAACTGTTGATATCGTAACGGCTAACATGATGACGGTGACGTTACGTGTTCTGCCTTGACGTCCTTTTGATTGACGTTGTAGCTTTCTTGACCAGCGAGGAGAAACACGTACGTGTTCCGGGGATGGTTCCGGTGACAGCTTAATGTCTTTTTCTTCAAAAGAACCTTTAATATCGTCCTTAGATGGAACAAATGTAGTGTCTAAGAGCCTATCATTTCCTGAATTTTTGCTGTCGCCACGATGCCCTGCGCAGTTTTTAAGAGTTTGTTCGTTGTCATTATTGGCAGGGTTAGTTCCACTGTCGACTCTTATATCAAACTCCTGTCCCTTAACGTCACCAGTGTTTACTGACGTGTTAGTAACATTAATTACCCGTAATGTTTCGTTTTCTTCAATAGGAGGTAAAGTGTTGGTCGTTTCTTGACTCGAGAAAACTAAATTTCTATCTTGTATGGCGAAAGTAGTATCTTTATTAACATCGTCTAAATCATGATTCCAGTGCTTAACTGTAAAGATGTTGTAATCGGACACTTCTTTTGGATCATGTTGGTCTCTATACTTATCTTTATTTCTATTTTCGATAGTCACACGCTTTGGAGAGGATACAGTTGCGTTAGACGTCCTCTTAATTATTGGACTCAGAAGTCTGCCATCTTGACTTTTAGAGGGCGATTTATCTGTGTTCGTTCTTACTTTCAACTGATCCGACATTGCTTCTACTTTTATTACTTTGATCCTTGGAATTGCTGCTTCTACTATATCATCAGGAATGCATTCACTATCACTTTTAAACTGTTTCTTTGGCGATGGGCTTGATAACTTAGATCTCAGGTTAGTCGACTCGGGCTTAATTTCGCTCCCACCATCATTAGATACATCGGAGACAAAGGTTGATGCAAAACCGTATTTCGATGGGGCCATATCCGTTTCGCAATCAAGATCTATCGATTCTCGACGACGATATCCAGGCTTTGGATACACTTTCCTTTTCTCATACTCGCCCATTCTTGAGTTCTGAACAAGTTTATTGTCTTGTATTTTGATTGTTCGTATAATCTTTCCATACATGAGAGAAAGTAACAAGATTTCGGCAAAGAAAAGAAACCAAAAGAATCCAGAGTACAGAATTGGTAGAACTCCCTCTGACGCTTCGTTTGTTATGGAACATTTGTATGTTCTCAACATCCGAGATGTATTAAGTCTGCTTGTGTTAGATATTTGATCAGAATGATTCGCTTCAAAACACTGTGGAAAATCAGCATCGGAAATATTCATGTCGAAATAATGACTTCCATAAATCGCTAGACTAGGGGAGGCAACAAGGCACCCAAGTGGAATAATCGCAACACAGAACACTTTTGACAAACGCACGGATATCTGCCATCCAAAAGGCTGACAAACCTTTCTCCAACGATCAGTGGCGATCAGAAGTAATACGCTACAACTGACGGAAACTTGACAGATCTCCGTAAACACGAAACTCTTACACAGCTTATCGTCCGTAAAATTGAAATGCACGTATAAGTTGTAAATCTCCATTGGTACGGACACAGAGCTTGAAAATAACTCCACACCTGATAACAGTATCAAGAAACTTCTTGAATTTGAGTCTTGGAAGTTCCGTGAATAGATTAATAGTGACACGGCGTTGCCGACACATCCCAGTAACACTATAATTCCAAGAATGGCGAATACTGGAGCCATCCGAGCTACCTCTTCCTCGTTAAACTCGTGCAGTAAACACTCGTGAATAGATTCGTCACTCATATTGTTCGTTTTCTGTTTTTAAAACTGTGGACGTGTAGCGATTATAGATGCACAAGTTATAGTGAGTGATCAAAGGTCTGTTTTATCTATACCTGTATACTGTAGACAAAAATGACATTTGATCACTCACTATAGCTTGTACATCTATTAGGCGTATGTCCAAATGGAATTTCACATATATTTATTGTTTCTTACAAAATATTATATCATTGTTCTGTTACCGATCAGTAAAATCTTATGACATTTCTAGATAAATCCATAGTTTTAAGACGTCTTTTAGGAAAACCTTCCGGGTTTTTGTATCTCTCCATCACTCTCTTCGCACAATATTTCAAATAGACATGGCTTTGAAACAGAAAACAAACGTTCCCCCAAAAAACAATAGAAGACCAAAAGTACTTAGTAGAGTAACAAACTTACATGTTCAAAATATATTCTTATGTTTTTAAAAACAATGATGACTCGCATTTCAAGACCTAACCGTACAATAACATCAAAATAACACCCCGTTACTACTTGAATTGCTTCACAACTGTGTCTCCTAAAGGGGAAGGGGTTGGTAATCCGTATTTCTAAAACCTTGGAATGAATATTTTCCCAAAAGCCTCAAAATACGCCCAAAAGAAAATCTGAAATATGAACCAGATATTGCCTTCGTGTTTATTTATTGAGCGAAAGTGGCTTTTTGTGAAAGGGTTATCTAGCAAAGGCTTCATTTGAATCGAGCATTATTCATTTATAAACATTGTTATCTACCCAAAAAGACAGAGATAGTCATTTTTTTTTCTTAACTTGAAATTGTCGTCTGCAACTTCTTTGAAATTGGACCAGTCTACAATTTTATTGAGTTTGAATGGTTTAAACAAAAATTTCCAGAACTATTATCAATTTCAAAGTCAAATTTAAGGGATATCGCCTATTAAAATCTCAGCAATACCTAGATAATTAAACACAAACAAATAACTGTAGTCTTTGGACGATGATGCATATTAAGTGGCATGTCTATATATCTAAGAGATGAAGGGAATATTTTTTTGTGTTCATGGAGGTATGAATCGAAAAAGACTAATCACACTGTATGAATACGCGAAGCAGATTCAAACATAAGTGTGAATAGGTTTTTCAGTTCATACGTCCACGAAAACGAAAATATATTCTATTCATTTAGCATCGAGCGGAAAAGGCAAAAACTTTACAACTTTTGATACTTTTTTGTATGGAACTATTTTGTGCGGAAGCATACAAAATTGCTGCATGCTCATTTTTTTTAATGGAGGTATGACTATTTCTTTACCAATCAGAATGCCCGTTTTTGATAAACGAAACTAAAAATGAAATCATTCTGGCTTTAACAGTAATCTTATTTACTAAACAGTTTCCATTTCTGTTTCATGTATTTCAACTTTAACAACTGTTTTCGAATCTCATTAATGTCAAATAATTATTTAAAAAAAAAAGTTTTTAGATGTAAATGTATCCATGATTTTCACTCCACAAATGTTTGTCCACGGAAGACCGATATTTACCATCAGAAGGTCCTTATAAACACCGTTATCAGAACGCGGGGATTTGAAATATTGAAATTTATGACCTACAGCAGATAGTGCTACTTATGGAAGGGCGTGATTTACAGTCACTTCATAAACCCATTCCCGCACGATGGCGCTTTTTACCGCCCCTCAATATGGAAGCCTTGGAAAACATTGAGGAAAAGGAAGAAATTGATGGCGACAATGTTATCGATGCTGTAATACACTAAGCCCCCATTTCTCATAACACATTAATTGATGATTTTTTTGTAAATAAATTACAAATAATGCATGGCTTGATTCATGCACCTGATTAGTAGAATATCACTGGGAACTGATACTTAGCAATTTATGAAAGATCTACCGTAAAACTCGTCAGGGTCGTTTCAGGATCATTTGTTTGTTGTCTTTTTTGTTTATCTAAACTATTTTGAGAAACCAAATGGATGCATGGCCACTATCAATCAAATAAGATACACTTGAGTGCCTGTATCGCTCCATAGGCCTGTATGTACTGCTTAACCTTTCCAGTTCTATCCCTGGTTTTACGTTCCTTTAAATTAATATTTGAGAAAAGATTGTAGAAAAAGAAGAAATTGCTTGTAACAGGCACATTCTTCTTTTTCACAATATTTTCTACCCTACCCAATGAATATTCTCTAAATAAAATAAATTTGATATTGTGATCTGCAAAACCTTTGAATTTAGACAGGTCTAAAATTTAGCAAAACGAGAAAGAGTTTAATTCATTCAGACATTTTTTACAGGTTCTCATAAGGAACATTTCTACCAAATTTGGCCTAATGGTTTGGGAGGAGATATCAATTATAAATCGTTCTTGATTTCTTTATAACCCCCACCCCCTGGGCTCTGTCCCTTGGGACTGGAGGGTAATGATTTTAGCAATTTTGGAAGAGGTTTATTAATGTTTCATACAAAATATCAAGGGTCAATGCTTTCTTGGTCAGGTGAAGAAGAATTTTAAAGATTATTTTAAAATTTCATTTTTGTTGCCATGGCAACTAGAGTTTTCAACGGATTTCAATTCTTTTACCAATTTTTGAAGGGGACCACCTAAGGAACATTTCTGCCAAACTTTGTTAAAATTGGTTTACGAGGAGATGTCTTGTTGACAAATTACTGCAGACGGACAACGCACAACAGGGGGAGGCTAGACAAAACGTTATCACTTAACTCAGTTGAGTGATTTGTGCTCTGGTGAGCTAAAAAAATGTACACATCTTTACCTTCCATTGAGTGTCTGTGAGAAATTTTAATCAAGGCCATTGAGTAGTTAAGACAAAAATAGGGGCGTAAGATAAACCTACAGACACACAGTTAGACTGACCAAGCAACCGACCAACCAATGCTGAAAATTATTTTTTAAATTGTAACTTGTTTATTGAAAGCAGAAATGTACTGTTCAGATCTACAAGAGCATTCCTACCTCTTAATATTAAAATATTGATGTTTAGAGACGAAAGACTTAATCATAATGACAACTGCCTTTTATCCAAAGCAATTCACGCATTTATTAAAAAGTCAAAGCGCTCTCAACATTCCAAGAGTAATAATACTAATAATAATGAAACAAAATTGGTACGGTCTCAGAGCATCATAATCTGTAATTAATCTTACCACCTTTTAATTTCTTTCTTCCCTGATTATAGTTTGATTTCCTTCCTTTTTATCATATCATTCAACTTCCATTTTTCTTCCCAATTACATTCTTAATCTCTCCCTAAATTTTAACTTGCTACTATTCTTATTAGGATACGTGTATGTAAATTCTGTATATAGTTGCCATTGTCAATGTTCTTTGTATTGTAGGGGAAGGACTGATTCTAAGTTGTAAGAACTTGTGGTTCATGTTTTTGTGAAATAAAATATGTTTAAGCTAACTGAATTAACCAACCAATTGACCGACAAGCTGATTCCTACATATCTCCCAAATAGAGTGGGGCTGGGGACATTATTATATGAAAAGGAATCGAAATATAGGATGGAAAAAAATCCAAAGAACAGTGATATAAGTAAAACATTACTTTATAAAATGATCTGTTTAACAAAGAAATTACATGTATATGCAAAACATAGTATTGTATGTGGTAGAAAAAAGAAGAAAGTTCTTCTCTTCTCCTGAAGATTTCCCTATTATTCCCCCTTGTTATACTAAATAAATCCTTGTTTAGAATTGCTAAAAAATCAAAGGGCTGAAAGCTGAAAGCACTTAAAGGACCTAATTGAAGGTCAACATTTTTGTTAACCCATTACAAAACAAAAAAAATTTAGTCTGGTCCAAAGTGAAAGAATATTTAAAGAATCTCTGTCTTTTAGGGTAGACAACATTGTGGATAATGAAGAAATTGCTTGTAACAAGTAATTTTATCTTTTTCCACCATATTTTCCAAAGCTGTTTCGAGCGTCAAAAAGAATAATTTGAATACAACCCTGACAAACAGCATGAAATAGGAGTAGACTAAGATGAGCCTGCACTTACACGCAGACTGGTTGCATATATGTGCAGGCTAATCTCAGTCTTTACCTCCTGCCAAAGTAGAAATATTCCAGATTTAGCACGACAAGGGTTAAATCTGCTGGTTGTCATAAGCATGTGAGCAATATTCAAATGATCATTTTTTACAACTCCTTACAAAATATTCTAATATCATGACCAGACAAAAATCTTCACAATAACGATTTGTGGCAAAAAAGCAAATACTGGTCAATATGTTTCTTTAACCCATTACCCCACTTTAGACTGGTCTTAATAGAAAAAAGTTTCAGACAAGAATTCTAAATTCATGAAATTCAAGAAAATCTTTTTTCTTTAACCAATTACAGACTAAAATTTAAAGTTTGTGTTTTAGATTTTTTCAACTTTCTGGAAAGAAAATATGGTTGAAAATGAAGCAATTACTTGTTGCAAAAAAAATCCTTCATTTTACACAATATTTTTCTATTATTTTTTTTTAACCCATTCCCACACAAGAAAATTTTAGACCGGTCCAAATTGAAAGAAGTTGCAGTCGACAATCAAATATTGCTTGATACAAGCAATTTCTTCATTTTCCACAATGTTTTCCAAAGTTCTTTAATTGGGGGGCGTAAAAAGGAGGGCTTGAGTTGGAATGGGGGCATCAAAAAATGTCATTGTGTTAGAATTGGTTAAGAAAAGAAAACAGTGTGGAATATGAAGAAATGCTTGTTACAAGCAAATTCTTCATTTCCAAAAATTGTGTGGGACTGACATAAGACCCATCTATATAAAACATTTAACCCATTACCTCATGATGACACTTTTTGACACCCCAAAGAAACAAAAAGCATTCGAAAACTTTGTTGAAAGTAATCAGCAAGTCTATTGAAAAAGGACGCAGGGTGGGTACCAAGGAATAGACAGAACAGCTAACAAGCCAATAAATTAAGCTAAACTTATCAGATTACCATCGATTCTATTCTCTCTTCCATCTGTTCATTCACTCATCTATCCATTCTATTCTCTCTTCCATCCATCCAATCATCCACCCAATCATCCATCCATCCATCCAATCATCCATCCAATCATCCATCCATCCATCCATCCATCCATCCATCCATCCATCCATCCATAGATCCATCCATCCATCCATCCATCCATCCATCCTTACATACATCCATCCATACATACATACATACAAACATACATACATAACTCTCTCTGACCACTGTTTGACACTCACTGTCCATCCATCCAAACATCCAGCTAACCAACCATTACAATGTACTATCGAATCTCCCGCGTTGATGTGCTTAATGAAAAAATGGTGTGAAGAAATAAATGCTTACAAAAAGTAATTTCTCAATTTCCCACAATGTTTGAAGATCAGGAGAAATTGCTTGCAACAAGCAATTTAGCTTTTTCTTGACCTATTTCCACACATTTATTCTTTTTGATGAACCTTAAGGAAAAAACTTTGGAAAACATTGTTGAAAATGAAGAAATAGTTTGTAACAAGCAACTTCTTTCCCACTATGTTTTTCTTCCTAAAAGATTCTAATTTTGTGAATTTTATGTTGTGGTCTGTAAACTCTTTCAATTTTGACCAGCTTAAAAAATAATTTGGTAATGGTTTGAATATTTTCAACCTTTAATTGCAAATATTCTTCATCTTTAATCCTCTTTGAATACTTATATACAACCATCAAAAAATTTGGATCAGACTAGAATGTGTGTTGTCTTGTAATGGGTTATGAGTAAACCCTTTATCCACCACAATCTCGTCTTGCCCCTGAAGAATAGTACTAAGGAAAACATGGTGGGAGTAGGAAAAGTTGATGAATTGCTGGCCCCTCCTATTGACTTTGATGGCTAAGCTTACTAAACAGGAAGTTCCACTTCCAAATTGAATAGCATTATTTTGCAACCTTTATGGCGAGTACATGTAAAAAAGTAATATGGTTGGTAGGTGACCTAAAGTCGTAACTACAGTTTAAATAAAACTCTAGTTATGATGTTTAAGTCACCAAACCAAAAGAAATGCTTCACTTAACCCTTTCTCGTTTTTAAAATTTTAGACTGGTCCAAGTTTAAAGAGGTTACAGAAGACAATGAAAATTGGATGCAATTTGAAATTAAACCATTCTATGAGGTAGAAAACATTGTGGGAAAAGAAGTAATTGCTTGAAACAAGCAATTACTCCTTTTTCCACAATGTTTTCACAAGTATAAAATCACTGCAACGTAAAATCCGGGGTTTGAACAGGAAAGGGTTAAATGTTGACCAATGTTGGAGTTCAAAGTTTCCATTCAGTCTAGATCAGGCCTGGTCTAGATGAATGATTTGATTGGTTGACTGATTCTTTGATTGGCAGTAGCGATTGGTCAATTTGTTCCTGAACAGAATTCAAGAGAGATAACACGAAAATGGCCCTCATTTTTTCCCATCTATTTCTATGAGGCTAAATACCATCAAAACATGTTAGATTCAATAACAGCCCCTCACAACTACAACTACAGTAACAAGTTTGACTAGTATCATCTGACGAAAATAGATGTGTTCACTTTTAAAAGAAGGGTTTCTGGGTCCCAGCACCAGGTCTCCTCGTCATGTGGCACTTGGTAGAATTTAGGATATGACAGTAACCGGCGATCCTGTGTGACCATCTCCATCATTTGATATGACTGAAAGTAGAAATAAACAAGGTCTTAGTGTCCCATATCACCAAGATGGGGTTTTGGGGGTTTGACGGTTCTGTTGGTGTGACAAGGTTCCCGTATTAAGGTATACGAGTCACTCATTTAGAAAATGTGTACTGTTTACAAAATTATTCAAAGGTTTGGTCTTGTACTGTAGTTTTCAACTAAAGATGACCCAAAACTGAACCTGTACAGAATATCTTTATGAAAACCATCAACCAAATACCAAAATATTTGAGCCGGAAATATAGCTTCTAGACTGCATACAAAGTATTCCCAGATTTGACATAGTGACCTACTTTCTAATTCCATGTGGCCCTATATCAAACTGGAACACAATACATGTAGTATGAAGACAAATACTTTGACCAAATATCAACACAATTGAGGTAAAAATGTTTCCTTTACAGTGTACTCAAGGTATTTCTAAGATCTGACCTAAGCATCAACCTTTTGACCCCTCATGACCCAATGTCAAGCTTATTGAGATATCATTCAGATAAATTTTGTCAAACCAATTATCAAGACATTTGAGGCCAAAATGTGATATCAAGAATGCAATCAAGTTTTTTCTAAGGTTGACCTACTGACCTAGTTTTGGACCCAATTTGAAAGTCATCAAAGATTTGAAGACAAACATTCTGATATTCTCATTTTACATAGTGACCTAGTTTTTGACCCTATGTGACCCAATATTGAACTACCGGTAGTCCAAGATTTCCTGAAGAAATTAAATTGTGACCAAATATCAAGACTTTTCAGGCAAAAATGTCCCTCTATGGTGCACTCAAGGGAATTTCTAAGATTTGACCTAAGGACCTACTTTTTTGATATCATGAAGGCAAACATTCTGACCAAATTTGAGGCAAAAATGTGACCTCTACGATGCTCACATGGTTTTCTTAGATTTGATCTTGTGACCTTGTTTTTGTCCCCATGTGACACAATATTGAGCTAGTTTCAAGACATTTGAGCTAAAAGTGTGGCCTGTAGAGTGCACACAAAATATTGACACACAATGGACGGAAGATAACGGACATAATTAAATCACATGAATTCACCTCTTCGTGCTCCAGGGAGCTAAAAAAATTGAAAACTGTTTTTACTGATAATGAGTTCCAGAAGGTCTACACGAATTATATGGTTCGATCCCTGACGGCGGCACTCATCCTTTCCGACTATTTGTCTTTCACCAATGGGTCGATAATCGTAGACCTATGTGGGATAGCAGCTGGAGGCTAGGAAAGGATGTAATGGTGGTACTGGTGTGAGAAATACCAGGATTCCATTGTTAGGTGCTCCAGCCTCCGCGATATAACTGAAAGATTGTTGAAAGGGGCTCAAAACCCCATTCAAACAAACAAACAAACCAATCATATGAAACAATTTTGAGAGTCCTGGCTAATTATTTGTGAGTCTCAGATTCTTAGAACCAACATCCATTAACCCATTCTCACTCAGTGACGCTTTTAGACGCCCCCAAGAAAAAAAGCTTTGGAAAATATTGTGGAAAATGAAGAAATTGCTTGTTAAAAGCAATTTCTTCATTTTCCACAATGTTTTCTACCCAGAAATTTGAAAAATTCCAAAATTTCATAAACTTTAAATTGTCGTCTACAAATTCTTACAATTTGAAACAGTCTAATATTTTGTCATGAGGGATTGGGTTAAAACTCTGAATAATTGCCTTCTTCATTATCCACAATGTTTCAAGACAAAATCTTAAAATTCCTTCATTAAATTGTTGTCTGTAACTTCCTTCAGTTTGGATAAGTCTAAAATCTTGTCACCTGGTAAACAGTTACACTGGTTTCTCATTGGATTGGCGGGGTGGCTGGAATTCATCAATCATTTCACCCTTTCCCTTATAATCAATGATTTTTACCTCACTATGATATTTTACTTGAGAAAACATAGTGGAAAACGAAGAAAATGCTTTTCCCACAATATTTTGTATCATACAAGATGGTTAGTTTTTCAATTGTACTTACTTTTACCCTTGTCATGCTGAACCCGGAATATTCCGGTTTTGGCAGGAGGTGTAGACTAAGATCAGACTGCACGTTTGTGCAGGCTGATCTTAGTCTACACCTCCCGCTCATACTTTTCCTTCCAGAGTTGTTTATGAGGTTGATTTCTAAAAGAAATATTGATTTTTGAACAACAAGTTCTATCAGTGCTTTCAGCCCTTTGATTTGACAGCAATTCAGAAAGGTAATTTATACAGCATGGCAAGGGTTAAAAATCTCATTTCTGAGCCCTTTTAATTTGGAAAAATCTAAAACTTTGAAAAGGCTTTTTTTGCAATTCCCATTCCTTAGCATTGTAAATGATTAGAATTTCATTTGGATTTTTTTTTCATTTTCTCTAAAATGATTGGTTGAATTATAGTCCAACTATGTCCTGACTTACCTCTCTTGATTTCCATAAAATGACGATTTGTAGTATGAAAAGCCCGAATGTAAAACTGAGTAGTAACAAGGTCAGAAACCGTAGAACCAATGCGCTCCTTGCTGACCTACAAAATATTGAGCAAACAGATAACAATTTTGTAAAAAACATTCTAGGGGTCAACACTAACTTTGCTGCAATGGGATCTCAAAGGAATCCCTGATTATTACATCAGGGTTTCCTCCTGATAATCAGGGATCTCTCCTCAATTCACATTAACTCATTCCCACACAATCCTACCCTTTTAAGCCCTACAAGAAAAACACTTTGGAAAACATTGTGAAATGAAGAAATTGCTTGTAACAAGAATTTAACAATCAATTTTTTCAGTTTCTGCAATTCTTTCTACCCCAAAAGAAATTTTGAATTCCTTCAACTGCAGTTTCTTCTTATTTGGACCTGTCTGAAACTTTGTTGTTTAGTTATTGGTTAAAGAACTTTGAAAGAGGTTCATCAGACACTGTCACATGCAAAATTTGGAACCTACAGGCCTTATTGTTTCTAACAAGAAGAATTCAAAAGATTTCTTTCTTGATTTCTATGTTGATCAGGCAGCGTCTGGGTAGAGCCATTTTTTTAAGGAATTCAATTTTTTTCACAACTTTGGTAGAGGTATCAAATTTCATCAACTAGAATGTGTTATTTGCAACATCTTAGAATATGGATCAAATTTGTTGTCAGATAATGTGCTGAATAGGCTCTTGCACAGACTGATACTGAAAAAAAATGTACGCACAATTTTCAAATTTTTCAATGCAATGCTTACAGATATTTGAAAGAATGTGATTAAACTGATTTTGTAATGAAAATGACTGTTCATAACATTAAACAAGATGACCATGATGGTCCTAAATCGCTCTCCTGAGTATGATGGTTCATGGCTTTATGATATAAACAAAATAGCAAAGCCCTCTTTTTAATTATTTTGGTAAAGATGTTAAAGGATTTCTCTTTTAATCCTAGGTAAATTGATGATCCCACCATATAGCACTAATTTCCTGAATATGGTAAAGCTTTGAAGTATAGACATCAATACATACCAAGTATAAAAGCTCTAGGTCTAATGGTTTAGGAGAAGATAGCATTATTTATTCCAAACTAAAATTAGGGATTACACAGAAAAGGGCTAATTTTTTAAGTAATTTGGTAGAGGGTCAATGGCTGATAATATGTACCAAATATCAAAGCTCTAGGCATTATGGTTTGGGAGAAGATTTTCAAAGATTTCCTTCTTTATTCCTTTATAAAATTAGGGATCACACAGAAAAGGGCTAATTTTCAGAGTACGATAATTCTTTGAAGTATTTTGTAGAGGGTCAATATATGATGATATGTACCAAATATCAAAGCTCTAGGCCTTTTGGTTTGGGAGAAGAAGATTTTTAAAGTTTTCCTTCCTTTATTCTATGTAAAATCAGGGATCGCCCAGAAAAGGGCAAATTTTCAGAATATGGTAATTCTTTGAAGTATTTTAGTAGAGGGTCAATAGATGATGATATATACCAAATATCAAAGCTCTAGGCCTTATAGTTTTGGACAAAAAGATTTTTAAAGATTTCCTTCTTTATATCTATTTAAAATCAGGGATCGCCCAGAAAAGGGCTAATTTTCAGAATACAGTAATTCTTTGAAGTATTTTGGTAGAGGGTCAATAGATGATGATTTGTACCAAATATCAAAGCTCAATGAGATCTATGGACCTATGAAATTTCAAGTTGATAGCAATTATACTTTCAGAGATATGCTCAGGACAAGTTTAGTGACTGAAGGACGGAATGATGGAAGGACGGAATGACGGACTGAGACCATTACTATATCCCCTTTGCCGAAACGGTGGGGGATAATAATTGCTATTAACTTGAAACTTCATAGGTGGATTGATCTTGCTGAGGAGAAGTGCAATGCACAAGACCCAGAACTCCTGCTTGCATAATTTTGGAGTAATTGCCCTTTGTTGTTTCTAAGACTTAGGTTTTGTCAAGATCATATCTCTGAAAGTATAATAGGTATCATTGAACTCATTGAGAAGAAATGCATTGCACAAGAAGCCTAAATCTAACTGGCTTCAGTTAACTATCAAGCTTTTACGGGGGATGGCCATGTCCAACATAGCTCTGGTTATGGTAGATATGGAAACCGAAGTAAAAAAATCTATTAAAAACAGAATTGGAAATCAATTTACTTTTGATTTTGTTCGAGCTAAAGTTATTTCCAAGACAAGATTGTACCGCCTTTTGAGATATGTGTACTATGTTTTACACTTCATTTACCAAAGGGCCGCGCCATAGCACAGAGGAAGTGTCTAGTCATGGGATCTCTGGTTTGATCCCAGTCATAGCAAATATCCTTTTCAACATTTGTCTCCCATCGATTCTGGATACTCTTAAACCTATGTGAGATGAGCAGCTGAAGGCTCGGAAAGGGTGTAGTGGTAGTAACTGGCATGAGAAATACCAGGAATCCATGGTTAGGTGCTCCAGCTGAGAAGAGAACAATATGCAGATACCAGTACTCATCTGTTCAAAGGCTTTATAGAGGGTGAAACTTGTAAGTAAAAAACGGGCATCATTTGTTCAAATTGTGTTTAGAGTTATCCCCTTGCAGGGAAAAAGACCAACAGGGGCCAAGTCGCCCATGGCCTCTAAATTTTGGGCTGGGCCCCTGAATTTTTTTGAGAAAATGTCCAAACTTCTAATATCAAATACTGTATTTTTGCAGCCTGAGCCCCAAAGTTCAATTTGTAAGTCTTTTTACCTGCCTTGTTGGTACAGAATGGTGGTTTGATAGTGAACATATCTTCTGAATATGTTCAGTAATACCAGACACCTTACAATAAGTCAAAGTGTTCAGACACAGAAGCCGACCCGGATATGTATGGCATCTTTAGGGTTTTTCTAAAAGTGGTTAGGTATTGAGTTGATAATCTATATCTCCTTTAACCTATAACCTGGGCCTGAAAGCACTGGTGAAGGGTAAAGTTACATTGAGAATTTATTTTATAAACAACTCTGGGTTGAAGGAGACAAACAGGAGGTGTAGACCAAGATCAGACTGCACTTATGTGCAGGCTGATCTTTGTCTTTACCTCCTGTCAAAACCGGAATTTTTACCCCTTCAGCATGACAAGGGTTAATACAACCTTCTAGTAAGGTCATTCTTTCATAGTTCTGCTTGGCTGGACAGATTGGTTCTGCTTGATTGAATTTTCCCTCCAGAATGGTCATGTGACCTTTAGAAACCATTATTTGCTTAGAAGCCTTTGTATATAGGTAAAGGCAATTTCTGTGTTGAAATCTTTTATTTTGGAAGTAGGCAGAAAAAGGAACATTTTATTTTAAGTAATATTAGAGGTCACTTTTAGGTTGGCTGTTTTCAGGGAAAATCCAGGTATTGCTATGGCAAGGTCATTGGAAACTTGGAATATATCTTCACTATCAAAAAAGCAATCTGGGATAATTCTAAATACATGTTTTAAATTTTTTAAGGAAATATGACCCTTTTTCAACTTTAGAAATTTTACTCATTTTCAAGCACTTGAGCAGCTGGTAATAGCACCTGAATCAAGTATTCTTGTTTCCCTTTCTCATGATGTTTTATGAAGTTGGAAAAGTGTGGAGGTGAATTTCTGTTGGTTCCCTTGATTTTATTACTGTTTGGTTGTTGGAATTTCTTCCACTTTTTCTTTTACTAGGATTGCAAACCTTTAACCATTTCCCATTTTTTTAAATTTTTGACTAGTCCAATTTGAAAGAATTTGAAGACAACATTTAAAAGTGAGGGTAATTTGAGAAGTAACTAACTTAAAGGTTGAAAAAATTGTGGGAAAGCAAGAAGTAGCTTGTTACAAGCAATTTCTTTTACAACGATTTTTTCAAAAGTATAAAATCACACAAACGTAAAAACAAGAGATTGTGAAGCAAAGGGTTAATTCACATTTCTTATCCTAGCTTGTAACATTACTCTTAATTTTTCAGTACTTACAGTCATCGGATGTAAGGAGAAGCTATGGCATATTTAGAGATGTGGTACACTTAATTCCCTAAATTGGTAAGTTACCCTTCATTGTCTATCGTTGTCAAGTTTATCCTTTTCATGTGAAGTATATTTTGAAAGTGTTTGTGAAACACCACAGAAATACATTAACCCTTGTCATGCTGAATAAATTACCCTACTGAAATACTGTCAAATCAAAGGGCTGAGAGCACTGATAGAACTTGTTATTAAAAAATCAATATTTCTTTGACAAATCAAATTCATAAACAACTTGTGAAGGAAAAGTATGGGCAGGAGGTGTAGACTAAGATCAGCCTGCACATAAGTGCAGTCTGATCTTAGTCTACACCTCCTGCCAAAACCGGAATATTCCGGGTTCAGCATGACAAGGGTTAATTACACTTTTAAGAATTAAAACAGAAAATTTTTGGAGAAAAGAGTTAAGCGCTTCCTTTGTAAGAATTGTTAGAAGTAAATCATGTATTTGCCTTAGAACATCATAGAAAAAGGAGTGTTATATCAGCAAGTGACATGATAATCCTTTCTTGGAATTTGAGCAGGAGCAACTGGATCAATAATTTATTTTTCTCATCCTTGATTTGAAGTAGAATTTTTTTTCATATTTCATAAATCATTTCAGAGTGTCATTTCTAAATGCTGTTACATACCGTCAGATGATGTAAAGTTTGAATTTGAGAAAAAGTGTTCTGTTTAACTCCTGACCGTCTAGTACTAGTAGAAACCCATTTTAAATTAGTGCTCAGCTTCACAATTATAAGCTTTCTTATATTTTGTAATGTTACCTCACTCAGCATCCTCTTTCAGTCTAAAATGCTTTAGCCTAGTTATCACTTGCCACACCCACTTATCTCCAACAGTCACAAGGTGACAGACAATTAGCATTTAACCCTTTCCTTTACAAACCAGAAATTTTACATCGCTGCGATTTTATACTTGAGAAAACTTTATGGTAAAAGAAAAAATGCTTGTAACAAGCAATTTCTCCTTTTCCATAATATTTTCTTCTAAAGAAGATGGTTTCAATTCAAATTGCATCCAATTTACATTATCGTCTGCCACCTTTTTCAATTTGGACCAGTCTAAAATTTCAAAAATAGGGAAAGAGTTAATCATTTTGAAAAATAAATGGCCATAAGTATAGCGAATTCCTTGATGTCTTAAAAAATAACTGAAATAAGCTGTGTTTAGGCCAGGATTTGGAATTTGTGTGTCATTTTGACCCATTTCAAGACAAATTCAATAAGCATGGGTTATTATTCAGAACCGTTGCCCAATAAACAAATTGTTTCAAACCATATTTTCTAGCACCTGGACGACTTAAACACCAGACCCGTTAGAATGAACAAACACTGGCTACTACATATATGACAGATGACAAAATATGTTTGTCCATGTGGTGCAGAGCATAAATGTTTACATATTATCTGACCGACATAGACTAAGACCTATCTATTTTACATCGACAATCTAACTTAGATTAATCCTCCTAGATTCCGATTCCTGGACAATACACCAGAACTCGTGATGATTTTGTTGGGGAATGACAGAACCAAGATCGATAACCACTCCCGGGAATTGAACACGGGGCCTTTTGATTGGAAAGCTCTACCTCTCAACCATAGACATCACACTGTCTGACCGACACAAAGTTCTATTAACAAAAAAGGAAAAAATAGATTGTTGAATACCATTTATACTAGGCAACATGATCAGTATATCAGGTTTTATCCTCTAAGTATTCACATAAACTCACATTCATAGGAAAAAAAAGTCAATCACAAACCAGTCTAAAAAGCCTCTACTTTCAATAGTGGGGTGCTTGTCCGTAATTTTCACAGATCTTTAAACGAAAACAACATTGTTGGAGAACGCATTTAAGGTGTTAAGTTCAATGATAAGGAACGTTGTGTTGGGAAATCTTATGTGCTAAAATGATTCATTATTCTAGATTTCTATGAGTGTCAATTCCTAGACACAACTTGGCTTATACTCTGGTGTAGTAGTTACATATGTTACCAAGCCAACAAAAATGTTCGATATAAATGTGACTGTTGGAGGTCAGATTTTACTTCCAGTCAATAAATGAATGTTTAGTCTTTCTTTTTATGACTGGCAATGGCGAACTGATAGTCAATGCACGAGGAAATTCCAGTAAGATTATCGTTAGATACTAAAAATTGCCAGGTGCATTATTTTATTTGAAACTATCTTGTGCCGACAGATCATTGGTTGATAAGATCTGTGAATTGTAGGCAGCTGGCACTAAATATCGTTACCTTTGGTAATATATGATCTGTTCAATGCTGATGTCACATGTTTGTTTGGAATGATTTTTGTCCTTTTCTGGTGAATTATCTTTCTCTTCGTTGTCATCCGTCATCGTTTGACATTTTTGTAGATTTCATAGAGTAACCTCCCTTGCAATTGGTTCTCGAGATTTGACATTGGTATGGGGAACCAGTGTTTTTGACAAATAAGTGATCTAACAAACGTTTGCAACTGTCATTTGTTTCAGATTGTTGAAACGGAACGAATCGCCTGGACGACTAAAGTATCGATTCAGCATGTCTGCGGATAGTGGTGATCACAAACTCATTCGGATGCAAAATAAAGCCCAGAATGGAGTTATTCAACCAATTCTTACGGGTAAGCATAAACTAGAGATTTTTTTAACTCAAAATATCTTGTCTTTCATTATTGTCAATTTTGACGCAATAAGTATCGATTTTGATTTTCCAAGATGCATGCTGTTCAAGTTTCGCTTTCGCTTTGGTCCTTTATTCTTACCCTTTCTTCAAAAGATTTAACCCCCCCAACAAAAATCAAAGCACTGAAAGTACAGATGTTGGACCACTGTGTTGGCATAGTTGAGTAATATGCCCGTTTTGGTGTACAAAATATAGATAATCATCTTTTTAGAATCCCATATTTATAAGCTTAACCTTTTGCCTAGCCTGTTTTGTTCGACAGGTACATGCAATACAGGGCGTTTCTGTTCTAGAGTCCCGGGCACGATCAAAAGAAAAAATTGCTATTGTCATTTATATTTCAACGATAGAATTATGATAAGTAAATTGGCCCAGCAGCTACACATGATCCAAATTCATTGTTCCAGTTGTACATGTTACTGATGTGAAAAATGACAGGAAGCCATGGTTGGGTGCATTAACCAACTGAGGTTTTACTAAAATGCTACTGAAACTCAAGTTAAACCATATTCACTTGATCACAGTCTAACTAGCTTTCAAGATCAATACTTTTTTTTTTATTTTTTGGAGATTAACCTTTTGTGAAGACATTTCCCAAATAATTAAGGTATTATTTAAGAAACTTAGACAATATTTGATCAGCAATACCGTAATTTGTCCATATATTCAGACACTCCATATATTTGGACACCGTTAATTATGTCATGAAATAATTAATTTTGTGCCTCTAATTTCGGACAAATGGTGTCTGGAATTTATCTATAAATTCTGACACCGAACTTACGAACATTAAATATCAGGTTAACAAATGCCACATCAATTATCGGCAGTTTGGAAGCTTGGCTATCAGTATCTCCAAACTGTCTGGGTTAAGTGTCAACAGGAGTATATTGTTTTCAAAAGTGTCAGAGAATGAGCACGCACCTCAGTATCCTTCAGCAACGAACTATGGAGGTGATGCAATTGAAATATCACGCTTGGTTTCTTTCACTGATTTCTTAATTTTCTTTCCCAGGCAGGACCTGCTCTGAAAGGTTGGCTACGATTAACATGCGTGACCCTATGAAATTAGTCAAATTGACTTAAACCTACTTTCGATTTTACTACACTTCACTCGTATCCAGAGCTCATCGAGGGGATTGTCATTGGTCATAACAAATTAAGAAAAAAATACAAGGATAATAAAAGAAATTATGCTTTGAAAAGAGTCGCAACGTTTTCTCTAAATACAGAAAATACAAGAATTTTAATTGTGATTTGTTATAAAATTATAAACTTCTCAACCAAAACCAGATAGATGATACTGGTAAATTAAAATAAAGTACCGTTTTTGTTCCACGCTTCTTTTAATAACACGAAAATTTAATCTCATGCTGTTCAATCAAACACACGAAACAAGTCCCGTTCGACAAATATAAATTCAAGGTTTTTCGGGTACAGTTTATTTTACTACTACGGAGGAAAGGTGATCAAAGGCACCGCCGCCAGATGTTCAGCTATATTTGGGAGAGTTTCCCGAGGTGACATGTGCCAGACGCGTACCCTTGAGAATTCTTGGTGACCGAATTTTACCCTTGTCATTATGCCGAAAGTTTACATGGTTTAATCAACTGTCTGAATACTCTCCCAACATTACGGATATAATTTTGAAAAAGGATTTTTTTCCCACAGTTAGGCAACCGCATTTACTTTTAATTTGCGGGCAATATTGTGCGATAATTTATGTCAAGCACACCAGAGAAAAACTCTTAATTGACCGATGCCATGATTTTAATTGCGACAGTTATATTCTGACAAATTATTTCTTATCTCTTGGTGACTTTAATACTCGAACAATTAAAATGCAAATATTTTATTCGGCTCTCCAAATTAATATCCCCCTTTTTTCAATTCAACCGACGATGATTGTACATAATGACTGAAAAAGAATTACCATCCTATCAAAATCGGACTTTGACTAGCGAAACGTCGTAACAATTTTGCCCGAACATGCTGCAGTTACGACCTTATCGTATTCTTACGTTGATGTACGGGATTCTATTAATCGTTAAATTTAAGAAAAACAACATTTTAGGACAGTAAATCGTTTATTAAGGATTTTTCCGTGAATGATCATTAATTTCACGTTGTCTTCACTGGTATCTTGAAACAATCTGAAAAAGAAAAAAATATAAATAAATTTGCGAACGTAATGCGTAACACATATCAAGTTTATTTACTGTTGAAATGAATTCAGTGTCTAACCAAAACAGTATGTGACTCATGAAAATCGGCTATGGTTGTTCCCGGCCGGACGACAATTTATCTATGAATTTGGACACTGGCTTGAGCAATTATCCATGTTTTCGTACAGGAAAAAAATTAATTATTTAATTGTGTCCGAATATATGGACAAATTACGGTATTCTTTGAGAATTATTACCTGTAAGAAACAAATTTGTATATCATTAAAACCTTCTGTAATCCAGTAGAAGCTTAACCCATTCCCCCACAATCACGCTTTTTATGCCCCAGAATAATTGCATTAAAATCATTGATAGAAAAGGAGAAATTGCTTGTTTCACAATGATTCCCTATCTGAGCCTTAGTTTTCAATCTCAAAGTGATTTAAATTGTTGCCTGTAACTAGTCCAAATTTCTTCGTTTGGTAACATACAGAGGGGAAATTATCTACCAAAAGAGTTGAAAAATATATATTCCAGGAAAGCGGGAAAGGATATTCTCCATTTATTTTGGTCAGAAAAAACACTGATAGATAGAAACTTTGAAATAGGTTTGATGTATGGAGAACTCCAGTGACAAACAGGCTAAAAATATTGTCTATATTTCAGATTTATACCAAATCACGATGTCCTACGCTTATTGGAAGAGTGGAAAAATGAATGATGTTGCAGTGTTTGATCTGTATTTCCGAAAGAATCCATTCAAAGGAGAGTTTACTGTATTCGCTGGCCTTGAAGAGGTCCTCAAGTTTCTTCAGAAATTCCATTTCTCCAAAAGTGGTGAGTATAAGCATCTGATTCATGTGAAGTAGCAGAACTTGAACTTCGATGCTTCCCAAAGCAATGATATATTGAGGCTTTGGAACCTAGGGACCAACAATGTCTTTATGTCCTAAAAATAGAAGAGACATTTTGCAAAACTAGCAATCTAGCCAGAGCATTTTTTTACCCAATACCCTATGTTTTGACTCTCAGGGAATGGTATAGAAGTCAAGAAATTTTGCTGTGCATCATATTGACTCTTGAAAATTATCAACAGCCATTATAAATATGCCATCATACTTAATTGATTGATTAAATGTGTGTGTATTTCCGTTTAATTATCGTTGCTACCCAAGCAAATGTCCATATAAGCGATGCCCCCAGGAGATGGTTAGTTGTTACGGGGGATAGTGCAAGGATACAGGACTTTCTTTAATTTGAGGATTACTCCCTCTGAATAATTTTATTTGAGAAAGAGTCTTAAGACTCAAATGAGGGAAAATGTCATCAAAAAATATTAACCCATTTTCACTTTATGACAACCAAAAAGAAAAAGGTCCTGGAAAATAATGTAGATAACAAGCCATTTCAGCTTTTACTACCCAGAATGACAGAATTTTGAAATGCAATTAAATCAAAATAATCGTATGCAACTTCTCTGATTTGAATCATTCTAAAATTTTGTTGTTGAATTACGGATTAATTTGAATGTAGTCAGTTTAAGAGCCTGATGGAATTCCCACCGAACAAAATTTTAGACTGCAAACTGAAAAAAGTTGCAGACGACAATTTCAAGTTGATGAAATTTTTAAATTTTTCGTCTTTTTGGCAGAAAACATTGTGATTAATGAAGAAATTGCTGGATACAAGCAATTTCTTCATTTTCCACAATGTTTTCCAAAGCTTTTTCATGGGATCTAAAAAGGAGGGATTGTGTGGGAATGGGATAACCCATTACTTGACCACAAAATTTCATCCTGGTCCAAATAGAAAGAATTTTCTTACAGTACATGTAATTTGTTGATGAAATTTAGAAAATATTTGTCTTTGTGGGTAGAAAACATTGTGGAAAACGAAGAGATTGCTTGTCATTATCATTTTCTTCATTTTCCACAATGTTTTCCAAAGCATAGGTGCTGAAATTCGTTGATAAACATGTATGAAGGGGAAGGGATGTTAACTATTTTGGAGAGGAGTGTTGGTTATTGGAAGAAATACGGTATAAGAAAAGTGATAATCATTCATAACTGTTGAATTCCTATGTTGTGAACTCAGATAACTGTCATATTTTCTGTCAAGCTTTGGTATGTGGTTATTCCTTTTTATGGCACTTTGCCAGTCATTCCAGCTTCTTTTGACCTTTTTATACACTGCGGGATTAATACATTGGAGGTACATAGTGTATATTCTGTCATTTTGTCATTCAGAAAGTTTTTACAAGATTCTAATTATTAGCTCACCTGAGTGTATATTGCTAGATAGATAGATAGATTCCATCATCTGCCCACTGTCTGTCGATATTTTTAACCCTTCCCTCTTTTAGCTGGGCTATTTTCGGAGAAAACCCAAGGTATTGCTACAGCTTTGTAGACAGTAGTGCGTCAGACACCTAATCTTTAATCATGGGATGTCATGGGTTCGATTCCCGGTGGCACCACATTTAACCCCATTCAATCAATCAACCTGTGAAAACTTTGACATTTTGTGATATCTTTGGTTCCACTAAAGGCATTCACTTGAAATTTAGCACACTTGTTTACTATCAAAAGAGCAACCTATTCTATCAAGGGGGATAACTCTAGATGCATTTTGTCAACTATCCAGCACCCAACAGCCGAGCATAGGCACCCGTAGGCGGTGCCCTTTTTTTTGCTTCAAGTGATTTCTTAATTCTTAAACCCTTTTCATGCTGAACCTGGAATATACTGGTTTTAGCAGGAGTTGTAGACAAGATCAGCCTGCACATAAGTGCAGTCTGATCTTAGTCTACACCTCCTGTGTTTTCTTTCAAAACCACAGTTGCTTATGGAATTAATTTTTAAAAGATGTATTGACCATTGAACAAGTACTACCAGTGCTCTCAGCCATTTGATTTTAATGAAATTCTGAAAAGATTTTATTCACATGACAAGGGTTCAAAACCCTTTTCTTGAGGGGTACAAAGATGGAGAATTGCATAGAAATGGGTCAATGGGTCAATTTTACATTGTGATAATGAATAAGAAAAATGTCAAAGTGAAAGTAGAAATATGTAGTCGAAAAATATTATCATGATTACACAATTTCTTTGAGTAGAATGTCAAATTGTTATGAAATGACCCACAGTGTTAATTAAAGGCAGGGGGATAGGGGGATAACCCCACTTTTTTTAAAAAAAATTCCCCTGTAATTTCCACATTGATGAGGGATATTTTTTCTATAAACAAAGAGCATGAAATACCAAACATTCGTCAACTGTGTACATTTTGCACTGAAATCCTAAAATTTTTGAAATCCTAAAATAAACACTGGATTCATGAGATTTCTTAGGGCATCATTTTATAGACCCCGCCGAGAGTTACCTGTGTCTGTGTTTGAAAGTGTGAGAGGGTAGTTGGGTTAGTGTGTGTGTCTATTTCTTGATCAGAGCATATCTTCTACATTAACCCTTTCCTGTACAATCCCTTGTTTTCACGTCCCTGTGAATTTATACTTGAGAAAACATTGTTGGAAAAAGAGAAATTGCTAGTCACAAGCAATCTCTTCTTTTCCCCCAATGTTTTCTAACCTGTAGGTTTAATACCTTTCAAATTGCACCTACTTTTGATTGCTGTCTGCAACTTATTTCAAATTGGACTGGTCTAAAATTTTGAAAAATGGGAAAGGGTTAATTGATGGATTTGAAAATAACTTGGTATAATTGCCTCTTGAGGAGTACCAGCGTGATGCCTATTGACCCCTACAGGAAGTCCTGCTTTGATTTTAAACTATTATTTTGAAAAAATTTATGGCCAGTAGCATTTAAGAAAAATGTTGAAAAGTTGGTTGGCGACCTAAACGTTGAAATTACAGCTTATTCAAGCTGTAGTTACAACATTTAGGTTGCCAAACCAACAAAAGAGGTAAACAAAAATGGTGGCCAATGTCGGAGATAAAAACTCATTTCTGGTCTGTTTGAATGGTTTCATTGGTCAACTGGTAATTTGATTGACAACCACTATCGGTCATTTGATAGATGCTTTTAAAATGTTGTGTTCAACTATTTTCAATTTCAACATAACTTACTTAGGAATTACAATAACTTTCGTTTTCTGGAAATGGCTTTGTATGATTTTATATCAAATACCCTGTGCTTCAAACTTGATCTTTTTGTTTTCCTCTTCATGAAAAAAATATCAGGGATGTGGAAGTACAGATTTTCTCTACTTGTCCATGGACAAGTTAAATGTGATTTTCTACTTGTCTAGGATCAAAATGGACTTGCCCGTAAAAAGATGAAGAACAGATAGATTTTGAGAAAACATTATTTTTAAAGAAGAAAATGCTGGAACTCAGCATTTTCTTCATTAAAACAATATTTTCTGGCCTGAGATAGAAACAATATGCTCATGAATATCTTCTATCTATTTAGTACCATTCCAAGATTTGCCCTGATATCTACTTGTCCACAGACAAGTAGCCTTGAAAAATGTACTTGCCCGCAGGTAGAAAAGCCCGTGTCGGACAAGTCGGGCATGGGAATTCCACACCCCTGAATATTAACTCTTGTCTTGCTGAATAAAAATTCTGTTTGGAATTGCACCCAAATCAAGGGACTGAAATCACTGGAAGCACTAGTTGCAGGTCAATATTTTGTTTAAAAAACTGATTCTATAAACAATTCTGGCTTGAAAGGGACATGCAGGTGGTGTAGACTAAGATCAGACTGCACATATGTGCAGGCTGATCTTTGTCTATACCTCCTGCCCAAACAGGAATATTCCGTGCTCAACATCACAAGGGTTAACAGTAAGTTAGATCTTAACACATTTGCACAATCCAACTTTATATGCCACCCAAGAAAAAAGCTTTTGGAATCATTGTGGAAAAGGAAGAAATTGCTTATAACAAGCAATTTCTTCATTGTCCACAGTGTTTTGGAAAACAGATTTGGAAAACATCATGAAAATGCAGAAAGTGCAATGTTAAACATTAAGGCACATTTGTATGACATTTTCTAGTTAATAGGCTGTTTGGATTAGTAAAATTCAATTCAAGTTTTCCCAACTGGTCTAATGAAAAATTCCTTAAAATGAAAAAATGATTCAAATTGAATTTCAGGCTCCACTGGCTAAAAGCCAGCGAGCTATTGTCTCTCTTGCGTCCATGAGTGTGTGCATGCATCTGTCTATAAACCTTTACTTTATAAATCTCCTCAAAAAGAACTGAACAGAATTCTATCAAATTTCACAGAAATAATCCTTGGTTTGCCTTTTATTAGATTCCTAATGGGCAGGGTTTATTTCCATATGGTGAAAGCTTTAAAAAGATCTTCTTCATAGAAACCAATTTCAACCAAAATTTACAGGAATTATCCTTGTGTGACCCTTTATCAGATTCCTTTAAAAAAATTTAATTGGATTAAGAACATGGCTTTAATGTGTGTGGCTAAATTCCATATGAGGTGAAAGCTTGAAAAATCTTCTCAGAAACCAAGCTATGGATTTCAACCAAATTATAAAGGAATGACCTGTATCAGATACATGGCTTTAATGGGCAGGGCTAATTTCCATTATATGGTGAAAGCTTTGAAATTCTTTTTCTCAGAAACCAGTTGATTGATTTCAATCAAATTTGGCAGAAATAATCCTTTTGTGACCTTTTATCAGCCTTGTCGAATGACAAATGACGATCACAAAAGTATACAATCATGAACTAGCTGTTAAAGTCCAAAGCAACCCCTATTAAATTCTAAAGAAATTGGCAAAAAACATAATCAAAGTAGAATTTTCATAAACAGTAAATCAAGTTGACAGGTATGTGTGGTCAAGAGAAACCTATACTAGACTAGAAGAGTTGAGATTTGAATTGTACAATTCTGGTTTGAATATTGTACTGGGCATAACGTTACAATCAGAAATGGTCACCCGCATTGTCAATTTATTAAGCTTCCCAGTTCAGACCTGTACAATCGGAAAAAAGTTGAACATGAACGTAAATTGCCTGAGAGGTTGTTACAAGCAATTTTTCCATGTTTTCAAAAGCTTCTTTTCTTGGAGGCGTCAAAAATAATATATTTTCAGTTTCACAACTAAGGTAACACTATAGATATGATCGTCAATTTTACATCCATATTAAAACTAGGTCTAGACTAATTACTGCAGGTAAAAAAATTAAGAAAAAAACAGAAATGAGTTGTAAAACATAAGATATTTATTTACAAGCTTTTCTACAGAACCTTTAGTGAAAGAGGCCTTGGGAAGGCGAGAAAATGCATGGTGGCCTAACATTCAACTTCCTTTTGCTACCAATTAACTAAAGAGAATTAATTTTGAATGAAGAAGAAAGCAATATATAAAGGTATTTCAGGGCTTCCCTCTGTATTCTTTTTATTGTCAGTAATAAAATTGTCATTTCCAATTCTTTGGCTGGCCAGTTCAACTGTGGAGTAAGTTGCAGCCAGTGTAGGAGCCAACAAGAGAAAATGAAATTTTCAATTGTATAGGTATATCAGACAGATTGCCATACACAATACACTTTAATAACATTATATAGCATATTTAATGATACGCAACAAGATATGCACATTTTAAAGAGGTATTACAAGAGTAAATGGGCATGACATCAGTATAACAATAAGGAAATCAAAGTACTGAAAGTACTGTAAGCTAGCAAAGCATGGTTTTGTTAAGTAATCTTCTTTGAAAAAGTTTTCATAATATAAAAAGGGGTTTAAAGTAATTCAGAGGTTAACCTATTACAACATGACAAATTCTTAGACTGGTTCATAGTGAAAGCAGTTGTGTACGATAATTTCAAGTTGGTGGAATTTAGAAAATCTTGCCCTTGGAGGGTGAAAAAACTTGAAGAGGCAATGAAGAAATTGCTTGTAACAAGCAATTTCTTCATTGTCCTCAATGTTTTCTATTTTTTTTCTTCTTGAGATTATAAAAAGCTGGATTGAGTGGGTATTGGTTAATAAGCATGCTTTTGAAAGAGTTCTCTACAATTTGAAAAGAGTTGTATGTATTTCTGTTTAAACATCGTCGCTACCGTAGAACATGCCCACATGAGTGATGCCCCCAGAAGAGGGTTAGATATTACTGGGGATAGTGCAAGGATACAGGACGAAAGTGCTGCGAGATCCGCCTGGTTCTTTAACGTGCTCGGTGGATAGCACCATCACACGAGGCCTTGGTTTAACGTCTCATCCGAAAGACAATTAGTTTGTAAGTTGATATGGTCAGCCCAGGCCTCAAACCCGAGACTTTGAGGTTTGAGGTCAAATGCACTACCAACTGAGCTAATCGGGCTGACATGAAAAAAAAGAGTTTGCAATATTCCTGAAATACATAGGAACTACTTTTTATGGTGTAGGCATTCAATGGAATTGGTGATTAAGCCTCCAGTGGCTGTTTGCACTCGTTTGAACTCTGAGAAGACCTCAAAATTTTGTCTGTTAACTTAAGCTATCAAAGCTGACGCTTTGCTAGCTAAAAAATCATTGTATACTTTCCATATTTTTGGTATATACAGAGCATGACTTTAAGAGTGACCAAAAGTTTTCAGGCTTATAGAATTCATCTTTTCCACTTTTGATCTGTCTATGACTTACAACTTTTCTACAAAAGTTCTTCAGTACTTGGCTACCTAATTAAACTGTGCATTACTATCTCTTATTGACCATTTGCTGCTGTCGATCAATTAGCCTGTAGACCAATGGACTTATTTATTTAGACTATTAATGAGTTTTGATCTCCAACATTAATTGGCTGCCATTTTTGATAAGCTTTTTTGTTGGTTTGGCGACTTAAGCATCATAGCTACAGCTTATTCTAGCTGTGGTTACGACATTTAGATGGCTAACCAACTATTCACATTTTTTGTTGCATGCTGCTTGCCGTAAATTTTTTATAATAACTATAGTCAAAGTTAGTGGGTGTGGCCAATTGAGGAAGTGGTTGGGACTAGGGATTTTTCAGTTGTGTGCAAAGGTCATGCGCCCATCTATATTGACTCATGCTTCAGCTGGCAATTCAGACAAAAAACAACTACAAACCTATTCCATTCTTGTTAGACTGAACCTTTTTTAGGCTGTCAGATGCAGTTTTGTAGAAATACAGATTTTCTCCACATGTCTAGAATTAAAGTTTGCTTGCCCGCAAACAAGTGATGAGAAACATTTTGATAAAACATTGTTGTTAATGAAGAAAATTCTTCATTAACCATAATATTTTCTTCTCTTTAATAAAAACATGGTATTTTTCCTATATACAGTAAAACCCCTCCTTACGACCACCCTGGAAATACGGGCACCCCGCTATTACGACCGATTTTTTACAGAACGGAATTTTTTGTTCTTTATTTCAATGGTCGCGAACCCCTCTAAAACGGGCACCCCTCTATTCCGAATTACGACCACTAAATTCAGTACCAACTTTAGCTGATACACTATTTTGAACCCCACTAAAGCGACCAGTAACTTCACACATTGAGACCGACCACCTGAATTTCACACTTGATAAGAGTGACACTAATTGGGTACGAATACATTGTAAATACATTATTGGATTTTTGATTATGTGATATCGAACCCTTATAATCGGTGTTATGATTAAAGTGGCCGATCACTTTTAGAAGTTATAGCTCGTATTATTTTTAATTATTATTTGAATGTGTCACAGGTTTTGATTCGAGTAATAAATTTGAAAGTGAAAACGTATCCGAGAAGTTTCAATTAGTTTGTTTACGGTGTTCCGAACAGTTAATTAGCAATTAAATTTTGATTTCAACGTAATTGATGCTTGGTATTCTCATTATAGAAGCTATGATGTTGACAGTTTGACACTTTGAACCTGTACTAACGAATAAATAATCTGAGGTCGGACTGATGAATCAGATAAAGAATAGCAAAAGTAGAACTTATCAAAGATCGTAAATTTGAAAAATGACATAAGATTTCGCTGCAATAAATGTTCTTATAGTTTCATTTTTGGATTAATAGTATTAATATTTTCAAATATCGAAAATAAAATAGACATGAATTACTTCACAACAAACGACCAAACCTCAGTATTATGACCACCCAGCTATCACAACCACTTTCAGAAAGTATCCCAAGTGGTCGTATTAGAGGGGTTTTACTGTACAATGTATAAGTTATATTTTCAAGGTTTATTTCATACCATTCTAAGATTTGCCAGGTCAAGTTGGCTTGAAAAATGTACTGGTCCACACGAAGAAAAGTCCATATTGTACTAGTTGAGCACATCAGTTACACACCCCAGATTAGATGCGTACATGAATAAAGGAGTGGCCCTTTGGTAATTTAAATCTTACAATAATTTTGGCATGTTGGTTAGATTATGCAAGAAGATAAACTACATGTAAACAACATCTTGTAACATTAGTAACTGGTTTGTGTAGACTGGGAGCTGCACCTGACCTTTTCTTAACCCATTCCCACACAATAACAATTTAGACTGGTCCAAGATGAAAGAATCTGCAGACGACAATTTGAAGTTGATGGATTTTTAATTATGTAGTCTTTTGGATAGAAAACATTGAGGATAATGAAGAAATTGCTTGATACAAGCAATTTCTATGTTTTCCTCAAAGTTTTCCATAGCCTTTTTCTTGAAACGAGTAAAAAGGAGGGATTGAGTGGGAAAGGGTTAAACAAAGTGACACTAAACTACTATAACTGATCCCTCGAAACTAAGGCATCCAGTATGAAAAACGTGCTCTAACATTGCAATATTCACAGAATTATGAAAGTACATATACTTGTGCTCTAACATTGCAATATTCTCAGAATTATGAAAGTACATATACTTGTGCTCTAACATAGCAATATTTTCAGAATTATGAAAGTACGTGTGCTCTTACATAGCTATATTCTCAGAATTATGAAAGTACTTGTGCTCTAACATAGCAATATTCTGAGTAGAATTATTAGAGTACTTGTACTCTAACTTTGCCATATTCCTAGTACAGTTATGAAAGTACTTGTACCCTAACATTGCCATATTCTTAGTGGAATTATGAAAGCACTTGTGCTCATACATAGCCATATTCCTAGTAGAATTATGAAAGTACTTGTACTCTTACATAGCAATATTCGCAGTAGAATTATGAATGTACTTGTACTCTAACATATCAATATTCTTAGTATAATTATGAAAGTACTTGTACTTTAACATAGATGTATTCTTAGAAGTATTATGAAAGTACTTGCACTTAAGCATTGCCATATTCCTAATAGAATTATGAAAGTACTTTTACTCTACCATAGACATATTCTTAGGAGTATTATGACAGTATTCATACTCTAACATAGACATTCCTGAGTGTATCCTGAGCCTTGACAAAGTATTGAATAGAATCTACTCTAGAGCAAATCAGTTCCAATTAATGTGCAATACAATGAGTGACAAGTAGACCCGGACATTCAGTCTCAGTCTAACTTCTACACCAAAGCTTGTATTTGACTTGTAAACCAGCGTTTTGACCCTCAAAAATTTGAATATATCCTTGTGGAATGGGTTAAAAAAAGAAGTGATCACACCACTATACAATTCCCTCTTTCAGATGTTGAATACTTGAAGACTGTCCTCCCGCCATACACAGAGGAGGAATTCTTCAACTACCTGCTACAGCTCGATGCAAACAATGTCACCGTCTATGCAATGGAGGAAGGGACAGTGGTGTTTCCTAAAGAGCCCCTTTTAATGATAGAAGGGCCACTACCAATAGTACAGCTGATGGAGACGCCCCTTTTGAATCTAGTCAATTATGCAAGGTGATTTCATTTACTAATATTAGTTCTTTCTGTAACCTAGAGAGCCTGATTAGCTTAGTTGGTAATATGCAGTGCTGTCAATCTTTGGGTCATGAGTTGGAACCCTGGCCTTGTCCAATGTTCTTTCTGATAATTGATAAAATTCATTATGACATGCATCAATCTCATCAATAGGGGATTGATAAGTATTTTGTCTAAGTGTGATGGGTAGCCATTGGCTTGGAAAGAATGTTTTGGTTGTGCTGGCGTGAAAGATGACAGGAAAAAATTGTTAGGTTCACCAGCTACCATGATATAACTGAAATACTGTTGTGATGGCTTTAAACCACATGCATTCAGTCAATCAATTAACTCTTTACCGACAGCATTTTAGACTGGTTCAGATTGAAAAAAGTTGCAGACAATTTAAACTGGAATGAACAGGCAAAAATTATTTTCTTGTTTTAGTCTGGTAGCCACCAATGGAATGAGGTTTAGACTGGCTGCTGGTCCAGATAAAACACTGCTGGAGTTTGGGTTACGCAGGGCACAAGGACCAGATGGTGCCTTATCAGCTTCACGCTATTGCTATCTTGGAGGTAAGCTAAAACAGGCAATGGCATGATCAAATAATTTATTTAACAACACTGTGTGAAGAAGTTTTAAGAATTTTTAAAGAAAAGGAAATGATGTTTCACTTTGTCCTTGACAAGCAAAACTATACACCCACTCTGTTTCAAATTGATGAATCACGGCTGTCAATCAAAAGCTTACTACTAAAGTCTAGGGCCTCCATTCCAATCTCGAATCCTTTCCGACATTTGTCTCTCACCAGTGGGTGGATAATTTTAAACCTAAGTTGGATAGCAGCTGGGGGCCAGGAAAGAATGTAGTGGTAGTACTGGTGTGAGAAATACCAGGAATCCATTGTTAGGTGCTCCAGCTGCTGCAATATGACTGAAATACTGTTTAAAGTGGCGTTAAACCCCATTCAATCAATGAACTTTCTGTTAACCCATTACCAGACTAGTCAAAATTGTAAATTGTGTTAGAAATACCAGGAATCCATGGTTAAGTACTTGAGCCGCAGTGATGTGACTGAAATACCGTTAAAGGTGGCGTTAAACCCCAATCAATCAATCTATAAAAACCAATGGTAATTTTTTTTCTTCATAGGCTTTGATGGGACCAGCAATGTCTTAGCAGGGAAGTTGTACAATATTCCAGTAAGAGGGACCCATGCCCATGCTTTTGTTACATCTTATACTGCTTTAGATGATCTACAATTTAGGGTGAGTCTAAACTGCTTTTGTGCAGTAATTACTGTGTCAATGATGTTGTACAAAATTTGATCCATTACCTGATAAGAAAATTTTAGACTGGTCCAAAACTTGGTCCCCGCAAAAAGTATTCATTATTCACAGTGTTCGACCTCGTAAAACTCGTACACCTCTAATGTCGAACTTTCAAACTCTTTTTAAAGTTCCGAACTACAAATCACTATATATTTCATCTGGTAGAGTCAAACAAAGGGTTGATTAACAATCATTCACACATTCGAAATGTTAATCTGTTTATGACACCTTACTGTCAAACGATGCACAGTATGTAATAATAACCTGTTCCGTGAAAAATACATTTTTTCTATCATTTAGGAATAATTATACCTAGTATTTGACTGTTTATATATTCATCAACAAAAAGATCTAAGAAGGTTATTTCAATGAAAAATTTTTGGTACCAATTCCCAAACATTTTCGGAATCTGATGATGAAGTTATTTTACGCCAAGGACCGCAACTATCGACGGCTGCAGATACTTTAAAAAGAAACTTTATTGCACTTGTCGCGCTTGAAATGCATTCTGCCCTTTTCAGCTATAGTTAAAATAACTTGTTGACAAAATAGGTGTAATATTTTTAATGTTTAAGTTAAAGAACTAAAATTTGCAAATGAAGCAGTGTACGTAACCGTGATCATTGAAAACGAAGCGAACCTATTATGCTTGTTAAGTGCAATTAATTTTGTCAAATTATATGATTTCTTACAAAAAACGTCGGTAAATTTCGCTCGTGAAGGTTTGAATTTTTTTTTACACATGGTGAATTCTATGCAACTCAAAACAGGTCTAGTAAATGACCGTTTTTCAGACACTACGTACCTCATACAAATGATATTGTCTGATCTGATTTTTGGATCAGTCGAACTTCCAAATTCTCGAACAAATTAGCTAGTCCCCGATGTGTTCGAGTCACAGAAGTTTGACTGTACCACTTTTAGAGATTCTTACACTTACTTTCACTACATATTATAGAGCTTTAGATGATCATCAATACAGATTTAGCCTGAAATAATGTCAAATTTTGATAGTTTTGGGAAGTAATATCAAAATTTGTGTGGTTTGGCAGGGATGTATTACATGTTCAATATACACTGCAACTCCTCTATAACGCTACCTGGCACAGCGCTGACTCCATTATAACGCGGCGTCAGCTTGGCTCCCAAAAATTTGGAGGGGGGGGGGCATTTGGGTTGCAGATGCTGAGATAAGACGTTAATGCTGATTTGGCCGCAATTTTTTCATCCCGTCTTCGAAGAAAAAGGGTTGCACATAAAAATCGATAATTACCCGAAGCCAGGTTAGTTTTTAACACCTTACGTGGACGGTACTGGTCATTAATGCATTACTTCAGAGGTAATTGCTTTGTTTGATTGATGACACGCGTAGTGTTTCAATTTACAAAATCAGTTTGATTGTTTGGTCTTACTGTTTGACATTGAGATGATCAATGCCTTAGGTCTTTTATATTTTTTAAATCAATAGAGAATAGGCATGCACCTCGGTATCCTTCAGTTACAAACCTTGAAGGTGGTGCGATTAAAATATCAGACTGTTTCACTCTCTGCGTTCTTAATTTTCTTCAGTCCCGGGTAGGACGTGTTCTTAAAGTAATGCGCGAGTGTGAAATTAGACAAATTGACTTGAGCCTACTATTTATTTCACTTCATAGTTTGCTGGTATCCGGAGCTCGTAGAGGATAGTGGCTTCAAGATAAAAACGCAACAATGTGCTTTGAAAACAATCAGTCGTAGTTGCGACGTTTTCTCAGAAAATACGTGAATTTGAATTGTAAATATCACAATATCGGAAAATTCTCATCCGAAACGGGATAGATAATATAAGTAGATTAAAATAAAATACCGTTATTTTTCCACATTTCTTTCAATAATCAGAAAATTTAATGCCATCCTGTATGATCAAACGCAAGTCTAAAAGCTCGTTGACAAATTTGAAGTCAATTTTTTCAGGCACAGTTTATTTTATTCTGAGGGAGGAAAGGTGATCAAAGGTGCCGCCGCCAGATGTTCAGCTATTTATGGGAGAGTTTCCGGAGTTGACACGTGCCAGACGCGTACCCCGTGAGAATTCTTGCTGACTGAATTTTTAACTCTTGACGTTATGAATTCAGAAATTCCGCCGTCTCGGATTTTTTTCGATTTTTATGACCTTCATTTCTACGATTAAAAGTTAGCGGCTACAAAGTTTAATCCAGTTTTGTATACGTGCAACTGGTCGGTTTAAATTCCCGATCCGTAAATGACTAGGTTCAGATAGTGTTCTTTGTCGGTTTATTGTTACCGTATTTTCAACAATGGTAAAGAAATTAGACCAAGTCCATTACCGCGAAAGAGGTTTGAAGGTCGACATTTTCTCAACGCTTCAGTAACTCCAGGTGTTCAACAACTCGTCGGTCTCCAAGGAGACGTCGCTATGCGGAATACTTAGATTTTATCCCTTTTGTGTAAGGAATGAAATATTTGCGTCCGTGTAAAACTAAATTCAATTAGATTAATGCCAACGACTATCAAAATAATAAAACATGTCTTGGGTAAAAGTTCTAGCTTCTTAATATTGGGAGAAAGAGAACCACAATTTATAGACCTGTAGAAATTTACGGATTATTCAATCCTGATAGACCGGGAAGGTAAGGTTAGAAATTAATTCTCCGCAGGCTGAATTTCGTCGGTTTCTGCTAAAATCTCGTAACTACAGTTGTTTTTCATTTCCCGACTAGTAACTTGTATAGAATTAAACTTGTTACAAGAATTTCATCACGAATTATCGGGTGTTTGGTTCCGATTCCGACAGTTGAAAATTTCAGTTACGGCGAGGGAAGGAAGGGGGGGTGGACAGTGTTATAGCATAATAACTCCACTTCTTCCGCTGTTTCATTTCTTGGACCCCACCAGCAGCGTTATAATGGAGCTGCAGTGTACCAGTTAAAGATATTCTTCAACTAATTTTCACTACATATTATATAGCTGTAGATGATCTTCAGAACAGGGTTAGCCTGAAATAATGTCCAATTTGGATAGTTTTGGGAAGTAATATCAAAATTTGTGTGGTTTGGCAGGGATGTATTACATGTTCAATATACTAGTTAAAGGGATTCTTACACTAACTTTCACTACATATTATATAGCTTTAGATGATCTTAAATACAGGTTAACCCTTTCCTGTCTTAAATTTTTTTAGACCTGTCCAATTACAAAGGTTTTGCAGACGACAATTTGGACAAAGTGGATTTAATTTGAAAAATAACCATTCAGTAGGGTAGAAAATATTGTGGAAAAAGAAGTAATTGCTTGTTTCAAGCAATTTCTTCCTTTCCCACATTGTTTTCTCAAGTAAAAAATCACAAGGACATAAAAACCAGTGATGGTACAGTAAAGGGTTAAGTCTGAAATAATGTCAAATTTTGATGGTTTGGGGAAGTAATATCAACATTTGTGTGGTTTGGCAGGGATGTATTACATGTTCAATATACTAGTTAAAGGGATTCTTACACTAGCTTTCACTACATATTATATAGCTTTAGATGATCTTCCGGTAATTACAGGTTAAGCCTGAAATCATGTCAAATTTTGATGGTTTTGGGAAGTAATGTCAATATTTGTGTGGTTTTGGCGGGGTAATAGTACATGTACAATTTACGAGTTTAAAGCTGTTTCTTTCTTTACTTTCACTTAATTTTATATAGCTCTAAAAGCCATTTGCAATACCTTTTAACTAATAGGTGAAGGCCATTTGCAATGCTTTTACATTAATTCTCAAGGCCATTTGACATACGCATACATTTATTGTTGGGAATGCAGTTTCAAATCAATTTCATTGGTTGTGAAGGCCATTTGCAATACGTATTTTATTGTTTGTGAAGGCCAAAAGCAATACATATTCATTTTGTTTGTTAAGGCCATTTGCAATACTTTTACATCATTTTTTTTGTGAAGACCAAATGAAAAACCTTTACATTAGTTGTTTGTGAAAGCCATTTTCAATTTCATTACATCTATACCTTGCTCACATATAGTGATCAATAAAAATTGTGTCTTCACTGATGATTTTAGTCCTGGATTTTTGTAGAGTTTTGAAGATGATTTACAATGTAAGGTGGGTTGTTGATTGGATAATGATTACAACCTTTTGACTCACTAAAAATAACTCCCACATATCCATATACACCATTCAAGCCACTCAAACTCAACCCTGCTTTTAACACCCTTCAGAAAAAAGAAAAAGAAAAAAAAATCACCATTGTGGACTTAAAAGATTTTGCTTGTTACAAGCAGTTTCCTCATTCTCAACCCATTTCCACTCAGTGACGCTTTTAGACGCCACAAGGGAAAACAGGTTTTGAAAACATTGTGGAAAATGAAGAAATTGCTTGTTACAAGCAATTTCTTCATTTTCCGAAATGTTTTCTACCGAGACAATTGAAAAAATACAAAATTTTAAAACTTTAAATTGTCGTCTGCAACTTCTACAATTTGGGCCAGTCTAAATTTTAGCCATCTGGTAATGGGTTAACCCATTCCAACACAGTGATGTTTTGGACCCCCTCCCCTACAAGAAAACTATTGGGAAAACAATGTGTAAAATGAAGAAATTGCTTGTAACAAGCAATTTCTTCATTTAGCACAATGTTTTCTACCAAGAAAGGTGAAAAAATCTTAAATTCAATAAACTTAATATTGTCCTCCATAACTCCTTTAAATTTTAACCAGTCTGAAATGTTGTCATCTGATAATGGGTTAATACTTTGTACCTATAAAGATTTCACCATTTAAGAGTGTAAGAATACAACTTCTTTCAATTTGGACAAGTCTAAAATTTAATTGTCCAAAAACCAATAATTCTGATAGGAAATAAAGAATGCAAGGTAGAAAGCTAGTGTATAAATGTCACTAGCTATATGTTATAACTGACCCCTGATTTACATATTGCCTTAAAATAAAGTAGTAAAAAATTTTAGCAAATAAAGGGAGATAATTCAGACACTGAAAGGATTTATGTAATCATTTACTTTGAGTCAAAGGGTTGTAACTAATCTTCAGTTTATATTCGGAACTTAATCAGAAAATGCCCATATTAGATCCTATGCTAGGCTTTAGCACCAAAGCTTCTGTTATTAAACTATTAACCCTTAACCAGACAACAAAATTTTAAACTAACCCTGAAAATGCAGACGCCAATTTTTAGCTGATAAAACTGAAGAAAGCTTAGTCTTTTATATTAGAAAATATTTTATATCATGAAAAAATTGCTCGTTAGAAGCAATTTCATCATCTTCCACAATGTTTTCCAATGCTTTTTACCTGAGTGGCTTAAAAGGGGAGCCCAAACACAGACGCTTTACGATGCCTCTCAATAAAAACAATTGGGAAAACGTTGTGTAAAATAAAGAAACTGCTTGTGACAAGCAATTTCTTCATTTTACACAATGTTTTGTACCCAGAAAGTAGAAAAAATCTTAAATTTCATAAATTGTACATTGCTGTCTGCAACTCATTTGAATTTGGACCAGTGTAAAATTACTTTGTTTGGGAATGGGTTTAAGAGTGTATTTCTGGAAACAAAATCGAAGAGAACCTTTCAGATTTAAATCTGAACAAACCTACTTGTGTTCTTACTCTTTCAACTAAGGACTTCAGTTTTAAGCTCCACTAGCTGAAATCAGCAAGCTATTGTCATGAATTTATGTCCGTTGTGCATCTGTCTGTCCATCAGTATACTTTTACTTTGAAAATATTCTCCTCAGAAAGTAATAAATAGAATAAACTGAATTTCACAGGAGTGGGCTGTTTGTTACCTTCAAAGAATTAAATAATAATCAAATAAAAAAAAACAACTTGGCATTAATGGGGGGCTGATTTCCATATATGAAGAAAGCTTTGAAACTTTTATTCTCAGTAAAAAGTTGAGGGTTTCAACCAAATTTCACATGAATGATCTTTTGGTGACTCTTTATTAGATTATTTAAAAGAAAATCATTAAATGTAAAACATGACTTTGATAAGCAGGGCATATTTAGAGACAATTTATTAGGTTTTTTTGATTGGATGAAAAGCATTTCTTTTTTTTGGTGGAGGTGTGGAGGGGGCTAATTTCTTTATTTGGCGTATACTGAAAACTTTGAAAATCTTCTCAGAAACCTGTCAATGGATTTCAACCAAATTTTCAAGGAATGATCTTCAGGTGATTCTTTGTAAGATTCCATCATATAATTTTGATCACTTGAAAAAACATGGCTTTTGTGGTTGTGGCTTATGTCAATATATGGTATACATTGAAAATTTTGAGCATTTTGTTAATACCTTTTCATCTGACTTAATAAGTGAATTTTACATAACTTGACTTTTGTAAAACAGGGAAAGTTTAAAATGCTTCTCTAGAACAAAATAATTAAAAGATTTCAATATATGAGAACACATAGAATTTATATATGAGAACTTAAAAAAGCTTCTCCCCCAGAACCACAAAGCCTAAAGCTTAGGTATTTTGCATGTAACAGTGCCTAGTAGAGCTCTAAAAAGTTTATTGAAATTACTAACTTCATTACTCAATTCCTTTTACTTCCAACTTAACCCTTGTCATGCTGTATAAATTACCTTACTAAACTGCTGTCAAATCAAAGGGCTGAAAGCACTGATTGAACTTTTGTTCAAAAATTAAATTTCTTTAAGAAATCAACTTCATAATCAACCCTGATATGAAAAGTACAAGCAGGAGGTGTAGACTAAGATCAGCCGGGTTCAGCATGACAAGCGTTAATATAGTTATAAAGAAAAATATCTTTGAACATCTTATCTCATTAGCAACCAAGGACATCTTAATAAACTGATGGCTTTCTCAGAAAGCTATAACTTCCCTAGTATACTTTTTCACCACTGGGGGTTCAAAGCCCACTCTGGGGAAATAGAATCTTTCAGTGGAAGAAGCCACCGAGCTACTCAAAAAGCATTTTTATTGTTTAGTTACGATTATTTTTGTCTCGTCACTTAGCGCTTACATCTTCAAAAAGATCCAAAAGAAAGTGAACCCTGCCTTCTGGAATTTAATAAAAGTCACTCAAGTGAGCAATAAAGGACCATCATGGCCCTGTTGCCTTAACATTCTTACTTAATAATTTTATATTCCATGATCTAAATCATGAACAGTTGCTATGATTTGTGGATGTTGTCAACAAATTTTGAGATAAGAAATCTTCTTGCAAAGCATTATCAAATCTACCTGCATTTTCTATTCATTCATCTGCTTTGCTTACCCAATAGCGTACCTGACAGCTTACCTTTATAGGTAATAGATCCCAGCTACCACATCCACGTACAAGAATTCAAGTAATTTTGTATCGCAAACTCCTCCTGCAATCTGCTTTAACCCATTCCCACTCAGTGATGCCCCCCCAGGTAAAAAGCTTTAGAAAACAAGGTGGGAAATGAAGAAATTGCTTGTGACAAGCAATTTCTTCATTTTCCACAATGTTTTCTACCAAGAAATTTGAAAAAAAAAATCCAAAATTTCATAAACTTTAATTTGTCGTCTGCAACTTCTTTCAATTTGGGCCAGTCTAAAATTTAGCTGTCTGGTAATGGGTTAAAAGAAATAAAACTGTACTCATTCCTATACAATCTCGCCCTTTTATGACCTTCAAGAAAAAAGCTTGAGAGAACATTTTTGGAAATTACATTCCTTGTCACAAGAAATTTCTTTATATCCAAATATGTTTTTTAACCCTTGTCATGCTGAATAAAATCTGTTACAAAAAGACACAATTAGATCAAAGGACTGTGAGCACTGGAGGCTCTTACAGAGACCTAATTTTTCTTTAAATGAAGAATTTTGAACAACTCCTGCGCAACAAGCAGGTGTCGTAGAATAAGATCAGACTGCGCATATGTGCAGGCTGATCTTTGTCTATGTCTCCTGCAAAACAGGAATATTCCACGTTCAGCATGACAAGGGTTAAAACATAAAACAATGATTTTTGAAAATATAATTTCAATTGTTGTTTTAAATTACTGACCATTATTTTTGCAAAATAACTATTTCAATACCATTGACAATAAGGATGTTTCATTTGATAAATCTTCAATACCATCCACATACTATCAATATTATTGACCATGAAGTTGTCAATAAATGGCATGGACAATGTTATTGCTAGTGTGTGGGCAAAATCTGGAAAACATTGTGGAAAATGAAGAAATTGCTTTTTACACAGTCTTTTTCTCACAATGTGTGCCATTCCTGATTTTCTTTTCACTTCGAAATGTGGGACTTTATTGTAATGGTTGACAAAATTCCTACACAATCCTGCTTTTTTATACCATCTAAGAAAAAGTCTTTAGAAAACATGAAACATGCAAAATGAAGGACTTGCTTGTAACAAGCAATTCTTCATTATTAACAATATTTTCCTTACTCCAATGGACAATGATTTCAGGACTTTCAAAATTAGAAAATTAATAAGCTATAAATTGTAATAATGCATTATTTTTGTATTTGGACAAGTCTAAAAAAGTCTTGTGATGGTTAACCCAATTCCAACACAATCCCTCGTTTTTACGCCCCTCAAGAAAAAAGCTTTTGAAAACTTGATGGAAAATGAAGAAATTGCTTGTTTCAAGCAATTTCTTCATTTTTCACTATGTTTTCTATCCCAAAAGACTATAAAAATTAAAATTCCATCAACTTGGAATTGTCGTCTGCAACTTCTTTCAATTTGGACCAGTCTAAAATTTTGTTGTATTGGAATGGGTTAATGAGTTCTAAACAATTACTCAGTGGGGGGTCTAGTTAATGAATTATTCCTGCTGTCTCCAACTGTTTGTCTTTGAACTGTTTTGATTGATCTAGCAAAAGGGATTTTTGTTTCTAGACTGTTATTGGTGAAAAAAAACTAAAAAAACATTGATAGTTTTGGTACTGCTGTCCATTTAGGCTTCAGGCCATTGTCATGATGCATCAGACTCCCGATTTTCAATTATGGGGTGTCATGGATTCGATTCCTGGCAACAGCACATATCCCCCCACCATTTGTCTCTCAACAATAGGTGGATAACCGTAAACCTAAGTGAGATAGCAGCTTGAGGCTAGGAAAGAATGTAATGCTGGTTCTGGTGCCAGATATACCAGGAATCCATTGTTAGGTGCTCAAGGCGCCACAGTGATATGTAGGCTTCAGTTCAGGAAAAGTGCCTGTCAAATAACTGATAAACCAAACAAATCATTCTTCAAAGAGGGACTTAAAATTTTCCTCACTGATACTAAATAACAACAACAAAAAACTCAATTTTTTCCAGTTTGCAACAAAGATCTTCATTTGAAAAAGCTGTAGTAAGAATTTTTATGCCACTGACCAACAATTTCTGTTTATTTTCTGTGTACAACATTCATTGCAACAGTAAGACAAAGAAAATTTCAAGACTAAGTGCAACACTGTCAATAGTGCCTATATGAATGTTGCACTAAGCCCTTGAAATGTGGTTTTGCATCAAACATACTCTGCAGGTGTTGAGTGGTCATTGCTTATGATATGCCAATTATTGACAAATCGCTGGACCTGCCCACTTACTCCATAAAGGCCTTGTTTATTGACTCCGACAGGAAGTTCCACTTCGATTTTTGAAACAGCGTTATTTTGTAAAATTCATAGCCAGTAGCATGAAACAAAAAAGTGAAAGGTTGGTGGCTGACCTAAATATTGTAACTACAGCTTGAATAATCTGTAGTTATGACATTTAAGTCTTCAAATCAACAGAAATGTTTCTGGTGGCCAAAGCTAGATTTTGGACTGAATGAATGATTTGATTGATCTATTGATTCCTTTCATGACAATTGCAATTGGTTAACCCTTTCTTGTTCAATCCCTGTTTTTTATGTCCAAGTGATTTTATAATTGAGAAAACATTGTAGAAAGAGAAGAAATTGCTTGTAACAAGCATTTTCTTCTTTTTCCATAATATTTTCTACCCTACTGAATTGTTATTTTTCAAATTAAATCCACTTTGAATATACATTTTTTAAGCTCACTTGTCTGAGGAAAAGTAAACACTAGGGCAAATATTGTAATGATACCAAATAGGTTTCAAAGATTACATATCCTAATGTTTACATTGAAGGGTAGAAAATATTAATGAAAAAGGTCAGTCACATTTTGAGCTTTGATTGAAAACCATTTCTGTGCTTTAACTCAAGAGCCAATTGGCCTACAACCATGAAAAGCCGCCGTCATAGCGCAGTTGGTAGGGCACAGGACTGTCAATCTAGAGGTCCCAGGTTCGATCCCCGACGGCGGCACTCAACCTTTCCAACTATTTGTCTCTCACCAATGGGTTGATAATCGTAAACCTATGTGGGATATTAGCTGGAGGCTAGGAAAGGATGTAATGGTAGTACTGGTGTGAGAAATACCTGGATTCCATTGTTAGGTGCTCCAGCTGCCAGGATATAACTGAAAGATTGTTGAAAGCAGTGTAAAACCCCGTTTAAACAAACAAACAAACAACCATGAAACTTCATACAATGTTGCCAGTGATCCAAGGAATTGCTATGTTGTTCTTATCCCCGACGGCGGCACTCATCCTTTCCAACTATTTGTCTCTCACCAATGGGTTGATAATCGTAAACCTATGTGGGATATTAGCTGGAGGCTAGGAAAGGATGTAATGGTAGTACTGGTGTGAGAAATACCTGGATTCCATTGTTAGGTGCTCCAGCTGCCACGATATAACTGAAAGATTGTTGAAAGCAGCGTAAAACCCCGTTTAAACAAACAAACAAACAACCATGAAACTTCATACAATGTTGCCAGTGATCCAAGGAATTGCTATGTTGTTCTTATGTCACTAAGGTCCAAGGTCAAGGTCATGATTTTTTTTTCAGTCTTGATTAAACTTCTTTTTGAGTCACTCAGGTGAAAGGTCAAAATGACAATTGAACTTTGAAGTCAGAATTTTGTTGCAATCTTGATTACATTTGGTCAAAATGTTTGTAAGGTCATAAGAATGTTTTTTTTTATTTTTACCCTTAACCTCATACCTTAACCTTTTTCTGACTACAATTCGTCCAGAGCATGTTAGCCCTTTTCTGCTTTGGAAAAATTCAGACTGGTCCAAATTGAGGGAGGTTGCAGACAACAGTAAAAATTGGATGCAATTTGAAATGAAACCATCCTATGTTGTAGAAAATATTGTGGGAAAAGGAGTAATTGTTTGTTACAAGCAATTACTTCTCTTTCCACATTTTTTTATGCCCCCAAAGGAAGGCATTTAGTAATCGAACTGTCCGTCTGTCCATTCGTCTGTCCCGCTTTCGTGTCCGCACTGTAACTTCTACATGCAATAGTGGATTTCAATATAACTTTGCACAAATGTTCACGCTATAAGGCAACATGTGGCGATAAAAGCCAAAGGTAAAAAATTGGGACTTTTTGCCGTGTCTGCTCTGTAACTTCTATAATCTTGCACGCAGGTACAAATTTCTTTCATACAAATGTTAACCACCTTCAGACGACATGTCTCAAAGGTCAAGGTCACAATCTTGGGTCAAAGGTAAAAAATCTGCACTTTTTGCTGTGTCCGCTCTGTTACTTCTTTAATCATGCACGCAGGTTCAAATTTCTTTCATACAAATGTTCAACACCTTCAGACGACATGTCACAAAAAAGACCGGAATGGTTGAATTGTATTTTACTCTCTTATTCTTCAACAGATTGCTTCCATATTTGGACAGATGCTTAATGTGGTGGACCACTTTACATGACCTTGACCCAGTGACCTTAACCTTTGACCTACTTTTTACCTCAGAAAAATCCATCCATAATGCATTTCTCGATTTCATTCTGTATTTATAGAAATTATTATATTTCATTTATTAAAATCCCAGACGTATAGATCACAAATGCATGTGGTTGTGTTTACAAAACAAATCAAGGTGCCATATGCTTGACCCTGTCCTTTGGGGGCATTTGTCACATGACTGTGACCAGCCCTTGTTATCAAGTATAAAATCACAGGGACATGAATTCCTGGGGTTGTACCAGAAAGGGTTAAATAAAGTATAATATCTACATGATCGGTGGTGTTATCTCATTGGGAGGGGAGGTAACTGTAGCATTCTCTGATTTAGAGTTATTACGCTTACTGCCAGCATCGTAGTGTAGTTGATAGCGCATCAGACTCCTTATCTTCAATCATTGGATGCAATCGGTTCGATCCATGCAGACGACAATTTTAACCCTTTCCCATTTAATCCCTGTTTTTTATGTTACTCTGTTTTAATGTTTGAGAAAACATCATGGAAACAGAAGAATTGCTTGTAACAAGCAATTATTTCATTTTCCACAATATTTTCTACCCCTTTAAATGATAGTTTTTCAAATAGAATTGATTTTATATTTCACCTGCAAATCCTTTCAATTTTGACAGGTCTAAAATTTTGCAAAACAGGAAAGGGTTAAGTTTTGAAAATTTAGATTTTTTATAACTTTCTTGGTAGAAGACATACAGTGCAAAATGATGGAAATGCTTGTTACAAGCTTTTTTTTCACTTTACACAATGTTTTACCAATTGTTATTCTTCTTATTCTTATTCAATTGTCATCCAAAAGCGTTTCTCTGTGGGAATAGGTTAACTATCGTTGATGACAAAACTCGAGTGTGCCACCGTCAGCGCAGTTTGTAGCGCTTCGGACTGTCAATCTAGAGGTCCCGGGTTTGATCCCCAACGGCTGTACTCATCCTTTCCGACTATTTGTCTCCCACCAATGGGTCAATAATCGTAGACCTATGTGGGATAGCAGCTGGAGGCTAGGAAAGGATGTAATGGCGGTACTGGTGTGAGAAATACCAGAAATCCTTTGTTAGGTGCTCCAGCGCCTCAATATAACTGAAAGATTGTTGAAAGCGGCGTAAAACCCCATTCAAACATATAAACAAAACTTGAGTGTACACAAAATTTGTTCTGTGTTGAGTATCATACCATTGCTGTTGATTTATAGCAAAAAAGTTAAGAAAGATGACACCTTTATCTGTTTAAGTTTGCTGATCAAATATTCATGTGTTGAGGAGGGGTGGCTTCAAAGGATTAAATTGATTAGGAGAGATTATCATGAATTGTATTTTTAGCTAGCAATGCGTCAGCTTTGATAGCTTAAGTTAACAGACAAAATTTTGAGGTTGTCTTAAAGTTCAACAAGTACAAACTGCCACTGGAGGCTTAACCACTAAATCTGTTAAATGCCTACGCCATAAAAAGTAGTTCTAATGTATTTCAGGAATATTGTAAACTCTGCATGCAAGTTCACCTCCTAGGTATTTTTACTTGAGCACATAGTGTTCAAACTGTTTGATCAGAGTCTTCAAAAAAAGTGAACATATTTATCTCTTTAGGTAGAAAACAATGTGGAAAATGAAGAAATTGCTTGAAACAAGCAATTTCTTTATTTCCCACATTGTTTTCCACAACTATTTTCTTGAGGGCTTAAAAGGAGGGATTGTTTGGGAAAGGGGTAACTCCTTGGTTACCTTAGCCTCCTTTCTTTATAATGAAAGAAGATTACTGAACAAAACAATGTTTTGCTTGCTTACAGTACTTTTCAGTACTTTGATTCTAATGACAGTGTGATCCTTTTTAGAGAGGTTAAAATGGTTATAGGTGAAAAATTGATGCGAAGTTATCCAATACTTTGAAAAGCTTGAGCAGAAAATGTACCTATACAAAAAGGTGTTAGATGACTATTTAAGTGTATGAGGATTGAAAATAAGTGCTAAGTATGGTAGAAAATATTGTGAGCAATCAAGATATTACTCTTTACAAGCAATTTCTCCTTTATTCACAATGTTTTCCATAGCTTCATCCTTATTATATGATAAAGTCAATACATGTAGTTTGCGTTACTTTCTCTTCAAACTCTCCGAGTATGATAACTTTATACAGATCATTGTTTTTGTAGCTGTTCAAGCTTGTCAAGTTACTTAATGAAGTCCTCACCCAGGATGGTAGACTTTTACCTTGCTTCAAGTACATTGGCCCTTTGACCTTATATCTGTGTAGAGCGCTGTTTTCATTTACCCTCTGTGAACACTTATCATGCTGATCATTGAATATTCCTGTTTTGACAATAGCTGTTGCAGGTGTATAGACTAAGATCAACCTGCACAGATGCACAGTCTGATCTCAGTCTACACTATCTGCTTGTACCTTTAGTGTCAAGGAAATATTTGAACACACAGTAGATATAAATTTGACAAAAAATTTAAAAAAATGTGAAGAAAGGATTAATAATCAGCAGGACAAGAGTAAAGATCAAGTTTACAGTTTAAGGTCAAATGAATAAATTCTATAAAAATTGCCAGAATCTTTTCTTTTCTTGCCGAAACATGGTTATAAGCCATTCTCCCTGGTTTTTAGCTCACCTGAGCACAAAGTGCTCATGTGAGGTATTTTGATCGTCCTCTGTCCGTTGTCCGTCGTGCGTCAACAATCTTAAAATGACATCTCCTCCCAAACCGCTCGGCAGATTTCAACCAGTTTGGCAGAACTTTAAAAAACTTTAAAAATTATCTCCTCCTGACCCAGAAGGCATAGAGCCTTGATATTTGGCATGAAGCATCAGTACAATGACCTCTTTCAGAATTGCTAAAGTCATCACCCTCGGATACCCAGGGGTAGAGCCCCAGGGGGTTGGGCTTATATAGAAATAAAGGAGGATTTTTAAAATGACATCTCCTCCCAAACCACTGGTGCCCTTTAGAAATTGCTAAAAGAATTGAAATCTGTTAAAAGCTGTGGTTGTCATTGCAACAAAACTGAAATTTAAAACAAAAAACTTTAAAAATGATCTCCTCTGAGGGCCTAGAGTCTTGATATTTGGCATGAAGCATCAGTACATTGACCTCTTTCAGAATTGCTAAAATCACCAACCTCAGTCCCCCAGGGGCGGGACCCCAGTGAGGTTGGGGCTTATATATAGATACAGAAGGATTTTTATGCCCCCACCACTTAATGTGGGGGGCATATAGATTTGCTTTTGTCCGTCCGGCCTTCTGTCCTTCCATCCTTCCATCCGTCCCGAAATTGTCCAGGGCAAATCTCTAGAAGTATAATAGCTATCAACTTGAAACTTCATAGATGGATAGATGGATAGGCACAAGAACCACAACTCTTGCTTGCATAATTTTGGAGTTATTGCCCTTTGTTATTTTAAAGACTTATATTTTGTCCGGGGCATATCTCTGAAAGTGTAATAGCTATCAACTTGAAACTTCACAGGTGGATAGACCTCATTGAGGAGGAGTGCAGTGCACATGAACCACAACTCTTGCTTGCATAATTTTGTAGATATATCCCTTTGTTTTTTAAAGACATACATTTTGTCCGGGGCATATCTCTGAAAGTATACTAGCTATCAACTTGAAACTTCATAGATGGATAGACCTCATTGAGGATATGTGCAGTGCACAAGAACCCTAACTTTTGCTTGCATAATTTTGGAGTTATTGCCCTTTGTTATTTTAAAGACTAACATTTTGTCCAGGGCATATCTCTGAAAGTATAATAGCTATCAACTTGAAACTTCACAGGTGGATAGATCTTATTGAGGAGAAGTTCAGTGCTTAAGAACCCCAACTCTTGCTTTCATAATTTTGGAGTAATTGCCCTTTGTTATTTTAAAGACATACATTTTGTCTGGGGAATATCTCTGAAAGTGTAATAGCTATCAACTTGAAACTTCACAGGTGGATAGACCTTATTGAGGAGAAGTTCAGTGCATGAGAACCCCAACTCTTGTTGTCATAATTTCTGAGTTATTGCCCTTTGTTATTTTAAAGACTTACATTTTTAGCTCACCTGAGCACAAAGTGCGAGGTGAGCTATTGTGATCGGTCATTGTCCGTCATCCGTCCGTCCGTCCGTCTGTCCGTCCGTCCGTCCACAATTTCTTTAAAAATCTTCTCCTCCTAAACCAGAAGGCCAATCAAGCTGAAACTTTGCAGGGATGTTCCTTGGGTGAAGTTCTACAAAAATTGTTAAAAGAATTTAATTGACCCTTTTCCTGATTAGCGCCACCTAACGGATTTTCTGGTCAAAATGGCGACTTATGGGGACAAATTTCGTGGTTCCCCGCATGTATAACGGCGTCCAAATGATCGGAAACAAGACGATTTACCTTAATTCCTGTTTAACATCCGAGGTGCGTTCTTTTCGTCGAGATGAAAAATCCCGTTAAATAAGATTTTAGAGACATTTTAAAGAACGATTTTTGTTATTTTTACTGAAAATATTTGACGTCGTCAAGGCTACTTGTTTTAAGCGAATACTGAGTACGCTTAAATTCCCCATTAAGAATTCTTAAGATTCTTATCTTAAAAATCTAAATAAGAATCTTGACGAAAAGAACGCACCCCCGGTTTGAAGATCAATCTTTGTTTACGCTTTGAAATAATTTGGAACAGCCCTAACTCATTTTGTACCTTCAACCTGCAAAATTACACCTGACATTCTAAAATATGTTTTCTAAATATATTTGTCAATCTTTAATCACCAACAAATTTAATGGATGTGTAAGCTTGTATGTAGGTTTGAAAATATAATAGAAGGTGGGTTGATATGATGGCAACTATCTTTTGATGTTATAGGACCAAATTTTTAACCAATCATAATGGTTGATGCCAAATAACTTTGCATCTCATTAAAATTTAATTATCCTTAAAGTGGGATTGTTTATATATAGCATGATATACAGTAGGGCACATCAGCCTCTTTATTGGAAATCAATAATGATTGATGTTACCCTTTAATCTGTGATATGGTTTAATATACATCCGAAAATTCATTGATGTCTGAAGTGTCTTTTAACCCTTTCCTGTTTTAAATTTTTTTAGACTTGTCCCAAATTCAAAGGTTTTGCAGCCGAAATTTACATTGGATGTAATTTGAAACATAACCATTCAGTAGAGGAGAAAATATTGTCGAAAAGAAGAAATTGCTTGTTACAAGCAATTCCTTCTTTTCCCACAATGTTTTCTGAAGTGTAAAATCACAAGGACGTAAAAACCAGTGATTGTACAGGTATGGGTTAAATCAAACCCTTCGTGATTTTGTGTGTGTGTGTGTGTTTTATCTATTATATTCAAAAGGTAGTTTAATCAATACAAAAATTTATTGTCTGACTAATAGGCAAAAGCTATCATAAATTTAAGATGAAACCAAACATATGATGATGAAACCATTGCCAGATGACAAAATTTTTGACTGGTCCAATTTGAAAGGTGTTAAAGATGTAGTTACAATGTTTTGTTCACCCGAAATCCATGTACTAATTCTGAAATGCAAAAATAAATTCTTCTACTAGGAATCACTTTGTGTGGATTGGTAGTTACATTGTTGTCTTGCTTGCTTTTCCTGGACCTGATCATCTGTTTCTATATTTGTTTTAAACAAATCATTGTGAGAAGAAGAGAATATCAGTAGTATACAGTAGTTCTATAAGGAATTCTACTGTCATATGTAATAAGGAAACGAATCAGTTCTGCAGATGTATACACATAAGTGCTGTTTGAAAATAATGTCGGAACAATGCTTAACTCATCACCAGACAACAAGATTTAAGACTGTTCTAAACTGAAAGAAGTTGTAGGCAACTGTGCTTAGCCTGGAAAATAAATGCCAAATATGCAAGAAAACATTGTGAGAAAGGAAAAAATGCTTGTTAAAATCAATTTCTCCTTTTCATAAAAAGTTTTCTGTGTTTGCACCATTGTGTAGTAATGGATTAATCATCCAAGCCTCAAGTAGATGTAAAACAATTTACAAATCATGATAGGCCAGAATTTATTTTAAAAACATTTTTGGTGAAGAAATTTATGAAAATAATAATAAAAATAAGCAATTTTTAAACAGACATTTGTTCCTTACATTTATCATAGACCTTTCTTTTTAGATTGTCATAAAAGACTTCCTGATAATCTTTTTCATCCAAAAAATAAGAACAGAAGCAACAAAAAAATGCATAAAAAATGACTTCATTTGTGATGGAATCAAAAGATTTAACTGTTTATGTTAAAAATTATTTGAAAATATTATAATTTTATTTTCAAAATACATTATCACCATTTTAATGATTATTTAAAATTTGTAGCTCTTTATAATACACTGATTGCACAAAGGGAAAGGGTGCTTTAATCAGTGTTATAAAAGAATTAAAATTTCAATAGAGTTTTATTGCCCATTGTCGGGTACAGCTGATTTTACAGCCCTGTATACAACACCCTAAAACTTCAATGGAATTGACAAGACTTATGTAGTTTCTTTGATCTGGATATGCACTGTCTGCAAGTACCTAATGTATGATTGATAAATTTCTAATGATGGGGAACAGAACGGGCTAAATTTATCTAGATCTAGACATCTTCGAAAAGTTAAAGATTCTTAAATTTTTCTGATTTAAGGACAACAAAAAATCTGAAAATAGTAGAAAACAAAAATATTACTCGGGAGTAAAATGTACTCTACATAAAAAGAGAGAGAGAGAAAAAAAATCTGTAGAACAAAAGTGAAGATTAAATCTATATTTAATGACTTAAATTTGATATTCTTCATGATTCTAAAACGTTCAGGAGCAGATACCTAAACCCAGAACAAGATGTAGAGAGAGAACATCTTGAGAAATGGAGTCAAGGATTACAATCAATAAGCAAATAGAAGACGGATCTAGATAAAGGGCTGTATAGTCTCCAAGCATCATGTTTGGTGATAAATTTCCAAAATTTAAGATCGAGAAATACAACAGGATAATAAATAAACGCATTATCTGATTATTTTCTTATTTTTGTCAAAACCGTAACGAATCGGCTATTTTCGGAAATTTCCGGCTTGCAACCGGATGTAGAGAAGGGATTCCCCAAGTCAGTGACATTTATCTCCCTTGAAATTTTCACCATAAACCGGGATTCCCTATAGGCGGCGCCAAACAGGAAAATGGTGAATTCCGTCAAAAACTCTGGTTGCTGCAGCATGTGAAAATGGGAATCTAAAGTAAATCTGTAAAAATCTTTAAAAATCTTCTCCTCCTAAACCAGAAGGCCAATCAAGCTGAAACTTTGCAGGGGTGTTCCTTGGGTGAAGTTCTACAAAAGTTGTTAAAAGAATTTAATTCCGTCAAAAACTCTGGTTGCCGCGGCATGTGAAAATGGGAATCTTAAGTAAATATGTTAAATCTTTAGAAATCTTCTCCTCCTAAACCAGTAGGCCAATCAAGCTGAAACTTTGCAGGGGTATTCCTTGGGTAAAGTTCTACAAAAGTTGTTAAAAGAATTTAATTCCATCAAAAACTCTGGTTTCCGCGGCATGTGAAAATGGGAATCTTTAGTTAATCTGTAAAAATCTTTAAAAATCTTCTTCTCCTAAATCGGTAGGCCAATCAAGCTGAAACATTGCAGGGATGTTCCTTGGTTGAAGCTCTTCAAAAGTTGTTAAAAGAATTTAATTCCGTGAAAAACTCTTGTAACCGTGGCATATGAAAATGGGAAATTTTAGAAAATCTATGTTGTCTTTTTCTCACAGACTACAAGGCCAAAGGCATTTATATTTTATATAGAGCTTAATCATGTGGTTCTCTACCAAGTTTTTGAATATTTAATCACTGGGGTCTAAAATGGCCCCGCCCTTCAGGTCCGAAGTTTCGAAAAATGCTTACTTAGAGCAATTTCAAAAGACTTCTCCTCTTAAACTATAAGGTCTAGGATATTCATATTTGGTATGGAGCATAACTAGATGGTTTTGTACTACATCACTAAAAGTTGTTTTCCTCAGGTCAAAAACGGCCCTGCACTAGGGGTCAAAAATTGGGAAAAATGCAAAATTTGAGTTTGTTAAAAAAAAAAAAAAAAATCTTCATTTTAAGGAGGAGGGCATTTATATTTTGTGTGTAGCATAGCCTGGCTGTTATCTATCAGTTTTGATCAAATTATGCCTGTAGGTTAATTAACACCCCTTCCCTGGGTGTCCAAAGTTTGTAAAAAAGCTCATTTAGACCATGTTCAATAGTCTTTTCCTCCCAATCTACAAAGTCTAAGGCATTCATATTTTGTATTTAGCATATCCAGATGGTTCTCTACCATGTTAGCTAAAATGTTAGCCCTGGGATAAAACATGGCACTGCCCCAGAGGTCAAAAATTTTTGAAAACGCTCAATTAGAGCAACATCAAAAGTCTTCTCCTTCTGAAATATAAGGTGAAGGGCATACATAATTGGTATGTATCATGACTAAATAATTTTGTACTATGTAACAGGAAAATATGCTCCTAGGATAAAAAATGTCTCTGCTTCTGGGGTCGAAAATTGCATAAATTGCATTGAAAGAATTCTTCTTAAATATAGACTCTAGAGCATTTACATTAAAAACAAAGGATAACATTATTGTTATCTACCATGTTTATATCCTTTTGACAAACATGGCCCTTCCCAAGGCATCCAAATATATGTACTCGATACAATATCTTACCTTTCCACAAGTAATTGAATTTTAGACTCCTTCATATCGGAAAACGCCTAAAACTACGAAACATCCTTCAATGAACATTAAATTAAGAGTAGATTATGTCATAAAGGATATCGAGGTGAAGGATCAAAATGCTGCTTATCAGCATGTTCTCCTGTTACTTCGATGTCTATCTGACACTATATCCCTCACTGATTTCAAAACCAGGCCTAGTTTGAATAAGAGTTAACTTTTTTACAAAATGAAACATAGTCGTCACACAAAACTTATTTACTTCTTTCACATGATGCTACATTTTATCATTTGATAATCATTTAAATAATATCATGTACTTTATAATATACAGTCCTTGAAATGGTTGTTAGGAGAGATATCATGACTTTTCCTATTTCGTCTCGTGGAAGAGTCGGGTGTCGATCTCAAACAGCCGATCCTCAACATCGAGGTTGCGGGGGGCGTGGCTAGCTTTCCCCTTCTCTCATTAAAAAGAAGTGGAAGGCATGGCCTCTGCACCCGCCACTGTTTAAACCATGCTTTAAAGACCAATAAACCGTCACTCACAGCTAAACACACAAATATTCAAGGTGACATAATAAATTATAGGCCCATGGGGCCGGGTGTTTTATTATATCCATTGTTTGTATTCTGTACTGTTGAATATCTCGCATGTAACACATGTCACTATAATAATTAAAATTTACTTACTTACTTACTTACTTAAATGAAAAAACACTTAATAAGAGCATGTTCAAATATTTTCCACTCCTCGTGTATAAGTTGTAATGCATTCATATTTTGATGTATAGTACATCCAGATTGTTCTCTACCAAGGTTGCTAAAATTACACCCATTGAAGTTGCAGACAGTAATTAGAGTTTGATTGAAATCTAAATACAAAGAATTTCAGGTAGAAAACACTGTGAGAAATGGATAAATTGCTTGTCACTCCCTTTCTCACTATGTATTTTTCAAACCTATTTTCCATGAGGGTGACAAATTCTGGGATAGTTTGGTAATGGATTAAACTATAAAGCCAAAGGCATTCATTATAATTGTAAAACATTACTGGATTGTGTTGTACAAAGCCCAAAATCTTATATATCTTTTATAAGTTGTGTCTTTTTTATACTAAAAAGTACTGTAATATGGAGATGCCTCGGGTGAGCGATTTAGGACCAGCATGGTCCTCTTGTTTCTGGAGCATATCTCTGAAAGTATAATAGCTATCAACTTGAAACTTCACAAGTGGATAGACCTCATTGAGGAGAAGTGCAGTGTACAAGAACCCCAACTTTTGCTTGAATATTTTTGTAGTAATTGCCCTTTGTTATTTTAAAGATTTACATTTTGTCTGGGGCAGATCTCTGAAAGTATAATAGCTACCAACTTGAAACTTCTGAGGTGGATAGATCTTTTTTAGGAGAAGTGCAGTGCACAAGAACCTCAACTCTTGCTTGCATAATTTTGGAGTTATTGCCCTTTGTTATTATCAAAGATACCGTTTGGGGCATCTGTGTCCTGTGGACAAAGCTCTTGTTAAAACGACATCTCCTCCCAAACCACTGGGCTGATAACAACCAAAGAATTTATTCTGTTGAAAACTCTGGTTGCTATGACAACAAGAGTAAAATTGAAAAAAAAATCTCCTCCTGACCCAGAAGTTGAAGAGTCTTGAACTTTGCATGAAGCATCAGTACATTGACCTTTCAAAATTAATAAAATTTCAGAGTCACAGTGTGATTAGGCTTAAATAGAAATAAGGTTACCCTTTCAAAACTATTTGGTCAATTTAAACCAAATTGGGCAGAAATACGTTAGTTTCCCCCATTTTTAATGATTACTGAAATATTTGAAATCTGTTGAAAGCATTGGTTGGTATGGTAACATAAGTTGATTTTTGTTAAATGTTAAAGGAGGTCTTCACCCAAGCCAGTTTGTATTAGGCCTTGTAGAAAAAAAGAGCCTTATCTCAGGTGAGCGCCAGGGCCACTGGCACTCTTGTTTGTTAATTAACCCTAGTTTTGTAAGGAGATAGTGTTATTCCATTTACCAAGAATTCAAAGTCAATGTTTAAGGTTTGAATAATTGTGTTTTGTTTGACTCATTCCCACACAATTGACGCTTTTTGATGTCCCTCAAGAAAAACACATGGAAAAACATTGTTTAGAAGAAGAAATTGCTTGCAACAACAAAAACAACAAGCAATTTCTTCATTTTCCACAATCCTTTCAACACCGAAATTTGAAGAAATCTACAATTTCAAACACTTTACCAGTAAATTGTCACCTGCGTCTCATTTCAATTTGGACTAGTTGTAAATATTGATGTAATGGTAATTGGTTAAGCCATTCTACTACAGTCCCGCTTTATTACGCACCTGAAGAAAAGACTTGAGGAAAAAAAAAATTGAAAAGTAACCTATCTATAGTTTACAAAATATTGTGGAAAAAGAAGAAACTGTTTGTTGCAAGCAATTTCTTCATTTTCAATTTTGTTTTCTATCCAAATAGACTGAGATACACAAAAATAATCCAAGCAATTTATTTTCACAATGTTTTCAAAAGCGTTATTCATGATGTGTATAAAAAAAACAGGATTGTGTGGAAATGGAATAAATCTTTACTGAACAATCCCTGGTTTTTAAGTCCTTGTGATTTTGTTCAAGAGAAAAAATTGTGAGAAAAGAAGAAATTTCTTGTAACAAACTGTTTCTTCTTTGCCAACTAAATTTTGTACTCTGTAGGTTGGTTGTTTTTTTTTCAAATTACACTCAGTTTTCATGATCAGCTGTAACTTCTTTGAATTTGAACAAGTCAAAAATTTGGAAAAACAGGAAAGAGGTAAACAATCTTACTTGTAGTCTGCAAAAATCTTGCAAAAAAGGAACATTACTTACTTGGCAACTTTTGGACAAATGCAAGTTAAGATGAATATTTGATGATGTTTTTGTCTATCCATCTAATAGATCAGGATGTCCTTAAATAGACAGGTTGATTGCATACGTAACAAAATTTATCAAAGCAGATCAAGCGGTTGATGGATTGCGACTCTGTCAATCAAAGAGTCAGTTGACCAACCAAATTGTACATTTAGACGGGAAGTAAATGTTTACCTCCATCACTTATTCAACCCATTAACCCTTTCCTGTTTCTGGAAATTTTAGACACATCCAAATTGAAAGAGGTTACAGACGACAATGAAAACTGGATGCTATTTGAAATGAAACCATCCTATGTGGTAGAAAATATTGTGGAAAAAGGAAAAATTGCTTGTTACAAGCAATTTCTTCTTCTTCCACAATGTTTTCTCGAGTATAAAATCAAAGGAATGTAAAATCCCGTATTTGAACAGGAAAGGGTTAACAGATGACAAAATTTTAGATTGGTCCAAATTGAAAGGAGTTACAGATGATAATTTAAAGTTTATGAAATTTTAGATTTTTTCATATTTCTGGGTAGAAAACATTGTGGAAAATGAAGAGATTGCTTGTTACAAGCAATTTCATCATTTTTACACAATGTTTCCCAATTGTTTTTCTTGGGGGCGTCCAAAAGCATCACTGTGTGGGAATGGGTTAAAGCATTTTTGTTAGTTTTGCAACTTAAATCCTTTTGCTATAGCATATTCAACTTGTAGATAAGACAAAAAAGAATCATATTAATGTTTCTTATTCAACTTGTAGATAAAAATGAATCATTTAAATATTTGATAATTCAGTAGTTCAAAGTTCACATCCCTTCAAAATTGATGATTTGATTAGTCAGTTGATTCCTTGTTTGACAGCCGTGATCCGCTAATTGCTTGTTACAAGCGATTTCTCCTATTGATGATTGTTTACCATGGCTCTGTCAAAATTTAGAAATATGAGGCACATTATTCTGTTATAGAACATCAACAACTAAGAATGAAAATATTAAATCAAAGTAACATTGGTAGGTTTACCCATTCCCACATAATCCTTCCCTATTAACTCCCCTTACGAAAAAAACTTCGGAAAACATTGTGGAAAATGAAGAAAATTGCTTGTATTAAGCAATTGCTTCATTATCCACCTTGTTTTCTAGCCAAAAAAAAAAGAAGAAAAAATTAAGATTCCATCCACTCTTGTCATGTTGAACCCTGAATATTCCTGTTTTGGCTGGAGGTATAGACCAAGATCAGCCTGTGCAAAATGCAAATTCTGGCCTTTGTCTACACAACCTGCTTGTCCCTTTTAAGCCAGAGTTATTTAACACTTGTCATGCTGAACCCGGAATATTCCGGTTTTGGCAGGAGGTGTAGACTAAGATCAGACTGCACTTATGTGCAGGCTGATCTTAGTCTATACCTCCTGCTTGTTCTTTTCCTACCAGAGTTGCTTATGAAGTTGATTTCTAAAAAAAAATATTGAATTTTGGACAAGTTCCATCAGCGCTTTCAGCCCCTTGATTTGACAGCAATTCAGTAAGGTAATTTATACAGAATGACAAGGGTTAAAAGATGAATTTTCTAAATGATTATTAACCAACAATTAGTGATTCTAGTGTTTTCAGCCCTTTGATCTTTAAATGTAGAGGATTTTATTCAGAATGACGAGGGTTAACTTGAAATTGTATCAAGCAATTTCTTCATTTTCCACAATGTTTTCCATCAACTTGAAATTGTCATGTTCAACTTCTTTAAAATTGGACCAGTCTAAAATTTTGCAATGTTGGAATGGGTTAACCCATTCCCACACAATTCCTCCTTTTTACACCCCCCCCCCCCCACAAGTAAATGGTATAAGAAAACATTGTGGAAAATGAAGAAATTGCTTGTAACAAGCAATTTCTTCATTTAACACAATATTTTCTACCCAGAAAGTTGAAAAAAATCTAAAATTTCATAGTCTTTTAAGTGTCATCTGCATCTCCTTTGAATTTGGAGCAGTCCAAAATGTTGTCATGTTGCAATGGGTTAAACTGCTCTTTTGGAGTTCAACCAGCGTTAATTGAAACTATTTCCTAACTGAAGGGACATATTGATCAGCCTCTAATTGATTTCGTTGTAAAATTGTTGAGAACCAATTTTTGTTGAAGTAGATTGTCCTCCAACTTGGATAGTTATTGATTACAGGTATAACACTTTGCCCCGTCCTGAACGGAGATTATTTCAATTGTCCCAGGGGTGTGAAATTCCCTTAGCCGACTTGTTAGACGAAGGCTTTTCTACATAGGAACTAGTGCTTCTTTCAAAATGACTTATTCAGGGACAAGTGCTAGATAAAAAAAATTCAGAATTGTATGTAGATCAAAGGGCTGAAAGCACTGGTAGTACTTCTTGTTGAGTTGTCAATACTTCATCTGAGAATTAATTTCATAAACAACTCTGGTTTCAATAGGACAAATAGGAGGTGAAGACTAAGATCAGACTTATTTGCAGTCTGATCTTTGTTTAAACCTCCTGCTAAAACCGGAATATTCCGTTTCAGCTTGACAATGGTTAATACCAGGGTAAATCTTGGAATGGAAAGATCCAAAGATAACTATATACTGTAATACTATCATAACCCACCCCCAAACTACAAAATTTTAGATTGGTCAAAATTAAAAGAAGCTGCAGACGACAATTTCAAGTTGATGGAAAACATTGTCGAAAATGAAGAAATTGCTTGATACAAGCAATTTCTTCATTTTCCACAATGTTTTCCAAAGTTTTTTCTTGACGGGGGTAAAAAGGAGGGATCAAATTGGAATGGGTTAATGAAGAAAATTCTGGGTTCCAGCATTTTCTTCTTTAACAACAATGATTTCTCAAAATTTATTTAATGGCTGTTGGTACACCTAATTATGGATTCATGTAATTTATCTCGACATTACAACTTTAGCGCTTAATCCAATGATTTCTCAAAACTTATTGTATGGCAGTTGGTAAACCTAATTATGGCTTCCTGTAATTTCTCTTGACAGTACAACTTTAGTGCTTAATCCAATTATTTCTCATTGAATTTATTTTATGGCAGTCGGTACACCTTATCATGGCTTCCTGTAATTCCTCTCTACAGTACAACTTGAGTGCTTAATCCAAGCCTTCAGCTACTTCACTAGGGTTTGATACCTAGTCCTGGCAAATATCCTTTTGGACATTTGTCTCCCACCAATTGGTGGATAATTGTAAACCTATATGGGATGAGCAGCTGGGGCTTGGGAAAGGATGAAGAGATAGAATTGGTGTGAGAAAAAATAGGAATCCATTGTTAGGTGCTCCAGCCACCACAATATGACTGAAATGCTGTTAAGAGGGGTGTTAAACCCCATTTAATCGATCAATCAATCAAACCATCCCATCCTGAACAGAAAATATATTGATTAGGTTGGTGGATGTGATTTTATGCCACTTTCAACAGTGTTTTATTTATATCATGGTGGGTGGTGCTAGTAACTCAGACATGCCTGGTTAGCTTAGTCAGTTGTGGTCTTAATCCCTGGGGCACAAATTTGAACCCTGGCTTAACCCATTCCAACACAATGGAATATTAGACCGGACCAAATTGAAAGGATGTGCAGACAACAATTTCAAGTTGATGGAATTTTAATTTTTTTTTTCGTCTTTTTGGATAGAAAACACTTTGGATAATAAAGAAATTGCTTGCTCCAAGCAATTTCTTCATTTTCCAAAATGTTTTCAAAGCTTTTTTGTTGAGGGGCGTAAAAAGGAGGGACTGAGTGGGAATGGTTTAACTACTATTTTCCAACATTTGATCATATATCACTCGCCAATGGGTAAATGATAAGTAGTGGCCCTAAGTTGGTTGAATAGCTAGTGGATCTGAAGGCAACCAGGGTAAGCCACCTGCCACCATGATATAGCTGATTCTTTTGTGAGAGGCATTAACAAATTCCAACACAGCAAAATTTTAGACTGGTCCAAATTGAAAGAAGCTGCAGACGACAATTTCAAGTTGATGGGATTTTGAATTTCTTCGCCTTTATGGATAGAAAACAATTTGGATAATAAAGAAATTGCTTGATACAAGCAATTTCTTCATTTTCCACAATGTTTTCCAAAGATTTTTTTTCTTGAGGGGCGTAAAAAAGAGGGGTTGAGTTGGAATGGGTTAAACCCCTAACAATCACTTTCCTAACCAGGGCTTCATTTCTCAGACCTATCCAAAATTTTCAACTACTTTTCTGTTTCTATTTGACAGACCCTAGCAAAGAAGGGAACAAATGAAGAGGTGGATTTTGTGAATATCTGTATAAAGTGGCAACAGGAATTGGCCCCGGTTCTTGGTAAGTTGAAAACCTAACCTGTAATCTCACAAAACCTAATTTTTAAGTCCTTACCAATTCCCACACAATGATTCTTTTAGACGCCCCCCTCCCCCCCCCCAAAAAAAAAAGCTTTGGCAAACATCATGGAAAATGAAAAAGTTTCTTGTTACAAATTTATTCATTATGTGCAGTATTTTCCTCCCACAAAGACAATTTTTTTTGAAATTTCATTTGCAAAAAATTGTCTTTTGCAACTTCTTTTAATTTGGACTGGTCTAAAGTTATGTCGTCTTGTAGTGGGTAAACCCATGAACACACACATAAGAAAATTAGACTGGTCCAAATTTAAAGAACTTGCATAATATAATTTCAAACTGATAGAAATTCAAATATTTATGTCATTCTTGATAGAAAACAATGTGGAAGCAATTTCTTCAATATACACATTGTTTACTGTAACTATTTTCTTGACGGGTGTAAATAGGTGAGTGGTAATGGGTTAAAGAAAGTAAATGAAGATACAGTTTTGGAAAAAGAAAGAATGTAACAGGTCACTTCATCTATTTTCATTTGCAAATTTACATACACTTTTACCAAATTACAAATTGCTGCCCCTGCCCACTTACATTGTTGGGCACGGCAACCAACTCCAACAGGAAGTTCCGCTTCGATTTTTAACAGTTTATTTTGCAAAATTTATGGCCTGTATGATGTAACAACACAGTAAAATGGTTGGTTGGTAACCTAAATGTAGTAACTACATCTTGAATAAGCTGTAGTTACGACATTTATATCGCCAAACCAACTATAACGGTTAACAAAAATTGCGGCCAATGTTGAAAAGATCAGGTCCAGGCTGAATAAATTATTTGATTGGTCGGTTTATTCCTTGATCAATAGCCATGATTGGTCCATTGTAAGAAGTTGCAGACAGCAAGTGCCTGTCTTATGCAGGTTTGACAGTATTGGTATCTAACCCACTATAAGACTACAAAATTTAAGACTGGTCTGATTTGAAAACGACTGTTCAAAGCTTGTCCAAATAGGAAAGATGTGCTAGAAAGGGTAGAAGACATTAAAAGAAATAGAGAAATTGCATGTAACAGACAATGTCTACTTTTCTCACGGTGTTTTCCTGTAACTTTATTTTCTTAGTGAATAAATATGTAGGATCATATTGAAGGAGGTTAATAGTTAAGAAAGATACAGGCGAATGACCATTTGATGACGGGCCCACTTACTTCATTTGCCACGCCCACCACCTCTGAAGAAGTCCCGCTTTGATTTTCAATGGTGTTATTTTTCAAATTTTATGGCCAGTAGCATGCAACAAAAAAGTAGAATAGTTGGTTGGTGATTTATGTGTTGTAACTATTGCTTGAACAAGCTGTAGTTACAACATTTAAGTCGCCAAACTAACACAAAGGTCAACAAAAATGGCGGCCAATGTCAGAGTTCCACACTCATTTCTGTTCTAAATGTTTGACTTCATTGTTCGACTAGTAATTTGATTGACAGCCATATTTGGTTAATTCTACAGCATCATACTTTGGTATTTTATATGTCATTCTCATTTTAATCAATTTTAGAATTACTTGCTTATGTAAAAGTAGCACTAAGGGCTGTGACCATATTGCAGTGGTAGTACGTAGGACTCCTAGTCATGGGGGCCCGGGTTTGATCCCCGATCGCGGTGAATATGCTTTGTGACATTTGTCTACCACCAATGGGTTAATAATCGTAAACCTAAGTGGAATGAGCAGCTGGAGGCTTGGAAAGGATGTAGTGGTAGTACTGATGTGAGCAATACCAGGAATTCATGGTAAATCGCTGCAATGTGACCGAAATACTGTTGAAAGTGGTATTAAACCCCATTTAATTCAATAAAAGTAACCCTCATGTAAAATCTGAAATATTGCATTCAAGATAAACTATTCATTGTTCTAATTTACCCATTATCGACTATACACCCCTTTAGAACAGAAAAAATTGAAAACATTGTGGAAAATAAAGAAATTGCTTGTTTGAAGTAATTCTTTCATTTATAAAAAGTTTTTTTACTTGAAAGGATAAGATTTTTAAGATTTTATCAAATTTAAACTGTTGTCTGCAACAACTAACATGCTTAAAAATCTGTTTTGTTAAATTGGATTATTCCATTACAAGGCTAACAAAATTAAGACTAGTTCAAACTGAAAGAAATTGTTTTTATGGCAATTCAAGTGAGACTAAGAAAATAAAGACAAAATAGGCTACAAACATTGTTTGAAAATGAGATTTTGTTTGTCGAAGCAACTTTGCCTTTTCCTAAATGTTTTTCATCAGCGTATCATCTTTTCTTGGTAATGGGTTAAGCCTTTCTACATTTACTGGGAAACAAGTACATGTAATCACAACTAAGAATAACTGAGAATCCCTCTTCTTCCTTGAGAATAGATCAGCACTTGTTCCAATCCAAGGTCAATAGCCGCTGCTGGGATTCAAACATTAGACCTCTGGATTGGGAAGCTGACCCTATACCTCTCAACCATGAACACCACACAATAAGTTTATTCAAATTTCCAAATAATTAATGGTGCATTGTTTATTACCTAAAGCTAAGATATTGATGGAATACAAGAAGCCGAATGAGTTGCCTAGAAACATGGGTTTGTTCTGAGCAGTTTGTAACAACATTGTACAGAAAAACGCAGGGCACACACTTTCAGCTTTGTAACTTATAACAAAACAGTTCACTGCTTCTATTGTCAAAGGATCTTGATAAAGTTAGACCTGTATTTTGATAGAGATAGTGTATAGAATAAGCGCAGAGATTCTTCTACAAGCCACAATTCTTTGGAAGAATACGCATTACGTATAAATCGTCACAACTCAGCAACCAAATTCATCTTCTATGTCCACAAACATAAAGACATACAGTGCTTGCTGACTTAGTAGTTTTATTTTGCTACTCATTTTAATTCACAACAGACACATACTTATTGCTTTTCTTTTGTTGAGTAAATTTGCCGCTAGCAAAGCCATGTTCTTCATTCAGTGAAATAGATTGCACAATCAATCTTAGCATATCCAATATCAGTATAATATCATCTAAGAAATGAAGAGAATATTTTTTTGTTTTCATTGAGGTATGAATCTTAAAACTTAATCACCCTGTATTGTCTAATGATAGCGAAAAAAATAAAGCAAATATTTCATTAGTTTTGAGTAAAATTTTATGGATCTATTTGTGAGCAAGCATACAAAATAGTTGTGTACTAGAAATTATGTTCATGGGAGTATGGTAAAAAATATCAGGCAATCATAATGCTTGAATCTTTTTAGACAAAACTAAAATTGAATTATTGTTGTCTGTCATAAGGTAGTTTCAATTGGGATTGATTAGACTGAGTTATGTTTGGATTGTTCATTCCTTGAAAAATTAAGCAAGTCTTGGTTAACTAACTAACTTTACTATTCTAGACAAGGATAAGATAAGTTGGTTGAAAAAGGCAATCTTTTTCCACACATGAAAATGTCATTTTACCTTGAAGAGCCATTTTTATGTCACCAAACTTTAGTTTGGTAGACATTTTGTAGTCATACAGGTGTTTTGAGGGGGTCTGTAGTAAACTTTAGAAATATAGTAGAACCTCATTAATTCGAACGTCACTGGTTCGTAGGTATGTGTTCATTCGCATACTTTACGCGGTCCTGATCTTTTTCCTTCTTAATCTTTGTCAGAAAACTCTGTCTAATTCGCATGTCAGTGGTTCGTAGGCCAATTTAAGTCTCGAAAGTATGATTATAGAACAAACTCCTATGTTTAATTCGTAGGTTTGATAAACAAATTGTCACAAATCACCACTTACCTTGAGTTTCACATCTTCTGATCTATTCGACAAATAATGTGTTATGTACCTTTAGTTATGGGTGGTTGTTTGGTTTGTAAGGTGGGTATTTAATAGAATAAAGGTTTCCGTAATTATCGCCGAAAATTTTCTTTAAATTGACGCGCCCCAATTAGTATCAATGTTATTGGTCTTTTAGAAATTTTAACCATTTTATTTTAATCTGCCGTTGCTTTCTTCACAATAGTCGGTCCTTAATTTTATAATTTGATTATAGAATACTCAGAGTGATTAGATCCAATGCATTGCAAAGGAAAATCACTCTAGTGGAAGTAAAAAATTGATTCAAACACCGTCCTTCGAAAATGCCAAAAATTAACACAGAGATAAAAGCATTAAAATGCAAGATGAGTAATTTTTAATTTCTGTTTTCGTTAATTAATATCTGCGGGTCTTGTTAAGAAAAAATAACCAATTTAGAATAAATTCCTTGAAGGGGGACAGAAAAAGACCGTGTCTGATTCCATGTATCTCAAACACTTGCCCTTCGTTTTGGTCGTACTTCGCTTAATCGGTATAAATTTCCTCAATCCCTTGCGCACGAGCTACAGAGGTTTTACTGTACTTCAAAAAGTTTAGATACAACTATCAATCATTAACCCTTTCCTGTACAAACCCGGGATTTTACGTTGCTGCTATTTTATACTCGAGAAAACATTGTGGAAAAAGGAGAAATCGCTTGTAACAAGCAATTTCTCCTTTTCCACAATATTTTCTATCGCCTAGGATGGTTTCATTTGAAATAGCATTCAATTTTAATTGTCGTCTGCAACTTCGTTCAATTTGGACCAGTCTAAAATTTCAAGAAACAGGAAAGCGTCAATTACAACCTTTTGGTTTTCATTAATTAGGAACTTCTTTCATAGGAAACTATTCTTTATTCGTTAGCCCATTCCCACTCAACAAAATTGGAGACTGGTCAAAATTCACATCTGTTGCAAAAAAAAAATAAAATCTAGTCTTTTGGAGTAGAAAACATTGTGGATAGTGAAGAAATTGCATGTGTCATTTGCTGGGCATAAAAAAGAGGGATTGTTTGGGAATGGATTTAGCAGGGCTAGATAACTTTAATAACTAATCTACATAATTACTTATACATACATTTTCTTTATCTCTCAGCCGCCGTCATAGCCCAGTTGGTAGAGTGTCAGACTCCTAAATCTTCAATAAAGGGATGTCATGGGTTCGATCCTTGGCGGTGGCACATATCTTTTCCGACATTTGTCTCTCACAAATGGGTGGATAATCAAAAACCCAAGTGGGATAGCAGCTGGAGGCTAGGAATGGATGTAGTGGTAGTACTGGTGTGAGAAATACCAGGAATCCATGGTTAGCCGCTGCGATATGACTGAAATACTGTTAAAAGACGCGTTAAACCCAATTCATTCAATCAATTCTTAATCTCTCTCAAACTTTTCTCGTATAAATTAAATGCAGAGGTTGACACTAACAGTGTCCCTGGATCCCGAAGATTCCTAAAAATTTGAAGGGACCCCAGCAATCTCAGGCTAGGGATTCCGTCAAGATTATTTCTCCAGTACAATAGATCTAAATGTATCAACTAATGCTCCTGATTTTTTTGTTTGCTTCTGTTTGTAGAAAACATTGTGGATAATGGAGAAATTGCTTGTAACAAGCAGTTTCTTCATTTTCGACAATGTTTTCCAAAGCTTTTTTTCAAGTCTGGCTTAGAAGGGCAGGGTTGTGTGTGAATGTGTTAATGTATATCAAGGAGGTATCCCTGATTATCTGAAGGAAACCCTGATGTAATAGGTAGGGATTCCCGTTGGATCCCATTGAAGAACAGTCAGTGTTGACCACTTTAGTGAAATCAATTTTTATGCCCCCACATTGATAGATTGGGGACATATTGTTTTACCAGTGTCCGTCTGTCTGTCTGTCTGTCTGTCCATCTGTCTGTCTGCAAAACTTAACCTGCCAATTAAAAATTTTCCTATAACTTTAACCCTGATTAAGTTACAATGCTAATATTTGGTATGTAGATAGGTCTCAACAAGGTGCAACTGGGGAAGGTCATTTCATCAAGGTCGAGGTCAAAATTTTAACCCTTTTCCCTAAAACAACAACAACAAAAAACCCAATAAAAATCACCGGTTTCTAAAGAATTCCTGTTTCGGGGGCATGGTGTTTCACAAACACATCTTGCTTTTTTTTCAAATAATGATCATTTCTATTAAATTTCACCAATTTTTAGCTGAGCTGTTTTCAGAGAAAACTAGAGGTATTGCTGTGGCCAAGCCATTGTCTACGTCTGCTGATTATCGAAAACCTCATCCAAACAGCTGAGCATTGGCATCCTCATGCTGTGTTCTTGTTAATTCTTTGTGACATCAGGTGATTTACACTCTAAAAGTACAATTTGGTGTTTTGTCTAAGCCGTAACAGGCCTTGTTTGCTTGAAAGATGATGTCTATAGTGATACACCTTTTACTGGAAAACAAATTTTTAGACTGGTCCAAATTGAGGGCACAACAGGCAATCAAAAGGTAGGATTGTGTGGCAATTGGATAACGCATTAGCAGACAACAGAATTTTAAATTGAATTAAACTGCAGTAAACAATTATTTGTATTGAAGTAGTTGAGATAGAAAGCATTGTGGATAATTAAGAAATGGCTTGCAACAAACAATTTCTTCATTTTCCACAATCTTTTCCTTAGCTTTCTTCTTGACAGACGGAATGAAGAAACACAATTATGGAAACATTGGTGTAAAAGGAGAAATTGCTTGTAACAAACAATTTCTCCTTTTCTCACAATTTTTTCTACCCATTTAGGCACATATTTTCCAATTACCAATTTAAAATGTCTTCTAAAACTTATAGCTATCATAAACTTAAAATTGTCATCCCCAACTCCTTTCAATTTGGACCAGTTTAAAATTTTGTGGGCTGGTAATGGACTAAAGGCTTTTTTTGTCCATTGTAGGATTTTTACCAGACCAGGTGATAGCAGGGGAACTGGCTGCTTTCATATCTTACGCCCAGGCCTTTCCAAATGGGTTCCTTGCCTTGATTGATACCTATGACGTAATAAGGTAAGTGTTTGTGTATTTCTGTTCATTGCCACAGTTGCTTCATTACCGTATTACATGCCTATATGAGTGACACCCCCAGAAGACAATTAGTTGTTATAGGGGATAGTGCAAGGTCAAAGGAAGAAACTGCGAAGTGCCCTGTCTGATCCTTTAACCATTTACTAGACCACAAAATTTTAGAATGGTGTATATTGAAAGAAGTTTCAGACAACAATTCTTAGCTGGTGAAATTTTATAACAGTTTGCTTTTTTTGGTAGAAAACATTGTGGATACAGAAGAAATTGCTTGTTACACACGATTGCTTCATTTGTAGCTCTACTGGCCAAAGGTCAGAAGAGCTATAGCCATGGTGTTTTCCTGTTTGGTGTCGTGCATCGGTCTGTCTGTTTGTGAAGTCGTCCCTCTGCTAACTTTTCCTTGTTAATGCTTTAGACTCCACAGTTTTCATCAAATTCTCTTCAAACTTTCTCAGAATGATTGTACCATCACAAGGATCGTTCCTTTCGAAATTGGGTCTGATCTGTAAAGAAACACTGGAAAAGGGGTCTCATGAAAGTTTAATTAAAAGATCCATTTTAAAACCCTATAGTCCATAGGTTTCATCAGATTCCCTTCAAACTTTCACGTAATGTTTTTATATATTATAAGGATTGTTTCTTTGAAGGTGGGTCTGATCTTTCAAGTAACAAATCCACAGCTTTCAACAAATTCTCTTCAAACTTTAACAGAATTTCCTTTTGAAATTTTGTTCATTCTGTAAAGTATCATGGGAAGAAGGGCCGTTTAAATAGAATCCTCATTCACACTATAAAGTCCTCAGATTAAACAGATTGATTGTACCATCATTACATTTGTTAATTTTGACAGTGGATCTGATCCAGCAAGTATCATGGGAAGAAGGGCCGTTTAAATAGAATCCTCATTCACACTATAAAGTCCTCAGATTAAACAGATTGATTGTACCATCATTACATTTGTTAATTTTGACAGTGGATCTGATCCAGCAAGTATCACATGAAAAGGGGCCTTATGAAAAACTTATTTAAATATTCTACTTAACACAATGTTTTTTCAACCAGAAAGATGAACAAAATCTTAACTTTTATCACCTTTTAATTGTCATCTGCAACTCCTTTCAGTGTGGGTCAGTCTTAAATTTTGCCGTCTGAAAATGAGTAAAATTTTTATGTCTTTTCAGGAGTGGATTACCTAACTTCTGCACAGTTGCCATGGCGCTGTCGGACCTTAACTATACAGCACTTGGTATACGTCTGGATAGTGGGGACTTGTCATACCAGTCTGTCATAGTCAGAGATACATTCCGTAAAGTGGCGAAAGCGTAAGAAAGTTTGACTGTTGTTAATGTGTTTACTATAATTGAGTTTATCTCCTATCTTTAATTCATCTATAACTTGGTATGTTAAACACATATCCACTCAATACTTTGATCTGTTTTTAATCTTGATAATATAAATAAGTTTGATGTGAAATCTTTTATGTACCAAAATCTTTGAATAAAATACATGTCAACTCAATGCTACTATAGGAAAACCTATTTTCATTAGCTCACCTGGGCACAACACGCTCATGGTTAGCTTTTGGCATCCTTGAAGATCCATTGTTAGTGGTCTGATGTCAACAAATTAATGTTACCACTCTACTTACTTAATGTCATGGGATGTCATGGGGTCAATCCCAAGCGGCGGCACATTTCCTTTCCGACATTTGTCTCTCACCAATAGGTGTATAATTGTAAACCTAAGTGGGATAGCAGCTGGAGGCTAGGAAAGGATGTATTTGTTGTACTGGTGCGAGAAATACCAGGAATCCATTGGTAGGTGCTCCAGCTGAAATACTGTGAAAAGTGGTGTTAAACCCCATTCAGTCAATCAACCAACTATTTAATTAATGTGATTTAAGCTATTCCCACACAACAAAATTTTAGACTAGTCCAAATGAAAAGAAGCTGCAGACAACAATTTCAAGTTGATAGAATTTTAATATTTTTTGTCTTTTTAGATAGAAAACATAGTTGATAATGAAGAGATTGCACAATGTTTTCCTAAGCTTTTTTCTCGAGGGGTGTTAAAAGAAGGGATTGTGTGGAAATGGGTTAATTACTGTCTCTGGGTCAGATGTTGGGAATTTTTCTTTTGACGACTAGGCTATTGCGTCTCTTCTTGAGTACTGGTCTAAATGACAATTTACAGGTCACAATTTGACCCAATCTCTCTCAATTATGCGGTAAATGTTTGTATCAGCATAAGAAAAGTCCCGATTGATTAAAGTGACATTAGGCACCTTCATAGCGCAGTTGGTAGCAAGTCGGTCTGTCAATCTAGAGGTCCCGGGTTCAATCCCAGACGGCGGCACTCATCCTTTCTGACTATTTGTCTACCACCAATGGGTCGATAATCATAGACCTATGTTGGATAGCAGCTGGAGGCTAGGAAAAGATGTGATGGCGGTACTGGTGAGAGAAATACCAGGAATCCATTGTTAGGTGCTCCAGCCGCCGCGTAATAACTGAAAGATTGTTGAAAGTGGCGTAAAACCCCATTCAAATCAAAATTAAAGTGATATTATGTCTCATATCACCAGAAAAGGGGCCTTAATGACAATTTTCCTACTACTGCTTAGTAGTTCTCTTTCTTTTGTTTAAAGGATTATCTCTTTAGAATAATGGTGACATTGGATTTCTGCCTCATATTTGGTATGCTTTATTCATTCAGCTTTCAACATTTCGAATCTATAATGAGGTTCATTTGATCAAAGCCAATACCAATTCAAAAGTTGAACCCTTGTCATGCTGTATAAATTACCTTACTGAATTGCTGTAAAATCAAAGGCCTGAAAGTACTGACTGAACTTGTTGTTAAAAAATCAGTATTTCTTTTAGAAATCAACTTCATAAACATTTCTTGCAGGAAAAGTACAAGCAGGAGGTGTAGACCAAGATCAGCCTGCACATAAGTGCAGTCTGATCTTGGTCTACACCTCCTGCCAAACACGGAATATTCCGGGTTTAGCAGGACAAGGGTTAAAATGTGAATAGTTTCCTGTAACTTTCATAATATTCAAAATAATATAGCTCATATTTTACTTGGTGGTAGCTCTTCTTGATGTTCATCTACTGATACCAAGGTCAAGGTCAGATAAAATTGAATCATGTTGTATCATAATTACACAATTTTGCATTACAGGTGATGATGATGTATATTTAATTCATGAAATATTTTAAAAAGGAGGAACAGTTGGTTTATAGCATTTCTTCCCTTTTTTTACCCCCCCGCCGTTTCTGCGAAAGGGATATAGTAATGGTCTCCATCCGTCATTCTGTCACTAAGCTTGACCAAGGCATATCTCCTAAAGTGAAAATGCTATCAACTTAAAACTTCATAGGTTTATAGATCATATTGAGGAGAAGAACCACAACCTTTGCTTGCATAATTTTGGAGTTATTGCCCTTTGTTGTTTTAAAGACTAAGATTTTTTTCCAGGGCATATCTCTTAAAGTATAATACCTATTTACTTGAAAGTTCATAGCTGGATAGAGAAGTGCAGTGCACAAGACCCATAACTCTTGCTGGCATAACTTTGGAGTTATTGCCCTTTGTTGTTTTTATGACTAAGATTTTGTCCAGAGCATATCTCTGAAAGTGTAACAGCTATTATCAAACCCATTGAGAAGAAATGCAGAGCACAAGAAGCTTAAATCTAACTGACTTCAGTTTACTATCAAGCTTTTACAACGGGGGATGGCTCTTGTTTTATCAAAATAATTTCTATCCTTTCCAATTAGAAATATCACTGATTTTGCTAAAAAATACAACAATTCATAGCAAGTAAAGATGTGTTTATAATGTTTTCAGATTTGATGTAGACCAGTTGGAAACCTTGAACATAGTACCGGAAGTGTTTTTACAATGTTTTCAGATTTGATATAGACTGGTTTCAAACCTTGCCAGTAATTATGTTTTTATAATGTTTTCAGATTTGATGTAAACTGGTTTGAAACCTTGCCTGTAATGATGTTTTTACAATGTTTTCAGATTTGATGTAGACTGGTTTGAAACCTTGCCTGTAATTATGTTTTTTATAATGTTTTTAGATTTGATGTAGACTGGTTTGAAACCTTGCCTGTAATTATGTTTTTATAATGTTTTTAGATTTGATGTAGACTGGTTTGAAACCTTGAACATTGTAGCCAGTAATGATATAAATGAAGATACCATTCATTCCTTAAATCAGCAGGTAACACTTTGTTTGATTTCATCACCATCTATTATCATGGCACTGTGTCTGTCGTGAGTCAGTAAGTGCGTAAAACTTTTCAATAGATATCTCCTCGGTAAACTGCTGGTCAGATCTCAACCAAGCTTCACCGGTTTGCTCTGCACAGATGATCCTCTTTCAGATTCTTTCAAACAATAAAGTTCCATGAAGAACTATTGTTGCCATGACAACCAAGTAAAACTCCATTGAAAAATGTTTTCTTTTAAACTTTTTGATCTCATTGTTATGTTCAGAAATTTTTCTTGCCACTTGATCTACCTAATTCCATGAAATTATTTGGATTCCCCTGAAAACACAGCTTTATGGGTTGAACTCTCTTTCCATGTATAGCATAAATGTATAGTTCTTAGGTTGTATTTAATAAAAGATGAAAGGGAGGCAACACACATTATTTGTAAAATAGTTGAATAACTAAATAATCTTCCTTGTTTTTTACATCTTAGAAAAAACCTGACAAATGGACTTGCACAGTTAATTGATGATAATGAAAAATTATTTAACCCCTTACCACACTACACATCTGAAATGAAAAAAAAGTTGCAGACAGCAATTTTGAGGTGAAGAAATTTTAATGATCTGTGTCTTTTTGGGTAGAAAACAATGTTTGAAAATGAGGAAATTTAACAAGCAATTTTTTTCCTTTGCAACAATCTTTTTCAAAGCGTTTTGGGGGCATAAAAAGCAGGATTGTGTGGGAATTGGTTAATCCATTGACAGACAACAAATTTAAGACTTGTCCTTATTGTAATCTTGGTAGATTGTGGAAAGTGTCTTGTCTTGATAATATCATTTCTTGGATGACGAGGTTCAAACTAAAAATGAATAACCTAAAAACTGAAATTATTGCATATGGGACAAGATAACAATTAGAAAAATTAAACATCACCAGTTTCACTGTAGGCGGCTTTGAAGTTCACTGTGTTTAACAAGTGAGTGACCTTGGTGTACACATGACTAGTACATTGAACTTTGACTTGCATATTTGAAAAAAAGGTCAAACTGCGCAAATTTAGCTTAGAAACTTAAAATGAATTCGTAATAACATAACACAGAAATCTGCAGAAACTCTCGTTCATGGACTTATTCACTCACTATAAAGGATTCAAAATCAGGCCGCCAGACTAGTTACAAATGCTATAAAGGATTCAAAATCAGGCCGCCAGACTAGTTACAAACGCTGCATATGAGCAGCCTAGCTATAGCATCTTGAAATTGCTTCACTGGCTGTCTGTATGAGCAAGATTCATTTTTAAAGTGCTTGTCATCTTCTTCCTGGGTTTACATTAGACTGTGCCAGTTTACCTTAGAAACTTATTCACTCCATTTCAAAGCACATATCGTTTTAGATCAGATAGTGATACATGTATCAACTTTGTTGTTCCGCGATTTAAACAAAAATTGCCGATGGATTGCTTGCGGTGGTAGGCCCGAAATGATGGAATAAGCATTTGAAATCTATCGAAACTAAACCTGTTTTAAGATATCAACTAAAGACTCATTTATTCAGACAATTTTACAGGTACTGAGTTTATCCAAATTTCTTGATTCTGTGTTTACAAGTGTTTGTAAATATCTCAAGACTATGTGAAGCGCAATTGAATATATATATTTGTATAAGTGAAGGAAAGAAAACCAGGGCTTTTATGACTGGGGCTTATTTGCTGTATATGGCAAAAACATGTATTGTTGGATTATATTTGATTTATGGTTTAGCAGGGACATCTTACTATTGGGTAAAATAGTCATACAAAAGGATTGACCCTTGTCATGCTGAATAAAATCCTCTTTAGAAATTTCACTAAAATTAAAGGACTGAAAGCAATGGAAGCACTAATTTTGGATAGATATTTCTTTGAACATTGATATTTTAAATGATTCTGGCTTCACTGGGACGAACAGAAGGGAATTGTAGACTAAGATCAGACTGCACACATGTGTGGCTGATCTTTGTCTATACCTCCTGCCAAAACAGGAATATTCCAGGTTCAGCATGACAAGGATTAATACCCCTTATACCTCAGATCTAAGTTGGATATAATACTTGTTGTTCATATACATGTAAAGTTGGTTTTGATTACAATAAATCTAATGAAATTTGGTCCTTAGAAGAAATTTGGGAGAGCTTATTTAACCCATCATTAGATACATAAATTTTGAAAATTAGAATTTGAAATTAACTGATGTTGCAGAAGACAATCTCTAGCTTACGAAATTTAGGAAAAATTTGTCTTTATGGTTGATGAACTGCATGGAAAATGAGCTACATTGTATGGGTGGACATATTTCAGCCAGTAGAGCAAACTAGGCCCTCTTTGGCCTCTCATGCTTTTGAATTACTACTACCCATGTTTTTAGCTCACCTGAGAAACATGCGAAAACTTTGACATTTGAAAAAGCTGTAGTTACGACATTTAAGTTGCCAAACTAACAAAAAAGTTAACAAAAATGGCAGTCAATATTGGAGTTCAAAACTCATTTCAGGTCTAAATGAATGATTTGATTGGTTAACTGGTTATTATCCCCTGCCGTTTCAATGAAGGGGATATAGTTTTGGTCTCCGTGCGTCAATCCGTCATTCCGTCCTTCCGTCACTAAACTTGTCAGGAGCATATCTCAGAAAGTATAATTGCTATCAACTTGAAACTTCATAGGTCGATAGATCTCATTGAGGAGAAGTGCAGTGCAGAAGAACCAAAACTCTTGCTTGCATAATTTTGGAGTTATTGCCATTTGTTGTTTTAAAGACTAAGATTTTGTCAGGGGCATATTTCTGAAAGAATAAAAGCTATTAACTTAAAACTTCAAAATTGGATAGATCTCGTTAAGGAGAAGTGCAGTGCACAAGAACCACAACTCTTGCTTGCATAATTTTGGAGTTATTACCCTTTGTTGTTTTAAAGACTTGGATTTTCTCCTGAGCATATCTCTGAAAGTATAATAGCTATTAGCGAACTCATTTACTAGAAATGTGGTGCACAAGAGCCTAAATCCAACTGGCTTCAGTTTACTATCAAGCTTTTACGGCGGGGGATGGCCATGTCCGACATGGCTCTTGTTTGATTGACAGCCATATTTGGTCAATTCACTAGTGAATGTGTTGTCCATTGTAAACTCAAAAATATATGCCTGCACCTGAGAATAGAATTTCTAAATGCTTTGTCAAACAGCTGACACTCTACACTCTACTTTATCTACCTACAGGGTATGTTTTTATCTACATTCAAGGAATGTATTTATCTACCTTTAGGGTATGTATTTATCTACCTTCAAGGAATGTATTTATCTACTTTTAAGGAATGTATTTATCTACCTTCGGTCAGCCCGATTAGCTCAGTTGGTAGAGCACTTGACTTCAAACCTCAAGATCACGGGTTCGAGCCCTGGGCTGACCATATCTACTAACAAACTAATCGTCTTTCGGATGAGACGTTAAAACCGAGGCCCCGTGTGACGATGCTATCCATCGAGCACGTTAAAGAACCAGGCGGGGCTCTCAGTAGTTTCGTCCTGTATCCTTGCACTATCCCCCGTAACAACTAACCGTCTTCTGGGGGCGTCGCTCATATGGGCATGTGCTACGGTAGCGACGATAAATAAACGGAAATACACACACATTTATCTACCTTCAAGGAATGTATTTATCTACCTTTAGGGTATGTATTTATCTACCTTCAAGGAATGTATTAATCTACCTTCAGGGTATGTATTTATCTACTTTCAGGGTCATGAGATCAACAGCTTTGGTATTGGTACACATTTAGTCACGTGTCAAAAACAACCAGCACTTGGAGGAGTTTATAAGGTATGTAAAAGAAATCTCTCATATTTGTTTTTCGACTGACTAACGGTTGTCATGGTGATGTGTCTGTCAGTTAACATTTTAATACTTCCACCTATGAATTTGAGTGGGTAATATTGATTTCAGTCTGTAGAAATTTTTCATTTCCATGTTCTAATTCTAGAACCAATAGACCTACAGCAATTGTTGCCAATGATCCAAGGAAATGCCTAGTCTTGTCACAAAAAGGTCAAGGTCACAACTTAAGTTTGATTGGAAAACTTTTCCGTGCTCTAGTTTGTCAGCCAAATAATGTAGGACTTAAAAACAAATGTTATCCATGACCCAAGGAGTTGCCCTATTATTACTTTGATCAAATGTCATTTGTGCTACTTGAGTGGCAAGATGCCGGTAGGGGTGGGTGGGGGGTATAAATCCCTTTTGTGATAATTCTAGTTTTCAAAGAACTTCTCAGAAAAATGTGATATAGATTTCAATGAAAGTTCACAAGAAAGTTTATTGGGTGATCCTCGATCAAACTGACAGACAGCTGACCACACCAACTACCTCTGACTGGATAGTCAGCTTAGAAATTGAACTGCATTATTTTGGAAAATTTATGGTCAGTAACATGTAACAAAGAATGGAATGGTTGGTCGGCAACATAAACATTATAACTATAGTTTTAACCAAGTTTGTGTTTATATGCAGTGACTAAATTTTATTTAATCATAACCCTCTCCCTCCCCCCCCCCCCCTATTTGTTTGGGGGTATAGAGGAGTCGGCTTGTTGATCGGTCCAACTTTATAAATGGAGATGGTAACCAGTACAGATGTGCATATTGTAATTTGGTTCTGGTCCATTAACTTTTGACAGAGTTATGGCCCTTTGATGAAAAATCTTGTCCACTCATTTTCTCACCTACTGAATGGATTTGACTCATATTTCACATTTGCACTGAGAATAGACTAAAGATGTGCATATTACATTTTAGCTCCACTGGCTGAAAGCCAGTGAGCTATTGTCATGGTGTTGTGTCTGTTGTGTGTGCATCTGTCCCTCTGTCCCTAAACTGAACAGAATTCAACCAAATTTACAGAAATAATCCTTGGGTGACTCTTTCCATATATTGTGAAACCTTTAAAAAAAATCTTCTCGGAAACCAGTATTCAATTGAATTTCACAGAGATGATCCTTGGGTGACCCTGTATAAGACTCCTTCCAAGATTTTAGATCAGATGAAAAACATGGCTTAAATGGGCCTGGCTTATTTCCATATATGGTTAAACCTTTTAAAATCTTCTTCTCAAAAACCAGCAAATGGATTTCGACAAAATTTTACAGGAATGATAATTTGGTGACCCTTTATCAAATTCCTTTTAAGATTTTTGATAGGATGAAAAACATGGCCATAATGGGCATGACTAATTTCCATACATGGTTAAACCTTTTAAAATCTTCTCAGAAACCAGCGAATGGATTTCAACAAAATTTTACAGGAATGATAATTTGGTGACCCTTCATTGATTTCTTTCAAATATTTTTGATCAGATGTCAAGGCTTTAATTGGCAGGGCTTATTTCCATATATGGTGAAACCTTTAAAATCTTCATCTCAGAAATCAGTAGAATTTCACAGAAATGATCCTTGGGTGACCCTTTATCAGATTCCTTTAACCCATTCCAACACAAGAAAATTTTAGACTGGTCCAAATTGAAAGAAGCTGCAGACGACAATTTAAATTTGATGTAATTTTAAATTTGCCAGTATTATGGGGTAGAAAACATTGTGGATAATGAAGAAATTGCTTGATACAAGCAATTTCTTCATTTTCCACAATGTTTTCCAAAGCTTTTTTCTTGAGGGGCGTAAAAACGAGGGCTTGAGTTTGAATGGGTTAAAGAATTTTGATCAGGAGTAAACTTGGCTTTAAGGGCGGAGCTATTTTCCATATTTGGAGAAATCTTTTCTCAGAAAGCAGTAAATGTATTTCATCCGAATTTCACAGGAATGAACCTCTGGTGACCCTTTTTCAAATTCCATCAATTCATTTTGATTGGTTGAAAACATAGTTTTTATGGTTGTGGCATATGTGCATATATGGTATACAGTGTATTTTTACATATTGTTATTTTACAAAATTTATGGCCAGTAACATGTATTTAACCCTTTCCTGTTTCTTGAAATTTTAGACTGGTCCAAATTGAAAGAGGTAGCAGACGTCAATGAAAACTGGATTCAATTTGAAATGAAACCATTCTATGTTGTAGAAAATATTGTGGGAAAAGGAGAAATTGCTTGTTACAATGTTTTCTCGAGTATAAAATCACAGCAACGTAAAATCCCGGGTTTAAACAGGAAAGGGTTAATAAGGAAGAAAAATGGTTAGTTGTCAATTCGACCCATTACAACATGAGAAAATTTTAGACTGGTCCAAATTGAAAAGCTGCCTACGACAATTTAATGTTTATGATTTTATTAGATTTTTTTTCATCTTTCTTAGTGGAAAGCATTGTGGAAAACGAAATGTTTTGCCAATCCTATTTTTTGAGGGACATGGAAAAGCATTATTGTCTGGGAATGGGTCTAATAAGGGCTCCAGAAATTTGGAAATTTAAATCAGTGCAGGACAATGCACCCCCACTCCCTCCCCTGCCGGCAAAAACGAAACACACAAACACACCCCACACCCCCGCCGACAAAAACGAATATCCCCCCGCCCATTGCAATTCCGGCAATGTACGGCAGTCCACGAAATTCCAATATATTGTAAAATAAGATAGACAAATAAATTACATTATTAAAATTTCTAAGTTTTACAGAATATTTCCATGATGTACGCTTCCCCTCCCTCCCCGAGTACCGCTGATTTAATTATAAATTATAGCTATAATATACTTTTTCATTTCATAAGCTAGTTATCCAAAGTTCTGTTGATTTAACACAGTCATGTCGATTTTCTCTTAACACGAGTGTCTGTTGATGGAAAAACACAGCTGACGTCACAAAAATGTCGGGTCAGTCCATTCTACCCCATGGGAACGCGGAGTCGTGACATACATCAAAAAGACAGACGAGACAAACTCGAGTGGGTGGCCCACGTGTTGCACTATTTTCCTAGAGTAGAATTTTGCACAAATCTCTGTCATTTATTTATTGTACAGTGTAGTTGATTTCCAATTTATTATTCGGACGTTTACCACCCCTGAAGTAAGATTTAATTTTATTGTCGGAACTAGTGATATTATTAAGCTGTCATTTTCATTTATATTTAAATTATCTGTATTCTGCGGATTTCCAATTAGTGTTTGAATTCTATCGGCTATGTTTCTTACCGTGAATGAAAAACTATAAAACATATTAAAGGCATGACTTTTTTATACAAATTTCAAACCCAGTATCACGCACTTACTTGTGATAAATTAATTCCATAAAAGCGTTGTGCTGAGGCATTCCAACTTTGTACAAACGGCAACTGAAGCCTGTTCATGTCTCGATTTATATACACATCCCATGTTATAGTAAAAGGGATTAGTTTTGCGAGTAACGGCAATTTAAATCGACGCAGTATTAGATGTCCATTTTGATAAGACTTCGAACAGGTGTAAGTCAAACTGATTCTCTATTGTAAATAGTTTACAAATCTCGATACCCGAAGTTCGGTCAAGCGTGAAACTGCAAATTAGGTCCACGTATGGATGGGTATTTGACTGGTTGGTGGGTAAACTAATTATCGATATTTGGCACTTTTGTTTATCTCTTAATCTGCAGGTAATGTGTGAAACCCTTGAATTATTTTGGTTTCAAGTGGATTTTGATAGATGGTTGGCGAGTTTATCAATATTTCAACGTGAAATTTGATGAAAAGTTCGGACTGATTTTAGTGCAATTTTGGGGATTCCAATCGGTCTGGCAATTTAAAATTCGGTCCAGACTGACAATTTATTGGATTTCCAGAGCCCTGGGTCAAATGTAGTAATACAGCTTCAAACAAATGTGAAGTGTTGGTGTTCACTCCTGATCTAGATAAATTATGTGATTGGTCATTTGATTTTTCTTCCACAATGTTTACCAAAGCCTTTTTCTTTAGGGGCCTAAAAAAGCGGTAATGGAACTTCCTGTTGAAAACAGTGGGTGTGGTCTGTGGGGTCAGTAAGTGCTGCAAATGATCCATTAATTGAATGTTAAGCTAATGTAAATTTTTGGGGAAAAAAATTAAGAATAATTATATCTCAAAAAAATATTCCTTTTTTGCAGCTGGTTGAGGTAAACAGTAAGGCACGTATAAAACTCAGTGAAGATGTAGAGAAGGTCACAATACCCGGCAAGAAGATGGCATACAGGCTATATGGGGCAGACGGTAAGTCTGTGTTCCCATTATTTAAGTTGCAGGGGGATAAAGAAGCATATTATTTCATTGATGAGGCACTTGTTTTGGTTAGTGGATTGAGGGTTTATTGTTCAACCCATTTTGCACAATTCCATTTTGCACATTCCTCAAAAACTTATAGAAAATGAAGAAATTACTTGTAAAAAAGCAATTTTGGCTCCACTTCCTGAAAACAAGTGGGCTATTGTCTTGGTATTTTGTCCATTATACATGTGTCAAACCATCAGTCCAATTGGAAATTTACTTTTAAAATCTTCCCCTCAGAAACCAGGTGACAGATTTCACAGAAATTTCATAGGAATGATCCTTGGATGATAGTTTATCAAACTTCTCAGGGGGAAAAAACAGTCTGATAGAAAGCATAGCTTGCTTTTGTTGGTGGGGTTAAATTCCGTATCCAGTATATATTGAAAACTTTGTGAAAATATTCTTAGAAACCAGTGAATGGATTTCAAACAGATTTTTTAGGAATAGTCTTTTGGTGACCCTTTATCAGATTCCTTCAAAGGAATGTGATCTGATTAAAAACATGGCTGCACTTGTCATGCTTAATAAAAGCTTGTTTAGAAATACAGCAAATCAAAGAACTGAAAGCTCTGTAAGGCTCTGATTGTTGATTAAAGTTTCTTTTGACAGTTCCATAAACATCTCTAGCTTGAAAGGAACTATTAGGTGGTTTAGACAAAGATCAGAATGCGCATATGTGCAGGCTGATCATTGTCTATACCTCCTGGCTAAACAGGAATATTCCAGTTTCAGCATGAGATGGGTTAATGAACAGGGCTAATTTCCATATATGATCATTTTGAAAACTTTCAAAATCTTCTTCTAAGATACCTGTAGCCAAGGCCATAGCTCATGTTTTAGTGGATTAGACTCTCAATCAGGAGGTCCAGGGTTCGATCCCTGGTTGCAGCAAATATCCTTTCCAATATAATTCCAACCAATTTGTGGTAGATCATATATAGATCATTTACCTAAGTGGGATGAGCAGCTGGAGGCTCAGAAAGGATGTAAGGGTAGTACTGTAATTTAAAGAAATAAATATTTAACCCATTCCAACACAATCCCTCCTTTTTATGCCCCCAAGAAAAAAGCTTTGGAAAACATTGTGGAAAATGAAGAAATTGTTTGTATCAAGCAATTTCTTCATCATCCACAATGTTTTCTATCCAAAAAGATGAAAAAAATCAAAATTACATCAACTTGAAATTGTCGTCTGCAGCTTCTTTCAATTTGGACCAGTCTAAAATTTTGCTGTGTTGGAATGGGTTAATTAGATTGTTAATTTGCTATGGGCCACTGAACTCATTACCGGACATCAAAATTTTAAACTAGTCTAAAGAAGATGTGGACAACAGTTCCAAATTTGGGTTTGTTCTAGGGCTCAACTTAACCCTTTCCTGGTTAATCACTGGTTTTCACATCCCTGTGATTTTGTAATTGAGAAAGCATTGTGGGAAAAGAAGAAATTGCTTGTGACAAGCAATTACTTTTTTTTCCACAATATTTTCTACCCTACTAAATGGTTATTTTTCAAATAAAATTATCTTAGAATTTTGGTCTGCAAAACTTTGAATTTGGACAGGTCTAAAATTTTGGAAAACGGGAAAGGGTTAAGAAAGAAATAGAAGACAACCTTCCTAAAGGACAAAGTTTAGGACTGGTTCAAATTGAAACAAGTTAGATACAGCATTTCAAAGTGTGTGTAATTTAAAAAATAATGTCTGAATATGGTAGAAAATATTGTAATAAAAGGAGAAAAATTTGCAACAAACCATTTTTCCTTTTCCACAATGCATTCCTTAGTATTATTTTACAAGGGTGTTAAAGGGCATCACTGAGTGGCGATGGGATAAAACAGCCTCCAATTCCTTATTAGAGTTGAATCTTACAGGGTCCCTTAGGTTCACATCTTGCAATTTGAGGGTCCTGGCTGCTTATTTTTGAGTCTCAGAGATTAAACTTTATTTCTATTAGGGCTGTTGCCATAGGGTAGTGGTAGCTGGTAGGACTCCTAATCATTGGGTCCAAGGTTTGATCCTTGGCCAAGGCAAATATCCTTTCCCCACATTTGTCTCCCACAAGTTTGCTGAGCAGCTGGAGGCTCTGAAAGGATATTTTGGTAGTATTGTTCTATTGAATCAATTGTTAGGTGCTCCAGTTGCCGCAACATTACTTAAATACTGTTAAAAGGGGAGTTAAACCTCATCCAGTCAATAAATCTAAGTATTATAAAACCTTAGAGGTTAGTCTTTATTTCATCGATTATTTTTTAGGCAATGCACTTGTTGATCTCATGGTCCAACCTAATGAACCACAGCCAGGAACAGGAAAGAGAGTGCTGTGTAGACATCCATTCCATGTAAGTTGTCCATTTCTTTGCATGTCTGTTTACAGAGGTATTTTTATAGCTAGACTGTTGTCTTTGTCAGCGTTGCCCTACAAAATCTTTGACATTTTGTTAAACCTCTGGTATTACTGAATACTTGTATTATGTTCCCTATCAAAAGGGCAATCTATATCAATAATTATACCCCTCAAAACTATGTTTGGGAGTATATAGGAGTCAGCTTATCAGTACATCGATCCATCCGTCCGTCTGTCTGTAGTTTTTTTCATGTCCGCTCAATTTCTCGGCAACCATTAGATAGATTTGATTAAAACTTCACTGATATAATCAGTATCAAGCAGAGATGTGCAACTTGAGGCTAAGAAATGATGTGGTATTTCTGGTGTGAGAAATACCAGGAATGCATGGGTAGATGCGCGAGCCATTGCAATATAACTGATATACTAGACGTTAAACCCCAAGCAGTCAATCAATCCATCAGATATTTTGATGCTTTCATCCTATACTAGAAGACATGATTTTAGACTCTGCCAAATTGAAAGAAGTTGCAGATGATGTTTCTATGTGCATTTGAAATGTAAAATTAATGCCAGACAGGGTAAAAATATTGTGGGGAAAAGAGAATATTGCTTAATGACATTGTAAGAAAAAGAGAAAAGAACTTTTACTATGGTAACCTGTTTCTCTTTCAATATTTTCCATGACATCTTTTGATGGATTGAAATTCTGGAATTTTATGTAATTGTTTGAATCTTTTTAGCTCACCTGAGCACAAAGTGCTCTGGGTGAGCTATTGTGATCGGTCATCGTCCATTATCCGTCCATCTGTCCGTTAACAATTACAAAAAAATCTTCTCCTCCTAAACTAAGCATGGAATTTCAACAAAACTTCAAAGAAATGATCCTTAGGTCATGCTCTTTCAAGATACTTCAAAGAATTGAAATCCATGAAGAACTCTGGTGGCCATGGCAACAGAGTGATAAAACTTAAAAAATCTCCTCCCAAGTCGTAAGGCCTAGAGCTTTGATATTTGGTACAAATCACCTAAAAATAGAGAAGGAAATCTTTAAAAATTTTCTTCTCCCTAACCATAAGGCCTAGAGCTCTGATATTTTGTACAAATCATCATCTATTGACCCTCTACCAAGATACTTCAAAGAATTGCCATATTCTGAAAATTAGCCCTTTTCTTTGTGATCCCTGATTTTACATAGAAATGAAGAAGGAAATCTTCTTCTCCCAAACCATGAGGTCAAGTGTGTAATAATACCTATTGACCCTCTTCCAAAATACTTCATAGAATTACTGTATTCTGAAAATTAGCCCTTTTCTGTGCAATCCCAGAAAAGAGTAATGAAGAATATCATAGAAAATGTTCTCCTTCTAAACCATTAGGCCTAGAGCTTTGATATTTGGTATGTGTTAATGCCTATTGACCCCTACTTAATTACTTCAAAGACTTACCCCACTCTTGAAATTGGCTCAATATGGTTTGATCTTCACTATACCTAGGATTGAAGGACAAAATCTTTAAAAAATCTTCTCTAAAATGATTAGGTGTAGGGTTTTGATATTTTGTATGTTATATCATTAAGCCTTGAGCCATCATACTCATGGGAGAGATATGACCATCATGGTCCTCTTGTTCTTTTATGTTTCAGGAGTCCAAAAGGGCGTATGTGATTCCAGCATCTGTTCGTTGTTTACATAAAGTGTTCTGGAAAGATGGCAAGGTAGGATTGTGACTCTTTTTCTGGGGGGAAAATTTTGGTTTACTTGTGAATCCATCACCATGACAACAAAGTTTTAGATTTTCAAGTGAAAGAGGTTTCAGGCAAGAATTAGGAATTTGTATTTCCTATTTCAAGACAAAAAGATATATAACTGGTTTGAATACAATAAACTTGCAGACAACAATTTTAACCCTTGTCAGGCTGAACTTGGAATATTCAAGTTTGGGCAGGAGGTGTAGACAAAGATCAGCCTGCACATAAGTGCAGTCTGTTCTTGGTCTACACCTCCTACATGTACTTTTCCTGATACAGATGAAACTGATTTTGAAAGAAATTTTGATTATTTAACAGCAAGTACTATCAGTGCTTTCAGCCCTTTGATTTCAATGCAATCCCGTAAGAGACTTTTTACAGCATGACAAAGGTTAAGTGGATAAAATCTTGTAAAGCTTTGTCATTAAGTGTAGAAAACTTTGTGGGAAATGAAGAAATCGCTTGTTACAAGTAATTTCTTCATTTCCCCCAATGTTTCTTAAGGTATTTCTGAAGGGTAATAACAAAGCAGGATTGTGTAGGAATAGGTTTATATTTTCAATGAATAATAATTTATATTGAGTAGGAAGTATTGTTAGAAAGGCATGGTTTCTATTGTATTTATTCTTTAGCACAACTGAATTGTAATGGGTTAAGAAGGTCAGGGTGTCTTATTTCGTCATTATTTCATAAAAACCCAAAATATTGTTCAATTTTTTTTTCTCATGGGGGTCTAAACAGTATGTATTAAAGAAAGGTTGCTGCATTGATCCCCTCTCCTTCAAGTTAACTCATTAACAGACGATAAAATTTTAGGCTTGTTCATATTCAATTTAGACCAGTCTAAAATGTTGTTGTCTAATGGATTTGCAATATAATGCAAGTATGTTCTTTACATCTCATAAAGCAGCAAAAGAAAAAAAAAATGCAATAGCACTTGTGAAGTTTACAGATTGCAGCATCAAGTGACCAATAAAATCATTTGTTTAGGCTGGAAGTGTATTGTGACTCCAAGACTTACATTATGCATTTTTAGCTCAGCTGTTTTCAGACAAAAACCGGGGGTATTGCGATAGCCTTGGTGGCGTTTTTGTTGTTCTTGTCGTGCGAAAACTTTGACATTTTGTGATGTCTCTGGTTCTACTGAAGGCATTCACTTGAAACTTGGCACACATGTTCACTATCAAAAGAGGAACCTATACTATAAAGGGGGATAGCTCTAGATGCATTTTGTGCGAATTATGCCCCTTTTTCGACTTAGATTTTTATCAAGTATCCAGCACCCAACAGCTGTGCGTAGGCACGTGTAGGTGGTGCTTTTGTTATTGGTTAAAGTATGGACTAAAATGATTAGGTTGCCAACCTAAGATTTGTATCATGTTTTAAATTCAAACCTATATAATTTGATTTTTAGCTCTACTGGCCAAAGGCCACTAGAGCTATAGCGATGGCTTTTTTCCGTCCGGCTTCCGTGCATCCGTCCGTCCGTCCGTCCGTCCGTTAAACTTTTCCTCGATTACGCTATAAAGTCCACAGTTTTCATCGGATTCTCTTCAAACTTTCACAGAATGATTGTACAATCATAAGGATCGTTCCTTTCGAAATTGGGTCAGATCCGTCAAGACACACGGGAAAAGGGGCCTAATTAAAACTTAATTAAAAAATGTTCGTTTACGTGATAAACTCCACAGATTTCATCGGATTCTCTTCAAACTTTCACAGAATGATTGTACCATCATAAGGATTGTTCCTTTCGAAAATGGGTATGATCCGTCAAGAAACACGGAAAAAGGGGCCTTATGAAAATTTCATTAAAAATTCAATTAAAAATCCTTGTTTATGCAATAAAGTCCACAGTTTTCATCAGATTCTCTTCAAACTTTCACAGAATGATTGTACCATCATAAGGATCATTCCTTTCGAAATTGGGTCAGATCCATCAAGAAACACAGGAAAAGAGGCCTAATTAAAACTTAATTAAAAAATCCTCGTTTACGCGATAAAGTCCACAGTTTTCAACGGATTCTCTTCAAACTTTCACAGAATGATTGTACCATCATAAGGATCGTTCCTTTAGAAAATGGGTATGATCCGTTTAGAAACACTGGTAAAGGGGCCTTATGAAAATTTCGTTAAATATTCAATTAAAAATCCTCGTTTACGCGATAAAGTCCACAGTTTTCATTGGATTCTCTTCAAACTTTCTCAGAATGATTGAACCATCATAAGGATCGTTCCTTTCAAAAATGGGTCTGATCCGTCAAGAAACACGGGAAAAGGGGCCTTATGAAAATTAAATTAAAAAATCCTCGTTTACGCGATAAAGTCCACAGTTTTCATCGGATTCTCTTCAAACTTTCACAGAATGATTGTACCATCATAAGGATCGTTCCTTTTGAAATTGGGTCAGATCCGTCAAGACACATGGGAAAAGGGGCCTAATTAAAACTTAATTAAAAAATGTTCGTTTACGCGATAAAGTCCAGAGTTTTCATTGGATTCTCTTCAAACTTTCACAGAATGATTGTACCATCATAAGGATCGTTCCTTTCGAAAATGGGTATGATCCGTCAAGAAACACGGAAAAAGGGGCCTAATGAAAATTTCATTAAAAATTCAATTAAAAATCCTCGTTTACGCGATAAAGTCCACAGTTTTCATCAGATTCTCTTCAAACTTTCACAGAATGATTGTACCATCATAAGGATCATTCCTTTCGAATTGGGTCAGATCCATCAAGAAACACGGGAAAAGGGGCCTTATGAAAATTAAATTAAAAAATCCTCGTTTACGTGATAGAGTCCACAGTTTTCATCGGATTCTCTTCAAACTTTCACAGAATGATTGTACCATCATAAGGATCGTTCCTTTCGAAAATGGGTATGATCCGTCAAGAAACACGGGAAAAGGGGCCTTATGAAAATTTCGTTAAATATTCAATTAAAAATCCTCGTTTACGCGATAAAGTCCAGAGTTTTCATTGGATTCTCTTCAAACTTTCTCAGAATGATTCAACCATCATAAGGATCCTTCCTTTCAAAAATGGGTCTGATCCGTCAAGAAACACGGGAAAAGGGGCCTTATGAAAATTAAATTAAAAAATCCTCGTTTACGCGATAAAGTCCACAGTTTTCATCAGATTCTCTTCAAACTTTCACAGAATGATTGTACCAACATATGGATCGTTCCTTTCGAAATTGGGTATGATCCGTCAAGAAACACGGGAAAAGGGGCCTTATAAAAATTTAATTAAAAACTCCATTAAAAATCCTTGTTTACGCAATAGAGTCCACAGTTTTCATTGGATTCTCTTCAAACTTTCACAGAATGATTGTACCAACATAAGGATCGTTCCTTTCAAAATTGGGTATGATCTGTCAAGAAACATGGGAAAAGGGGCCTTATGAAATTCAATTAAAAACTCCATTAAAAATCCTCGTTTACGCGATAGAGTCCACAGTTTTCTTCGGATTCTCTTCAAACTTTCACAGAATGATTGTACAAACATAAGGATCGTTCCTTTTGAAATTTGGTATGATCCTTCAAGAAACACAGGAAAAAGGGGCCTTATGAAATGTTTAATAAAAAATTCTCATTAATAATCTAGAGCCAACAATTTACAACGGATTCTCTTCAAACTTTCACAGAATGATTGTACCATCATAAGGATTGTACCTTTTGGAATCGGATATGATTCCTCAAGAAACAGGAAAAGGGGCCTTATTAAAATTTAATTCAAAGATCTTTGTTAACACTCTAGAGTCCACAGTTTTCATCTGATTGACTTCAAACTTTCACAGAATGATTGTACCATCATAAGAATTGTTCCTTTCAAAATTTGGTATGATCAGTCAAGGACCACGGGAATAAGGGGCCCGATTAAAACTGGATTGAAAAAGTCCTCGTAAACACAATAGAGTCCATAGTTTTCAACAAATTCTCTTCAAACATTCCCAGAATGATTGTTCCTTTCGGAAGTAGGTTTGATCCATCAAGTTTCATGGGAAAAGGGGCCCTATGAAAATTTAATAAAAAAATCTTAGTTAACACATAATGGCCCTAGATTTCACCTGATTGACTTAAAACTTTCACATAATGATTGTACCATCATAAGGATTGTTCCTTTCAAATTGGGTCTGATCCATTGAGAAACATAGGAAAAGGGGCCTTAGGAAAATTCAATTAAAAAAATCTTAATTAATGCTTGTAAGTCCACAGATGAGATGAGGTTGTCTTTATACTCAAACAGAATAATTATACTTTTGTAAGAAGAGTTCCCTTTGGAATTGGTTCAGGTCCATCAAGTAACATGGGAAAAGGGGCTATATGAAAATTCAATTAATAAAACCCTGTTAACACAATAAAACCCACAGCTTTGATCAGATTTTGTTGAAACTTTCACAGAATGATTGGAAGGTCATAACTATCATTCTTTTCATAACAGGGTTTGAACTGTCAAGAAGCACAGGAAAAGGGGCCTTATGAAAATTTCATTTATAAATCCTTGTTACCAAGTCCAGAGCTTTCATCGGATTTTCTTCAGACATTCACAGAATAATTGCACAATAATAATGATTGTTGATGTTTGCATTAGACCTGATCCGTCAAGTGTCACAGGAAAAGGAGCATTATGAAATTTAATTTTACAATCATTGTACCACAATAAATTCAACAGTTTTCATCAGATTCTGTTAAAACTTTCACAGAATGATTATTCCATCATAAGGATTCTTTCTTTTCAAATTAGGCATGATCTGTCTAGTATCATGGGAAAAGGGGCCTTTAGAGAATTTTATCTATAATCCTTGTAACCAAGTCCAGAGCTTTCATTGGATTTTATTCAAACCTTCACAGAATCATTGTACAATAATCACGATTGTTGATGCTGACATGAGACCTGATCCTTCAAGTATCACAGGAAAAGGAGCCTTATGAAAATTTTATCTTTAAAAATTTGACACCAAGATAGAATCTGCAGTTTTCATCAGATTCTGTTTAAACTTTCACAGAATGTTTGTACCATCATAAGGATTGTTTCTTTCCAAATTGGGCCTGATCTGTCTAGTATCATAGGAAAAGGGGCTGTATTAAAAAGTATTACCAAATCCTCATAAACACAACAATGCCCTCAGTCTTTATCAGAATCTATTCAAACTTTAATAGAATGATTGTACCATCATTTGGATTGTTCCTTTGTAAATTAGGTCTGATTGGTTAAGTGACACAAGAAAAGGGACCTTATAAAAATTTTATTACAAAACATCATTATTACAATAAAGTCCTCAGTCTTTATCATTTTCTTCAAACTATCATTAGGATTGTTCCTTTGTACATTGGGTCTGATTTGTTAAGTTTCACAGAAAAAGGGGACTTATGAAAATTTAGTTACAAAAATTCTTGACACAATTCAGTCCACTGTTTTCATTGATTCTCTTTAACTTTTAAAGAATGATTCTACCTTCATTAGAATTGTTCCTTTTGAAATTTTGTTTGTTTGTTCTGTAAAGTATCATGAGAAAAGGGGCCCTATGAATATTTCACTATAAACTCATTGACACAATAAATTCCACAGATTAAACAGATTGATTGTACCATCATTCCAATTGTTGATTTTGACAGTGGATCTAATTATGACAAGTGTCACATAAAAAGGGGCCTTATGAAAAACTCTCTTAAATATTCTGGTTAACACAATGATGTCCCTTGATTTCACCGGATTCACTTCAAAATTGTACAAATACTTAGATGGTTCTTTTCAGAACTGGGTACAATCCATCAAGTATCATGTAAAAAGGGGCCATATGATTTTTTTTTTAAATATTCTAGTAAACATAATGAATTTCCAGAATTTCATCGGATTCACTTTTAACTTTCATAGAACGATAAAACCAACAGTAAAATATCACGGGAAAAGGGGCCCTATGAGAACTTGAATTTAATATCTTTGTTAACACAATAAAGTCAACAGTTTTATTGGATTCTCTTCAAAGATGCATGGAATAATTGTGGCATTTGAAACACAGGAAAAGGGGCCTTACAGATTATCATTCAAAACATTCTTGTGTATGTGATGAAGATCACAATCATTATCAAGTTGTCTTTTAAATTTCACAGGACAATTGTCGGGTTGTAAGGAAAGTTCCTTTTGAAATGAAATTGATCCATCAGAAAACACATGAAAAGGGGCCTTATTGATTTTCATTCAAAACAATCCTGTTTATGTGATTAAGTCCACAATTATTGTCAGATTCTGATGAAATATTCACAGAATGATTGTAGGGTCATAAGGTAACTTTCTTTTGGAAATGGAGTGGATCCGTCATGAAACATGGGAAAAGGGGCCTTGAGGATTGTTGCTTAAATTGATAAAGGGGATAAAGCCCCTTTTTTTTCTCTATGCATTCTTCTTTGAGCAATTAACTTCCTTAAATATCAGATTTCTTTAACGGAAAACTTGATAACCAGTAGAGCGTCTCAGGCCCTCATGGGCCTCTTGTTAGTTTCGTCTATCAAGAATGAGCGTTCTGATTGGTCAAAAAAAAAATATTCATAACTCCATGAACAAAATTTTGAGCACGCACCGATTTTGTATGCTTCCGCACAAAATTGTCCCGTACAAAAAGGTGTCAAAATTTGTAAAGTTTTTGTATTTTTCGCTCGATGCTATTGAATTACAAGAAATGCTGAGAATATTTTTTGTTTTCATGGAGGTATGAACCAAAAAACCTAATCACACAATGTATGAATCCCTTTCGCATATTCATACAGTGTGATTAGTTTTTTCAGTTCATACCTCCATGAAAACAGAAAATATTCTCTTCATCTCTTAAATATTTTGAAAACTTACATTGATACCATAGTTGAACTGCTGTGTTGGAGGTTAGTGGGTGTGGCTAGAGATCCATCCTACATGATAAAAAAATGTCATGTCAGGGGTCAACACTAACTTTGCTTTAATGGGATCCCACAGGAATCCCTACCTATTACTTCAGGGTTTTCTCCAGATAATCAGGGATCCCTCCTTGAAATACATTAACTTATTAACACGCAAGCCTGCCTTTCTAAGCCCAACTTGAAAAAAAAGCTTTGGAAACATTTTGGAAAATGAAGAAATTGCTTGTTACAAGCAATTTCTTCATTATCCACAATGTTTTCTACAAAAACAAGCAAACAAAAAATCAGATGCATTAGCTGATACATTAAGATCTATTGTACTAGAGAAGTATTGAAGGATCCTAGTGGAATCCCTAGCCTGAGATTGCTGGGGCCCCTTCCAATTTTCAGGGATCCTCGGGATCCCGGGACACTGTTTGTGTCGACCCCTCCATCAATCAATCATTTGTCATTGTAGGTCCAACAGCCTCTACCAACCTTGACAGAATTGAGAACAAAGGCTCTGCAATCTATGAAGTCTATAAGACAAGATCACAAGAGAGCCCTGAACCCAACACCATATAAGGTAAAAATCTGTTAATTTTCATTTATTACTTATGTTGTATTTTATGATCTGAAACCCAGTCTTTTGTTCATCTCATAAATTTAAGTCCAATGTCCCTGAATGGCTGAAAAAAGTTTTGTCTTCTCTGAGTTTAGTGTCTTACTAATTGTTTTAAAAAAAAATAAAACTGGCAATTTTCAGGACTGTCAGTCCTTTGATTGGTCTCTATGGCATTTTTAAATACTTTGTCTTTAGGGGTTAAAAACATTGATGATGAAAAAATTTTTGTAGCAAGCAATTCCTAGTTTTCCACAAGGTGTTCCAAAGCTGTTTTCTTAGGGGGCGTCAAAAAGTGGGATTGTGTGGGGATGGGTTAAATGCTTAACCCATTCCAACACAGCAAAAGTTGAAAAAAGTTGCACACGACAATTTCAAGTTGATGGAATTTTTTCGTCTTTTTGGATAGAAAACATTGTAGATAATGAAGAAATTGCTTGATACAAGCAATTTCTTCATTATCCACAATGTTTTCCTAAGTTTTTCTCTTGAGGGGCGTAAAAAGGAGGGATTAAGCTGGAATAGGTTAATATTTGGGGTATGATCTCTTCAATGTGCTTCTTTTGTAAATCTGGCCACAGCCATTGAATAATTGATAGACTGTTGGACTCCTAATCATTGGGTCCAAGGTTTGATCCCTAGCCTTGGCAAATATCTTTACTGACTGCCTCGAGGGCCGAGTGGTATAGGTACTTGACTCGTGATCTGAAGGTCGCGGGTTCGAGCCCCACCGTCACCGAGGTGTGTTCATGGGCAACACACTTAATAGCCAGCCTCAGTCTACCCAGCTGTAGAAGTGGGTAGCAGTGGGATTAAGCAACTGCCTCTCTTTCAGGGACGTGAAAACATCTGGTTTGTGTGTTCGAGAGCGACTCTATAAGCTTAAAGCTTTCGTCGCAATCGAACTAAAATAAATTAGTATAAAAAAAAAAAAATATCTTTACCAATATTTGACTCCCAGCTATGGGTAGATAATTGTAATCCTAAGTGGGATCAGCAGCTGGAGGCTCAGAGAGGATGTTGTGGTTGTACTGGTGTCAAGAATCCATGGTTAATTGACTTATTGTGGCCATCAATCAAATAATCATTTGACCAATGAAATTGTTCATTTAGAATAGAAGTTCAGTTCGAACTCAAACATTGGCTGCCATTTTGGTGAATCATTTTTGTTGGTTTTGTTAATTAATCGTTGTAACTACAGCTTATTCAAGCTGTAGTTATAATGTTTAGGTCGCCAACCAACCATTCTACTTATTTGTAACATGCTACTGGCCATAAGTTTCGCAAAATAATCCAGTCAAAAATCAAAGCAGAACTTCCTGTCGTAGTCAATGGGCGGGGCCAAATGAGTCAGTAGGCGGGGCCAACGATTGGTCAATTGCTCAAGCCAACCAGATATGACTGAAATACTGCTAAACCCCATTCCAACACAGTGACACTTTTTGATGCACCTCAAGAAAATAAATTGGGAAAACTCGTGCAAAATGAAGAAATAGCTTGTAACTAAAATTTCGTAAACGTAAAACTGTCCCCTGCAACTCCTTTTAATTTGGACCCATCTAAAATTTTGCCATCTGGGAATGGGTTAAACCCCAATCAACGAATCCATTTTAAATCAGCTAGCTCCAAACTGTTTCAAGCATGATTTATGGCTAAAATGCGCCAATGTGAGAGGTTTTATAAAAGGGTCTTAGGTAAATGTAGATTAACCCATTCCAATACAAAGACGCCTTAAAACACCCCTAAATATGAAAGCTTTGGAAAACATTGTGGAAAATAAAGAAATAGCTTGTTACAAGCAAATTCTTCATTACCAACAATGTTTTCTACCCCAATTTTGAATTGTTCTCATCAACTTTAAATTGTCTTCTGCAACTTCTTTTTCTTGACGGGTGTCCGAAAGTGTTATTGTGTGGGAATGGGTTAAATACCAGTTCACTCTTCATTACAGGTATCTGTCAGTTCCAGACTGTACAGTTTTATGCATGATTTATGGTTAGAGAATGCACCAATCGGAGAGCTGTCTTAAAGCCCTCTCAAAGGTAAGGACGTGGCTAAGATCAGATATAGTTGTTATCATTTTAGCTCCACGCTCCAAACTCCACTAGAGCTACTGTCATAGTGTTGGGTTGACCATGCATATATTTGTGCATCTGTCCACGGGTCTGTGTGTCCAGAAATAGTGTGTCGTGAGGTAATGGATAATATGAATTTAGTTGGTGATCAGCTATATTCTAAAGCACATATTATTGTAACATTGTAAGAAAAGTTTGATCATGCTGTGTCTGTCATCCATCGTATGATGTGCATTGTGTGACAGTAGTCTTGCTTGCACTCAAGAGGCCACACTTCTAGCTCAAATGTCTTCAAAGTTTGTCAGAATGTTTGGCTCAACAAAGTTACAGTTTGGGTCACCTATGGTCAAAAACTTGTTAATCCTAGCAATACCTTGTTTACACTTAGGGGCGTTTTAAGCACAATTTACTCGATATTGATCAGAATACATGTCTCCTTAATATATTGGTTAAGTTCCAAATTGGGTCACTTTGAGTCTCAAACTAGATCACAAGGTTAAATCTTAAAAATACCTTACTTGCCCTCCTGGTCCCACATTTTTGGCTCAAATGACTTGATATTTGGCTGGAATGTTTGGCTCCATAATATCTTTGCCAAGGTCTAATTTAGGTCAGGTCAGGTAAAATCTAGGTCACTAGATTAAATCAAAGTATTAACTGTTTAGCTCACCTGTGCTTAATGTGCTCAAGGAGAGATTTGTGACAACAATTACAGTGTTACTGCTCTACAGGTGAATATTTTGGCTCAGTCTGTATCAAATTTGCTGAAAATATTTGTATGTGAGAAGAATCCTACTAAATATGGTGACATTTTGACATTGTCAAAGGAAAAGGGGTCTTGTTGACAATTTCCTTGTTATCACTCCAGCAGTCACAATTTTTGCTCAGGAAGAACCTAGTCATATATGGTGACATTCTGATCAATATCAAGGAATAATGGGCCTTATTTACAATTTTTTGTTATCATTCTAGAGGACACAACTTTGACTCTTTCTCAATCTTGATGAAATGCCTTCATGGTCATCAGGAAGATCTATATTTAACCCTTTCCTGTTTTACAAAATTTTAGACCTGTCCAAATTCAAAGGTTTTGCAGACGACAATTTAAAGTCTATTTTATTTGAAAAAATAACCATTCAGTAGGATAGAAAATATTGTGAGAAAAGAAGAAATTGCTTGTGACAAGCAATTTCTTCTTTCCCCACAATGTTTTCTCAAGTATAAAATCACAGGGAGGTAAAAACTAGGGATTGTACAAGAAAGGGTTAATATAATGGTCTTCTCTTTCAGACTTCTTTCAACTTGGACTAGTAAAAAAATTTTATCATCTGGTAATGGGTTAAAAGAACAATTATGTTGTGGCGTGTATTGTGACCATGGCACAATTTTTGTCACGCCCACAAGGTCAGCAAGACATACTTGTCACAATTTCACTTCAGTGTTGTGCATTATGGCGTGTGTTAAGTGTGTGCGTCCATCCCGAATTTGTCCAGAGTATAACTTCTTTATCTATATATGAATTTCAAAATAACTTTTTACAGTTGTTTTTCTTGATGAGTGCTAATGTCATATGAAATGTTTGTTTATGATACATCCAGGTCAAGGACACAGCTGAAGGTGAATGTCAAAATTGACAATTTCTGCAGCGTAACTTCCACATTTATTGATGGATTTAAAAATAATGTGGCACAGTTCTACTTGATGAGTGTTTGTGTCCTATGATACCTGCAAGGTCAAGGTCACTGTTGAAGGTGAAGCGACCTTGTCCAGAGCATATTTTCTATATCTATGGATAGATTTGAAAATATCTTGGCACAGTTGCTCAACTTGGTGAGTGCTATGCGAAACAATTATGATACATTCAAGGTCAGGGTCACAGTTTTAAAAAGAAATTCTGTGCACCACATTCTCTGTACAGATCATTTGTACAGGGACACGTTGTCCCTTGACAATCTATTTCTCATCTTCTGAGGGCATCAAAGATAGACTTGTCAGGGTTTATTAAAGCTCTTCTTACAGCTCCTACTATTTGTCCTTATCTTCTCAGGGTACTGGCTGATATCTGAGGTAAACCCGGTTTAAGACTGTGATGTTACGATTCAATGCCATACTGTTTTTAGTCAACTTGAACCATCATTTACAGAACCTGCCCAGCTGGATTGAGATCAGACGGTTCATGTGAACTTATACTCTCCCACTTGGAGTAAGGACCATTTTAGACGGGTTCAGCTCACACTTTCGTGAATGACTCTCAAATATCTATTATTATGCGTCAGAAATATGAATGTTGTGATATCCTAGAAAAACTAAAACATCATAACAATTGCTTGTTTAACCCAACCCTCACAATGACACTTCATGACAAGAACAATTGGGAAAAACTTGCAACAAGTAATTTCTTCATTTATCACAATGATTTCTATCCTGAAATTTGAAAAATCTAAAACTTCAATAGTTTTAAATTGTCATCTGCAACTCCCTTCAATTTGGACAAGTCTATAATTTTGCCGTCTTATAATGGGTTAACCCATTCCGGTCCAAATTGAAAGAAGCTGCAGACGACAAATCCAAATTGATGGTATTTTGAATTTTTTCGTCTTTTTGGATAGAAAACATTGTGGATAATGAAGAAATTGCTTGATCCAAGCAATTTCTTCATTTTCCACAATGTTTTCTAAAGCTTTTTCGTTGAGGGGCGTAAAAAGGAGGGATTGAGTGGGAAGCTGCTGACGACAAATCCAAGTTGATAGTATTTTGAATTTTTTCGTCTTTTTAGATAGAAAACATTGTGGATAATGAAGAAATTGCTTGATAAAAGCAATTTCTTCATTTTTCACAATGTTTTCCAAAGCTTTTTCGTTGAGGGGCGTAAAAAGGAGGGATTGAGTGGGAATGGGTTAAACTGTTGTTATGATATTTTGATTGTTGAGCCATATATATTCTAAATTGTCTGTCTTTCCATCATCTGTTAGCCATTTATAATTTAATCTTTAGTTTTGTCTATCAAAAACAAGCGTTCTGATTGGTTGAACAAAAAATATTCATAACTCCATGAACAAAATTTTGAGCACGCAGCAATTTTGTATGCTTCCACACAAAATAGTCCCATACAAAAAAGGTATGTTAATTTGTAAAGCTTTTGTTTTTTTTCGCTCAATGCTATTAAATTGTAAGAAATGAAAAGAATATTTTTTGTTTTCATGGAGGTATGAACTGAAAAACCTAATCACACAATGTATGAATCCGCTTCACGTATTCATACAGTGTGTGATTAGGTTTTTGGGTTGTCATACCTCCATGAAAACAAAAATATTCTCTTCATCTCTTAAATAATCAGTTTTTGTGTCACTAATGCCTTGTCTCATTTTGCTGATATTGTGTTGAAATTCGATAAACAAATATGTACTGCCTTTTGCCTAATGTTCAAGATTCATTTTACAAGCGGTCTTCTTTACGCAGCTGTAGTTATGAAAATTTGGTTATCCAACCACAATATGTAAGGTAAACATGTATCCTAAATTGTCTGTCTTTCCACCATCTGTTAGCAATTTATAATCAGTTTTTATGTTACAAAAGCATTGTCTTTGCTGATATCGTATTGAAATACCGTAGATATACACACATATATACTATCTATTTCTAAAGTAGTTTATTGTGCATTTAACAAACTGTCTACTTCTTGCAACTTTGCAATTCTTTGTCAGAAAAAAAGTTGTCATTAAATTCATGTAGTTGGTGTGAGAGACATTAAACTTTATCATATGTTTATAAATAATTAGGCCATTCCAATACAATCCTGCTTTTTTACAACCCTCAAGAAAACAGCTTAGGAAAGATTGTGGGAAATGAAGAAATTACTTGTTGCAAGTACTTTCTTCATTATCTACAGTGTATTTACCCCAAAAAGACAAAAGTTTCACCAAAAGTTTCTGCAGCTTCTATCAATTTGTAGCAGTCTAAAATTTTTTGAATAAATACTTAAAATACACACATTGCCATCAGCTTCAGTTGGTTGGTATGGTAAACATGAATTTGTTGAAATATTGGTTATTATTTGAAATATTCATCAAACTTGAAAGAGAATAACTGTGTTCATTACAAATGTTTTACTTTGTGTTTGAGAATGATAACCTTTTTGATGCTTGGATGTTTTGTTTTTTTTTGTCCCAACATATCTAATTATGTTATTTAGATTGCGGATACATCATTTATTGAAATTGAACATTTTGTTATTCAGATACAATCTTTTTTTAACAAACCTTGATCAAATTTTATAACCATTTTATCTCTATTTTTCCATAGTGGTTGACAACAGTTCTGTTTACATGATAAAGTTTTCAAATGTTGTTGAGCAAATGAAACAAACGTTATATCATGCTCTAGACATAACTTAGCCTACGAGTTATTTTAACCCATTCCCACACAACAAATTTTTAGACAGGTCCAAATTGAAAGAAGTCGCAGACGACAATTTCAAGTTGATGGAATTTTAATTTTTTTCGCCTTTTAGGTAAAAAATATTGTGGATAATGAAGAAATTGCTTGATACAAGCAATTTCTTCATTTTCCACAATGTTTTCCAAAGCTCTATAGTTGAGGCGCGTAAAAAGGAGGGCTTGAGTGGGAATGGGTTAAGCCTTGACCTTGATGTTTTAAGACATTACCAGACAAGAAAATTCTAGACTGGTCCAAATTGAAAGGAGTTGCAGGCAACAATTAAAGGTTTATGAATGTTTAGATTTTTCAACTTTCTTGGTAGTAAACACGGTGTCAAATGAAGAAATTGCTTGTTAAAAGCAATTTCTTCATTTAACACAATGTTTTCTGAATTGTTTTTCTTAAGGGGCGTTGTCTTCATTTAACAAAATGGTTTCTCAATTGTTTGTCCTAAAGCGTCACTGCGTGAGAATGGGTTAATACACAATACATATTTCAAGAGAAATTGGGAGCAATTACGAAGCATTTTCATGCGAGTTGAATTAGGTCCAATTTATTAATCAACACCATTTCTGTTAACCATGGAAAAATTAGTAGAATAAGATTTTAACCATTTACTATACAACAAAATTTTAGACTGGTCCAAATTGAAGACAAAAATTTGTAGTTAATGGAATTTTAAAGATCTTTGGATTCTGGGGTAGAAAACGTGGATAATTAAGGTTGAGAGGCATCAAAAAGCGGGATTGTTTTGCAACGTCTTTTGCTTTAAAATGAGATTTCTGCGTTCAATGGATAAATCTTATTTTGTAAAAAAATTGATTTGAATATGTTCATTCTCTATACATTTTAAGTCCCCAAATTGATGAAATTTGAGCATATTGTTTTACAGATGTCTTTTTGTCTGTCTGACTGTCCAAATTTAACCTGCAAACAATACTAAAATACTATGTTTGGTGGATACAAAGGAATCAGCTTAATTCATTGATACCCTGTCAAGGTCACAGAGGCAGCACATATCCTTTCCAACATTTGTCTCTCACCTATTGGTTGAAAATCGAAAACCTAAGTGGGATAGAAGCTGGAGGCTAGGAAAGGATGGAGTGGTAATACTGGTGTGAGAAATACCAGGAATGTCAGCCTGATTAGCCCAGTTGGTAGAGCACTTGACTTCAAACCTCAAGATCACGGGTTTTAGCCATTTCAAATTAATTGTCTTTGGTATGAGACCTAAAACCTTGGTCCCTGTGTGACAGTACTATCCATAGAGCATGTTAAAGAACCAGGCGGAGCTCTCAGTAGTATTGTCCTGAATCCTTGCACTATCCCCCGTAACAACTAACGGTCTTCTTGGGCAATGAACAATAAAGGAAAATAAACACAAATACCAGGTGTTAGGTGCTCCAGTCGCCGCAGTTTGACTGAAATCCTGTTAAAGGTGGCGTTCAACCCCATTTAAACAATCAAACGAGGCCAAGGTCATCTAACTAGGTCAATGTGTCTTTCTGAAAATTTTCTGCTATCAGGGCATAAGTGTTTCTTAAACACATCTTGTTATGCTATGAGAAAAAAGCCTTAATACGAGAAAAAAAAATTCTTAGAAACTTATGCTATGAGAAAAAAAGCCTCAATACGAGAAAAAAAATTCATAGAAACTATTAAAAGTTTTCCAGCTGATGACTTCCTAAGCCCATTTCATCATTTCATCTCGGTCTTGCCTTTTTATGCCTCTCAAGAAATGATCGCTAGAAAACATTGTGGAAAAAATGAAGAAATAACTTGTTATAAGCAATTTTTTCATTGTCAACAATGTTTTCTACCCCCCCTCCCCCCCCCCCAAAAAAAAAACAAACGAAGAATTTCAATAACTAAAATTTTTCATGTGCAACTTTTTTGATTTTGTACCAGTATGAGATTGTAACAGGTTGAAATGAAAAATTATGAATACATGCCAAATCAAACAAAAATTGCCGTTGTAATATTTCAGAAAAAAATTCTCCATTTTCCACAATGTTTTCCAAGGCTTTTTTCTTGACGGGAGTAAGAAGGCGTAATTGAGTGGGAATGAATCATAAGATTATAAGTAAATTTTTAGAATATGTGTTAAAATAATTAACCCATTCCCACATGGCAAAATTTTAGACGGGTCCAAATTCAAAGATGTTGCAGACAACAATCTAAAGTAGATAGAATTTTAAATATATCAGTTTTTCTGAATAGAAAACAATGCATAAAATGCAAAAAAATTGCTTGTAACAAGCAATTTCTGCATTTTCCAGATTGTTTTGCTGAACTATTTTCTTGAGGGATGTAAAGAGGTGGGATTGTGTTGGGATTCCCACACAGCAGAATTTTAGACTGGTCCAAATTCAAAGAAGCTGCAGACGATAATTTCAAGTTGACGGGATTTTGAATTTTTTCGTCTTTTTGGATAGAAAACATTGTGGATAATGAAGAAATTGCTTGATACAAGCAATTTCTTCATTTCCCACAATGTTTTCCAAAGCTTTTTCCTTGAGGGGCGTAAAAAGGAGGGATTGTGTTGGAATGGGTTAAAGAAAATTATTTATTGTATTGTTACCTCATGTTGTATATAGTATTAACACTTTGTGATATGTCTATACATTTGCATTCAAATACTGATTTAACCCATAACCAGATGGCAAGATTTTAGACTGGTCCAAATTGAAGTGAGTGCAGACAAGAATTTAAAGTTGGATGAAATTGTAGATTTTTTCAAATTTCTAGGTTGAAAACATTGTGGAAAATGAAGAAATTGCTTGTTACAAGCAATTTCTTCATTTTCAACAATGCTTCCCAATTTGTTTTTCTTTGGGGGGGCATCATTGTGTAGGAATGGGTTAATATCTGGTATTAGTAAGACTGGATCTGTCTGTGCACCTGTCTGTCTATCTTGCTCGAGCAACCACCTCTATAAAGTGACCACTTGCATTAATCGGCCACAATCAAAATCCCCTTTCAAAATCAAAATAGTGGTCCTTTTTATGCCCCCGCCATTGAAAGACTCGGGGGCATATTGTTTTACCATTGTCCATCTGTCTGTCATTCAGTCTTTCCGTCTGTCGGTTTGTCTGTCTGCAAAACTTAACCAAACAACTTAACATTGCCAATTACTACCAGCCTGTTCAAGATACAATGCTCATATTTGGCATGATGATACGTCTCCATGATACACATCTCCTCATGTCAAGGTTAAGGTCATATGATAAGGTCAAGGTCACATAACAAGGTCAAACGTTAAGGGGCATTTTGTTTCAAAAACACATCTTGTTGCTAAAATCCATTGTAGTAGGAAGCAATTTGAATCATCTTATGAGTGGTTGCTTAACCCTTTCCCATTTTTTTTTTAAATTTTAGACTTGTCCAAATTAAAAAAGTTTGCAGACAACAATGAAAATTGGATGCAATTTGAAATGAAACCATCCTATGTGGTAGAAAATCTTGTGGAAAAAGGAGAAATTGCTTGTCACAAGCAATTTCTTCTTTTTCCAGAATGTTTTCTCAAGTGTAAAATCATGGTAACATAAAATTCCAGGTTTGAACAGGAAAGGATTAATACAAGACTTCCTGTATCTTCCTGTCCAACACATTTTTAGCCCGGCTGTTCTCTGAGAGAATCCAAGTTATGGCTTTATCCTCGTTACCATTGTTATCAAATCTTTGATATTTTGTGATGTCTCTGCTTCTACATTCACAGGGGAGGGCATCCACAACAGCTAAATAATTGGGTAAAATATATCTTTCAATCTTTTCAGAAAAAAGCTGAGGTATTGCTATATCACTGTTATCATCCCAGATTGTGTCCGTGTCATCCAAAAACTTTTGGCATTTTCCTATAGGGACGTCATATTTTACATGTCTTTTTTGCTGTTATAAAGTTTAAGATCATTGGTCAAGGTCATATTCCAAGGTTAGATCTTGTGCTAATATATCTATTATTGATACAGGCATTGACCTAGCATTTACGGTATTTGTTCACTACACTACACTACAATACGATGTAACTGTGTTACATACTATCAAGCACTAGACAATCACTTGGTTTATTTTTTTTGCTAAAAGCCTTTGACAATTTTTTTTTACCCTTTCCTGTTTTGCACAATTTTAGACCTGTCTAAATTCAAAAAGTTGTGCAGTCGAAAATTTAAAAGGGATTTAATTTAAGAAATAACCATTCAGAAGGGTAGAAAATTTTGTGGAAAAGAAGAAATTGCTTGTTACAACCAATTTCTTCTTTTTCTACAATATCTTCTCAATTATTAAACTATAGGGACGTAATTGAACAGGAAAGGGTTAATGCATTTGAATATTATAAATATTATAACTGCCTTTTGTGTTTTTAGCCAATTACCAAATTTACAATTTTAAAATGAAAGAAGATGCAGAGTGTATTTGAAAATGCATTCAGATTGAAAAGTAAATGTCATAAAGATCTGTTAACAGTTTTGTAAGAGGAGATATTGTTTGTTATGAGTAATTTCACATTTTCCAAAAGTTTTCAATTATTTCTATTCAGAAGTCTATTAACCACTTAATGATGCCGTCTTAGACCCTGAAGAAATATAGTCATGAAACAAGCAAATTCCTCTTTCTTACAAAGTTTCCACCATTTGGCACTCATTTTCCAATTTTAGCAAAATTTGGAATGACGTCTACAACTTCTTTCATTTCGGACAATTTTGCTGTCTGGGAATGGGGTGATCCTTGTCATGCTGAGCCAATATTTGTTTTGTGAGAAGGTACAGACTATGATTATACTGCATGATCTTAGTCTACACTACCTGTATGATGTTTTAAGCTAGAATTGATTAACAGAAATATCTACCCTCAGTACTTTAAGCCCTTTGATTTTGTTGTGTTTTAATGAGTTTGAAATATGGTTTTAGCCCATTACAAGACAGTGCAGAATTAAGACAAACTGAAGATGAAAAGCTGTGAAAATCATAAATCAGATAAAAGGAGAAAGGGTTGGCTCATTTGCAGATGGCAAAATTTTAGACCAGTTCAAATAAACAGGAGTTACAGAAAAATTTAAGTTTATGAAATTCTAGACTTTTCAATTTTTCTTGGTAAAAATTACTATGCAAAATGAAGAAATTGCTTGTTGCAAGCAATTTCTTAATTTTACAAATGAAAGCGTCAATGATTGGAAATGGGTCAAAACAAACAATTTCTCTTATTTTCACAATGGCTTCAGTCTTAAACGACTTTTGTCCGTTTTTAAATTCTTAACCCAAATTGAAGGAAGCTGCAGGTGACAATTTCAAGTTGATGGAACTTTAAAAGATCTTTGGATAGAAAACATTGTTTTCTAGAGCCATTTTCTTGATTAGCATAAAAAGGAGGGATTGTGTGGGAATGGGTTAAGCATTTTGACACATTGCAGATTATTTAATGTTGGACTTGTGTATCATTTTGTAATTAGTTAATGGGTAAACTTGTAGGTTTTGCTTATTTTGCCGAGTTTTAGCGCACCCGAGCACATATTGATCACGGTGGACTTTTGTGATTGGCCAATTCCTGTCGTCTTTCCAGCTACAATTACAGAATAATCGTTTCCTCCAAAACTAACCAAACTCGGCAAAAATGATCCTAATGCTTAAAACAATTAAAATTCCGAAAGAAAATTAAAACTTCAACTTCTTCAAAACTGTAAGGTCTAGAGATTTGATATTTGGTATATATATGACCCTCTACTGAAATAATCTTCTCCCAAACTAAGGCCTAAATACTTCAAAGATTAGCCCCATGAAGGAAATTTGAGAAGGAAATTCTCCTAAAAATGCAAGGCTTTGGTATTTGGTATATACGGTAACATTTGGGTCATGAGGTGATGATGTATACCAATGTTATGGGGCTCCATACTTTACTTTAACCCTTTCCAGTACAAACACAGGGTTCTATGTTCCTGTGATTTTATTCTTGAGAAAACATTGTGGAAAAAGAGGACATTGCTTTTAACAAGCAATTTCTCCTTTTTACACAATATTTTCTACCACATAGGTTGGTTTCATTTCAAATGGCATCAAGTTTTCATAGTCTTCTGCAACCTCTTTCAACTTGGACTAGTCTAAAATTTCAAAAAACAGTAAAGGGTTGAGAGTATAGAAAAAATCTTCATCCCCCCCCCCCCAAAAAAAAAACTAGTAAGCCTAGAGTTTTGATATAATGCATGTAGCATTGACATATGGTCCTTTACCTTAATACTCCAAATCACATATCTTAGATTAAAAAAAGTTCCTCTGTTGTCGGGTCCTGGTTTTATATTAGAAATAGAAAAAAATTCAAATGGTCTGGCAAACTGTGAAGCCTTCAGCTAGCCAGAATTTGCATGTAGCATTGCCTTATGGTCAAAATGGCCTATGTTTCAAAATATTACTCTTTGACCAGATTCTGTTCTTTTAAATAAGAGATGATGAGACAATCATTAACCTTTGTCATGCTGAATAAAACATTTCTTTTAACCCTTTACAGTTTAATCCCTGGTTTTTCAACCGTACTGAATGGTTATTTTTCAAATTAAATCCACTCAAATTTTGAAAAACGGGAAAGGGTTAAAAGGCTGAAACCACTGAAAAGCCTCTTTGTTGATTAGTATTTTTTGGAAAATTAATTTATGTGTAAGCAGGTGGTGTAGACTAAGATCAGACTGCACATAAGGTGAGCAATAAAGGTCCATTATGTGTTTAGAAGTGTTATTTAACCCATTGCCAGACTGTCCAATTTGAAAAGAGTTGTAGACGAAAATTCGAAGTTTATAAAATTTTAGATATTTTCAACTTTCTGGGTAGAAACTATTGTGTAAAATTAAGGAATTGCTTGTTACAAGTAATTTTTGCATTTAAGGCATTGTTTTCCCAATTGTCAAGGTGAATCATAAATTAGATTCTAGTTAACGCAATCCCACACAGTGGACGCCCCTCAAGAAAATACATCAGGAAAACATTGTAAAAAGCAATTTCTTCATTTTACACAATGTTTTCTACCCAGAAAGTTGAAAAATCTAAAATTTCCTTATTTTCAAATTGTCGTCTGCAACCCCTCTAACCCTTTCCTGTACAAACACTGGTTTTATATGTACTTGTGATTTTATACTTGAGAAAACATTATGGAAAAAGAAGAAATTGCTTGTAACAAGCAATTTCTTCTTTTTCCACAATATTTTCTACCCTACTGAATGGTTATTTCTCAAATTACTTTTGTCCTTTTTTTGCCTGCAAAACCTTTGAATTTGGACAGGTCAAAATAAGATTAAATTTTACCGTTTGGTATAAAGTATGGTCAGGCCCACTTGTATCATAGTCCTAACCGTAAAATTAAATTAGACTTGGATGAGTGCTCCAGGGCCAACGGCTCTCTGGTTAAGTCATTATGAGAGTTTGGGATGATTTTAGAGGTTTGTTAAATTGTTTATGATTGAGAAATTTTTAGATATTTGGTACTAAGTATACTGTTGTTAACACTGTTGACTAGTAAAACATTTAGGACAGAGTTTAGATGTTTTTCCTTATTATACCCCCCCCCCCCCCCTGAAAATCCTATAACTAATGTGACCTGGTATCCAGTTTGACCCGAGATATTATGAAAAAAACAAGATGTGTTTGTGAAACACTATGCCCCGGAAACAGGAATTCTTTAGATAGATAAATAAATAAAAACTGTTTTTTTTCTTTGTCTTAGGGAAAAGGGTTAAAATTTTGACCTTGACCTGGATGAAATGACCTTCCCCAGTTGAAGTTATAGGAAAATGCTTAGTTAGCAGGCTAAGTTTTGCAGACAGACAGACAGATTGATTTGGGGGCATAAAAATATTTTGACCAATTTGACCCATGTGACGTATCAAACCTGACCATGAAGACAAAAATTTTGACCTTATCTGAGGCCAGAGTGTGGCCTCTCAATACATGTAATTGACTGGCTCTGTCTACTTTGTTTGCTGTGCACATTGACCTCGACAGACAGTTCTGCTTCAATTTCAAAAATCGCTGTATTACAAAACTCATAGCCAGTAGCAAGATTTGATTGGTCGATTTATTTCTTTATTGACTGCCACGATTGGTCAATTGTAAGATTGATAACTCTTTTATTTTATGAACAAGCTTTACTTTTTACCCCGGCTTCGTAACTTATTTTCTTCAATCAATGAAAGATAGATATAGATTAAAGTATTAGATGAATTTATTTTTGAGTGAACAACATAAGCTGCGAAGCCAGGAATAAAGATATTGTTGTTCACAAAATCAAAGATTTGTCAATCTTGCACATAAAACATTCAATGCTATTTTTTTCATATGATAAAGAATATTTTCAACATAACAAATATATTCTAGAAATGATATTTTCTTTAATTTCATCTACTTTGTACTTAAAAAAAAAGTCGAATAAAATTACAGGAAAACAATTGATCTAGCAGTAACATTTGCATAATATCAACTAAAATAAGCATCATTTGTCATGAGTAAGGTATCTCTTATAAAAAATATAAACCGGAAAAAAACAAATGCTTATTACAGCACTTTATTTAAAAAATTGTATCAAAATTGATTTGCTGTCTGCAAACTTTTTTACTTTTGACAAGTCTATATTTGTCGAATTTTTGACTGGTCCAAATTTAAAGAATTTGAGGACATTTCAAAATATTTTCTGAACAAAATTCCATGAGGGTGTAAAAAATGTGGAATGTTTATCTTACTTTTGTCTGGGCAGATGTATTAATGCTTGAAAAAGGAATACCGTATACCCTGCTTTTTGAGAACTCTTCAATCAACCAAGTTTTAGACTGTTCCAATTTAAGAACTTTTAGACAACAATTTTGAGTTGATGGAATTTGAAACTCTGTTTTGAGGTAGAAAACAAAGTGGATAGGGATGAAAAGCTGGATTGTATTGGAATGGATATATGCGCCAATGTGTGACATTTCCAATCATTTCCCATATGCGTGACTTGCACACTTTGAGCACCCTGGACAGCCATTCGGGGCAATTAGAATATTCGCTGATTGTTTAAAGAAGCTTTGGGTCAGTATCTATCTACAGAGTGCAGAGTGAAGACTCTGATCAGACTGTGCGGATGCACAGGCTGATCCAAGTTTTTACTTGGCACACATGTGTAATGGTTGGAAATGTCACGCATGCGCTCATATCACATCAAAATTTATTTCATGGTCCTAACACAAAATGCATAGAAAATAAAAGAGTATCACAAATATCTTGTTTCTATTGGAATGTGTTAAGTAATAGAAGTATATGTGAAACACTAAGACCAATCAAAAAAAATTTTATGCAACAAGAACATGATAATTGATGAAACATCAATCCGAGTTCTGCCAAGCTTTTGAGCTTAGGGGGCCACTGGCCCATCTAAGCCAATAATATGGGGCCACTTTTCCAAAATATGGGGTCACTATATCATGAGGTCAGATATATGATGCGAACCCAATCAATGAGTAGAAATCTCAAGGGCTTTCTTCTCATTTAAAAGTAAGCAATATATTGAATTACAGATAGTTTTGAGCTGGGAAACCCCGAAAATGAATAAAAACCCAAACATCTGCTGATTCGTCCAAAGGTATCTTCGTACCTATGGCGCACTGTTCGTAATTTAACGCGCCGGTCAGCCCCAGGACATATTTTTTAGGGCCATCTGTATTATTCTGCGCGGATCCCACAGTGGTGCGCCCTAGGCAGAACTTTGATCAATAGATATTTTTTGCTTGAATTGGGTTCGACGTCACTTTTAACAGTATTTCAGTCATATTTCAGTGGCTGGAGAACCTAACCATTGATTCCCATCATTACCCCCACCAGTACAACCACAACATTCTCTATGAGCCACCAGCTACCTATCCTGTACTCATGCCAACAATTTGTCATTCGTCCATTGGGAGAGACAAATATGAAGCATGTCAGTTCTTGGAAAGAATGTTGCCTATGCCAGAGACCAAATTCACAAGAACAACATGTTACCAAATGAGCTAATTGGTCCTGGCTGGGGTGAAATGAAAACATCATGGTCAAAGAATAAATTTTATAGGACATGTGTAACACAGACAGACAATGGAAAAACAAACATGTGGGATTTTATGATGAAAATTTATCACAAAATGAACAATTTTAAATACTAACAGCATGATTATGTGAGCAAAGAACTAGTGCAGCAGTATAAATCTAAAACATTTAAACACATTGAACATTTCAGAACATTGGAGGTCATTGTCGTCTAAATTGATTTATTCAAAACTGTTAATTCTGTTTAACTGGTAGTAATTTAACTTCTAGTTTCGTCTATCAAAACGAGCGTTCTGATTGGTTGAAAAATATTATTCTTAACTCCATGAACAAAATTTTGATCATGCAGTGATTTTGTATGCTTCCGCACAAAATTGTCCCATACAGAAAGGTATCAAAATTTGTAAAGCTTTTGTTTTTATTCGCGAATTCATATAGTGTGATTAGTTTTTTCAGTTCATACCTCCATGAAAACAAAAAATATTCTCTTCATCTCTTAAATATGTTGTTTACTTGAAAAAATACATACTATGAAACTGCTTAACCCATTCCCACACAATCTCTCCTTTTTACGCCCCCTTCAAAATAAAAAAGCTTAGGAAAACATAGTGGAAAATGAAGAAATTGCTTGTATCATGCAATTTCTTTATTATCAACCATATTTTCTGCCTAAAAAAAAGGAAAAGTAAAATAAAATTCAATCAACTTGGAATTGTCGTCTGCAGCTTCTTTCAATTTGGACTGGTCTAATATTATATTGTGTGGGAATGGGTTAAAACACTGAACATTTCAGAACATTTGAAGTTATTGCCTGAAATTTGAACTAGTAATTCTGTCCATTTGGTAATATGTTGTTATTTATTAATAAACAACAAAAAAACATGCAATGAAACTTTTTTACCAATTACAAGTTAGCAAAATTTTAGACTGTTGTAAATTGAAAGGAGCTGCAGACGACAATTTATATTTTAAGAAATTTTAGCATTTTTGAACTTTCTGGGTAGAGAACATTGTGGAAAATGACGAAATTGCTTGTTGCAAGCAATTTCTTCATTTTACACAATGTTTTCACAATCATTTTTCATGGAGAGTTTCAAAAAGGGTCATTGTGTGGAAAAGGGTTAACCTATTACCACACAATCCCACATTCTGAAGATGCGAAACATTGAAGAAAGGAGATAATACTAGTTAACAAGTAATTTTTCTAAAATTTGCAGTATTTATTTCTTCATTTTAATTGTCCTAAACTTCTTTTAGTTAAGACTTAACCCTTTCCTGGACAAACCTGGGAATTTACATCACTATGATTTTATACTTGAGAATCACTATGATTTTATACTTGAGAAAACATTGTGGAAAAAGGAGAAATTGCTTGCAACAAGCAATTTCTTTTTTTCCCACAATATTTTCTACCACATAGGATGGTCAGATTTCAAATTGCATGCATTTTTCATTGCCCATTGCAACCTCTTTCAATTTGGACTAGTCTAAAATTTCCAAAAACGGGAAAGGGTTAACAAGTTATTTTTCTAAAATGTACAGTATTTACTTCTTCATTGTAATTGTCCTAAACTTCTTTTAGTTAAGACTTAACCCTTTCCTGGACAAACCCGGGATTTTACGTAACTGTGATTTTATGCTTAAGAAAACATTGGGGAAAAAGGAGAAATTGCTTGCAACAAGCAATTTCTTTTTTTCCCACAATATTTTCTACCACATAGGATGGTCAGATTTCAAATTGCATGCATTTTTCATTGTCCTCTGCAACCTCTTTCAATTTGGACCAGTCTAAATTTTCATAAATAGGAAAGGGTTAAGTAAACAAGAAGGACCATGATGGTCCTATAATGCTCACCTGGTCAATATACCTCTAGAGTGGTAACACTGAATTATCGATAATGTACAACAGACAATCAAGTATCACTAAAACCCACAATGTGTGATTGTGCTCAGGTGAGCCAAAAAGGAGTGAGAGCTACCACAATGTCGGGTAATGAGTTAAACACAAAACTAAACTATTTAACTTTTATCACAAGACTGCTTTAAAAACATGACTAAAATAACGTAAAAATATAGTTTTCTGTGTGGACGGAATAAAAAAATGCAATCTATCACTATCCAATCACATCTTTGACTTTGCTTTCAATTCCAAAGAAGTTAAATGAAATTAGTCTTGATTTTTATTTTTGTTGGCCATAAGAAAAAGCTCTAGTTAAATCAATGTGTAATTTTCATGGTTTGTGCTATTTACATGAGAACCTTAACCCATTCCCACACAAGCCCTCCTTTTTATGCCCCTCAAGTAAAAAGCTTTCGAAAACATTGTGGACATAGAAGAAATTGCTTGTTTAAAGCAATTTCTTCAGTGTCCACAGTGCTCTTTCTACCTAAAAGAACAAAGAATTTTAGAATTTCATCAACCTAAAATTGAGATCTCTTAGAATTTCATCAACTAATAAAAATTTGATGTTGTCTGCAACTTCTTTGAATTTGGACCAATCTAAAATTTTGTCATCTGGGAATGGGTTAATTAACTCTTGACTACATCAGCAAAGTAATAATGAAACTACCAAGACAACAAAAGTTCCATAGACTCGATATATGCCGCCACATATTTTGCAATATGTGCAAGGTCAGGTGACTAGGGACATTCATATTTTGTCCATAAATGCCTTAACCCATTCTTACACAATGACCCTTTTTAACGCCCCTGAAGAAAAAATCTGTAGAAAACATTTTAGAAAATGAAGAAATTGCTTGTCACAAGCAATTTCTTCATTTTCTACAATGTCTTCTACCCAAAAATGTGAAAAAATCTAAAATTTCATGAACTTTGAATTGTCGTCTGCAACTCCTTCCAATTTGGACCAGTTTAAAATTCTATCGTCTGGTAAAGGGTAAACAAGATGTGATGTAACATCCAGATTGACATAATGATGAAAAAATTATACCAATATACGTCCACTTTTCACAGCTTGTAAAATCAGAATCAAAGTTATGGAGTTCATCTATAATTGAGCTATGGTTATTCTACCAAAATTTGGTTCACAAAACAATTAAATTACTAAACCCTGCATGATTAATAAAACTCTGGATTTGACACAACTCTACAAAGAAAGCTATCACAAAATATTCTTGAAAATATAGTTGAAAATATGTTATGTATTTCTCCTAATGAATGCTCCCTCCCTCCCTCACATTGCTCCCTTCATTATTAACACACCAGAAGACAAATTTTTAGATCAGTCCAATTTGAAAGAAGTAGCAGACAATAATTACAATTTTACAAATTTTGAAGTAATTGTGTTTTGGGTCAGTGAGATTGGGTTTGATGTTGCAACTTTCTACGATCCTTAAGAAGAGAGTTTTGGAAAATAATGTCAAAAATGGAGTTATTTGTGCCAAGCTATTTCTTCCTTATTTTATTGTCTTCAACCCAAAAGGAAAAAGATTTTTTAAGTTTCATCAACCACATATTGTCGTCTGCAACTTCTTTCAAATTTGACAATTCTAAAATTATGTTGTCTGGAATTGAGTCAATGTTTGTGAATGTTCAAAATTCTTTGTTTTCTGAGGAAGAGAACATTGTGGAGAATGAAGAACATGCTTCATTCTCCACAATGCTTTCCCAACCTCTTTTCTTGAGGGGCATAAAAATGTGACATTGTTTGGGAATGGGATAAAAACAGAAAAATAAGCTTTAACTTCAGCTTTTGTTGTTCAAGGATAAATATTTCCTTATTTCATCTAGAGTAGATTCAGATATGCTATTTCCAGTCGTAGCTGTTAATTCTAGAATTGATGAATTTGACTTCAATACATCACAAAGCAGTCGACCCCCTCTCTCTGTCAGCCCAGCACTTTCAAGCTCTAATGCTTTGATTCCAGAATTTACCGTTAAACCTTTCACCAAAAATTCAAGTCCATCATCTCCAATGTTTGTAAAGTCCAAAGACAATGTTTTAAGTGTATTGTTCTTTTTCAAAGCTTGACCAAAACGTTCCCAACCCTTTACAGAAATGTCTGTGTTTCCATTCAAGTTAAGGGATACAACTGTTTTGTTGTTTTCTAGCAGTCGACTGAGTTCCGTAATTCCCGCATCAGAAATTTTGGTGTCGCCAAGATCGATTTCTCGTATCTTACATTTGTTTTCAGGCTCGTCCTCGTCGATAGGTTTACCCTCTGCCTCTTGAGCCCGGGCTTCAGATGGTGTGAGGTACCCTGAGGCTCGTCGTAGGAACGGGAACGGATCTTTAGCCTTCAGTATAGCATCTACAATCACTTTACAGCCAACATTACCTATTGGATTACCATTTAACCTGCAAATATGAACACGATTATGTTAATCAACAAAGAACTGTTACCTGATGCAAAATATAAGACTAGTCCAAAGTGGTAGAATTTGCAGACGACAATTTGTATTGTTCATCAAATTTCAAAAATCTTTTTCTTTCAACAGACAATCAAATCCTAAAAAAGAATTATTCTTACAGTAGGCAGACAGACATATGATCGGGTAGACACAAACAGATTGATAGTGTCTATATTTTGTCAGCTTTTCAGATATTTTTGATGGCCCTTTCCTCTTTTCAAAATGTTAGACTGGTCCAAAATCAGAGAAATATCAGACAACAATTTTGAGTTGATATGATTTTAAATATTGCTGCGACTTTCTTGGTAGAAAAAAATGTAGGAAAATGCAGAAATTATAAGCAATTTCTACATTTTCCACATTGTTTTTACTTTGGGGGTGGGGGTGAAAAAGCGGGATTATGTGAGAATGGTTTAGTTTCACAGCCGGCAGACAGACATGATAAAAAAAGACAGATTGATAGTAATAAAACAATATGCCTCTGATCTATCAATGCCAGGGCATAAAAAGATATCCTAATACTGTGTCATCTTTTCATGTACATTTGATCAGTTACTGAGTTTTTATTAACCCATTCCCACTCAGTGACACTTTCAGATGACCCCAAGGAAAACAGCTTAAGAAAACATAGTGGAAAATGAAGAAATTGCTTATTACAAGCAATTTCTTCTTTTCCACAATTTTTTCTACCAAGAAGGTTGAAAAAATCCAAAATTTCACAAACTTTGAATTGCGTCTACAACTTCTTTCAATATGGGTCAGTCTAAAATCCAGCCATCTGGTAATTGGTTAAAAAGCTGCCATCACTTACATGAGAATGTCTAGTTCCATATTTTTCTTGATAGCTGGAGACAGATGGGTCATGGCTTTACCGCTCAGTTGATTCTGACTGAAGTTTAACAATGATGGGGTGGACAGGGTCACTTGCAGCGACAGGGCCACATTTTGGAATGCCATATCATCTAGGCCAGCATTCCTGACGGTCACGGTATTGATGGCGTCTTTCTCCGCAATGTAGTTACATAGCTGGGTAACCTGTTATCAAAGATTTGGTTTGTATGAGTTTAAAGCCAGTTTAAACCTTTCATGTTTTGCAAAATTTTAGACCTATCCAAATTCAAAGGTTTTGCAGACAAAAATTTTAAGTGAATTCAATTTGACAATTTCAGTTGGGAAGAAAATATTGTGGAAAAAGAAATTGCTTTTAACAGTGTTTTTTTTCCCTGCACCAAAGGGTGATTGGTATCAAGCTTGGGTTGAATGTTTTGATTGTTTTATTGGGGAAAAGAAAGTCACCCACATTGGGGGGCCAGGATATGAATGTAATACTGTTAAACCCTTTCCTGTTTTTCAAAATTTTAGTCTGGTGCAATATGGAAGGAGTTGCAGTGAGTGCAATTTGAAAAGTTACCCGCCTACTTGTTATAAATTATTGTGGGAAACAAAATAATTGCTTGTAACAAGCAATTTCTTCTTTTCCCACAATGTTTGCTCAAGTATAAAATTATTGGGACATAAAGACAGGGATTGTGCAGGAAAGGGCTAACCAATTACCAGACAACTTAATTTGTGCCTGGTCTAAATTGGAAGAACTTGCAGACAACAATTTTTTGTTGATTCATTTTAAAAAATCTTTGGTGTTTTAGGGTTGAAAACATTGTAGACAAGGAAGAAGTTGCTGTTCAATCCATGTTTTTACATCCCTGTGATTTTATAGTTGAGAAAACATTGCAGGAAAAGAAGAAATTGTGTGTAACAAAAGTGGGATTGTGTGAGAAATGGTTAATGTATTGTATTTAAACATATTAAATTTCGTCTTATGGACTTTTTATAATAATTTTGACTGTTCCAAGTGTTAGAAAAAATGTAATATAACTTATTATTATTATCTAAATTACCAGTTTACCAATTTAACCCTGGTCATGCTGAACCTGAAATATTCCTGCTCTGGCAGGATGCAAAGACTAAGATAAGCCTGCACATAAGTGCAGTCTGATCTTAGTCTACACCTCCTGTTTGTCCCATTTAAGCCTGAGTTGTTTAAATAATAATTTTTCAAAAGAAATATTGACCCTCATTCAAATGCTGTTACTCCGTTGATTTTAAATTCTGTGATTTTAATTCATCATGACAAGGCTTAAATAATTCTAGAACAAACCTGTTCATCGTCAAGTTTGACTCCATTCAGTTCCACTGATGACTCATCCTTGATCAAAGAGAGAATACTCCCATCCACTGAAACTGGAGGTTTAACAGAACTTTGAGCAAGACGAGATTCAGGTCTTGTTCCCTCTCCTGCAACATTTTCTGGGTCATTACCTGTAAATGTAGGAAAAATTGGTGCGAACATGTAACTGTTACAATTATTGACCCTTGTCATTATGAACCCAGAATATTCCTGTTTTGGCAAGTTGTATGAACAAAGCTCTTTTGATGGTAAACGTAGGGTCGAAGTTTCAGTTAAATGCCTTCAGTAATTATATATACAAAATATTAAACTTTATCATTCTGAACTCAAAATATTCCTGCTTTGACAGAATGTATAGACAAAGATCAGCCTGCACATACGTGCAGTCTGATCTTGGTCTACACCTCCTGATTGTCCCCTTTCATCCAGAGTTGTTTAAATAATTAATTTTCAAAAGGAATATTGACCTCATTAAGACCTTCCAGTGCTGTCAGTCCTATGATTTTTAAGCAATTCTGTACGGGATTTTAATTCAGCATTACAAGGGTTAAAGATCTTTCTATAATTCTTGATAGCCCTGTTGGGGCTCTGCACTTGGGGAGATGATGGTAATTATCTTAGCAATTCTGAAAGAGGTAAATATACTGATGCTTCATGCAAGATATCAAGGCTCTTTGCCTTCTGGTTCAAGAAAAGTTAATTTTTAAAGATTTTTTTTAAATATCAGTTTTGTTGCAGAAGCAACCAAAGTTTTCAATGGATTTCAATTCTTAGCAATTTTAAAGAGGGCAATCTAAGGAACGTTTCTGCCAAATTTGGTTGAAGTGGGCCCGTTAGTTTTGGGGAAGTTGTCATGGCAAAACCTTTTTCGATTAGGAGGAGTCTAATATTTTGTTGTCCGCTTAATTCATTCAAAATCTACATACCACCGTGCATATTTTCTCCATCACTTTCGCTGACTGATTTTCCTGAAAAAAATAAGTCAAGATAATTTTTAGGAAGGTTGAAAATTGAAGACTGGTTCAAATTGAAAGGAGTTGCAGATGACAATCTAAAGCTTAGGAATTTTTCGATTTTTCTTACCTTTGGGGTAAAAAAACTTGTGGAAAATGAAGAAATTTCTTGTTACACTCAATGTCTCCATTAACTACAATATTTTCCAAATCTTTTCTTTTTAGAGGCATCTAAAAGCATCAGTGAGTGGAAATGGATTAATCCATTACTTAATGACAAAAACGTAGACTTGTCAAAATTCAACTGAGTGGCAGATGAAATTTCAAAATGCGCTGAATAGGAATATAAGTGCCAAGTAAGGTAAGGACAAAGGATAAATTGCTTGTTACAATAATTCCTCCTTTTCCAACAAAGTTTTCAATAGCCATATTTCCTTACAGACAAAACATGTTATTATGTGGTAATGGATCAACTCATTATGCCCCTGAATGGTGTGTGGGAAACATTTTGGAAAATGATTTGTTTGTTTGAATGGGGTTTAATGACGCTTTTAACAATTTTTCAGACATATTGCAGCGGCTGGAGCACCTAACAATGGATTCCTGGTACATCTCTCATAAGTACTACCACTACATCCTTTCCTAGCCTCCAGCTGCTATCCCACTTAGGTTTGCTTGTAACGAGCATTTCTTTATTATTAATAAATTTTCTATCCCAGAAGATAAAGAATTTTGAAATTTCATCTACTAAAAATTGTCATCTGTAACTTCCTTTAATTTGGACCAGTCTAAAATTTTGTCATGTGGTACTGGGTTATACAACTTATCTGTGAAAACAGAAAAAATTCTGTTAACAGCAATTTGTTAACATGTTTATTGCAATTAAAAGGAGTTATTTGTTTTTTAAATCTGCATATGTTTGTGCATAAAATTATCTGCAATGAAGCAATGATTGCTATTATCAAAGCTGCAATTAAGAGGATTCCACTGTAGTTGTAAAAATGTGACCTTGATACAGAACCTTAACCAATCGTCAAATAAAAGGCAAAAATAACTATCCTTCCCATATTGTACCCAAAATATTCCTGTTTTGGCAGGAGGTATAGACAAAGATCAGCCTGTATATAAGTGCAGTGCCGGTATGATTCAAATCTACAACTTCTGTTTGAGATCAAGTTGACCTCTGTTCTAAATGAATGATTTGATTGGTCAATCTATTTTTTGATTGACTGAAGTAATTCGTCAATACTGACCTTGACCCGATGTTTGTTTTTTATCATCTTCTGTTTCTGTCTCCGACTCTGAATCACTGGAACTGTCTGATGAACTGCTGTCTGAACTGCTGTCTTCTGTTTCTGGAAAATTAATTCGGAAGTTTAGATAACACAGGTGTAAAGTCATTCCTCAATGAAACCCAATGTTGTGTGTACTTGTTTTAAACAAGTTTGACTAACAGCTTGAAGGAGCCAAAATCTAGGTTAGACGGTGGAATTAACCCATTTCAACTCAATCCCTCCTTTTAACGCCCCCCAAGAAAAAAGCTTTTGAAAACATTGTGGAAAATGAAGAAATTGCTTGTATCAAGCAATTTCTTCATTATCCACAATGTTTTCTACCCAAAATGACGAAAAAATTCGAAATTCTATCAACTTGAAATGGTCGTCTGCAGCTTCTTTCAATTTGGACCAGTCTAAAATTCAACTGTATTGGAATCGGTTAATTAACCCATTCCCAAACAGCAAAATTTTAGACTGATCCAAATTGAAAAAAGTTGCAGAAAACTATTTTAATTTGATGAAACTTTAAAATCTCTAACATTTTGGGGAAGTAAACATTGTGGATAATCAAGAAATTGCTTGTGACAAGCAACTTCTTCATTTTCCACAATGTTTTCCAAAGGTTTCATATTGAGAGGCATTCAAAAGTGCCATTGTGTGGGAATGGATTAAATCCCACATTGTGTGCACTTGTTATAATTAACAGATTGCTCGCCCTGCCTACTGAACTCTAAAAGGAATATTCCGGGTTCAGCATGACAAGGGTTAATGTTTTGAGTCACTATGGTCTATGACCATTGCCACACTTTAATGCATTTTGGCATACAGAAGAAAAACAGCTGTGGAAAAAAACATTGTTGGAAAAGAAGATATTGCTTGTCAAAAGTAAATTTTCCATATTTCACAAAGTTTACTTAGTTATTTTGCACTTAATCTTCAGTTTCTGAACACTATAAATCATCGAGTGTAACCTAAATCAGTCTGGACCATCAAAGTAATGGGTTACTGAAAGAAACTTCAGAATGCAATTCACCATATGAAACAAGATGTGTTTGTGACACACTATGCCCCAAAAACAGGAATTCTTTAGAAACGGGTGATTTTTATTGTTTTCTCTTTGTTTTAGGGAAAAGGGTTAAACTTTTTACCTTGACCTTAATGAAATGACCTTCCCCAGTTGCGCCTTGTTGAGACCTATCTACATACCAAATATTAGCATTGTAACTGAATCAGGGTTGAAGTTATAGGAACATGTTTAGTTGGCAGGTTAAGTTTTGCAGACGGACAGACAGACAGACAGACAGACAGACGCCAGTAAAACAATATGCCCCCGATCTTATTGATGCGGGGGCATAAAATGTGGTCGGGATAGTGTTTTATTTCAGTATTATTGAATTCACAGGTTTCCTCACCTTCTTTCTTTGGTGTCTCTACTTTAGTTTCCATGGTTACAGATTGTGGAGGTTCATCAGTTGACATTCCTTTCAAAGGCTCCTCCTTCTTCTCTTCTATTACAGGTGATGGTAGTTTTTGTACTTCCTGTTGTGATTGTTGTTGTATCATAGGACTAGGTGTGCTCTCACTATCTGTCTCGGTTGTTGTTGTGTCACCAGAAGAACTTGAGGCTGGTTGCTGCTGCTGGAGAGGCGGCAGTGTCTCCTGTTCTTGTACAACTTTTGTCTCAGTTACAATTGGTTTTGGAGATTCAACTCTCTTATTGTCTTCATCGGATTCACTTTCGGAGCTAGATCCTGAACTTGAACTGGAATCAGACGACGAAACTTTTTGTTCTGTTTTTGTTACAACCGGTTTCTGAGCACCTTCCTTTACCTCAGCAGTAGCTTGTATAGTTTCTGTTACAGGAACCAGTTTGATTTCATCTTTGACAGGTTCAACCTCTTTTTTCTGATCATTGACTTTTAATTCACCTTCAGAACTAGAGCTGCTTGAGGAACCAGTCGATGATGTTGAAGATCGTCTTTCCGTTGGTTTTCCTTTTTCCTCTGCGATTGTTGTCATTGGTGTAACAGCTGGTTTCTCCTTCTCTTTATCCCCTTCACTTTCGGTTGTGTCCGAAGTCCTGGTGGTGGTTGATTCAGTGTCTGAAGACGAAGCCGGTTGTTCCTTTTCAGGTTCTTTAGTTGGTGGTGGATGAGAAGCATAACTTGTTCTTGCTTCCACTTCAATCACAGACTTCTCACTAGATTGTGGTTCTTCTTTCTTTGGAGAGAGTAGATTATTGTCACTCTCTCTTTGCATCTTGATCAACTGTAATTGTTTCTCGTATGAAGCTTGCATTCTTTCCTCCTCAGCTTTACGTCTCTCTTGTTCTTCTTCCCTCTTTCTATCCTCGGCTTCCTTTCTTTGTCTAATCTCTAATTCTCTCTGCTTTCTTTCTTCATCCCGTTTACTCATTTCTTCTCTCCTCTTTCTATCTTCCTCTTCAAATCTTTTCTTTCTTTCTTCTTCCTCTTTTTTCTTCCTATCCTCCTCATCTTGTTGTCTCTTCTTTCTTTCCAATTCTTTCTCTTCCATTTCTTTCTTCATTCTCTCAGCTTCAGCCTTTAACCTTTTATCCCTCTTCTTTCTCTTGTATTTTTCATCCTCTGTGTCTTCAGAACTGCTTGAGGAGCTGGAAGAGGAGGAGCTAGTTTTACTCCGCCTCTGTGGTTTAGGGGCAGCGGGAGGGCGGGGCTCCAGTGTACTCTCAGTGGCTGTTGTCAAGGAGCCACTGGTTGTGCTTGTTGTACTCCTCTCAGTTATGTCTGTCCTATCTGATTTCAGAGGTTGATCTTCCTTCTTTGGTGACTTTGGTATCTGTAAGGAGTCCAATGAAAGGTTATGATTGGTTTGTATTGCAGACAACAGATTGAAGAGCATGAAATCACTTTACTTTAATCTTTCAGAGAAGAAACATTATAAGAAGTAAAAAAAAAAAAAAATTCAAAGCAATTTCTTTGCTTTCTGCATTTTTTTCCAAACCTAGGTTTGGAAAACTAGATGGTTGTCACAGGACAACTGCTGTTGAGACCACAAAGTTTTGTAAGTATCATGCTCCAGATAAGCACAATTTTAGTGTTTGACCTTGAGCTTCGACCTTGAAGCTATCAAAAAAATTATTTCAAATGGCACATATACTCCTTGTGGAGAACAATTGTGCCAGGTTATTTGAAATCCATCCATAATTGTAGGTGAAATGCTCTGGACAAGCACAATTTTAGTGTTTGACCTTGAGCTGTGACCTTGAACTTGAAGCTATCCAAAAATTTTTTTCAAATGGCACATATACTCCTTGTGGAGAACAATTGTGCCAAGTTATTTTGAAATCCATCCATAATTGTAGGAGAAATGCTCTGGACAAGCACAATTTTAGTGTTTGACCTTGAGCTGTGACCTTGAACTTGAAGCTATCCAAAAAATTCTTTGAAATGGCACATCTACTCATGATTGAGTATAATTGTGCCAAGTTATTTTGAAATCCATCCATAAATGTAGGAGTAATTGTCTGTACTTATTCAGATGGACCGACTAATGCACTAATTAACGCACTAATGACTTACACCTACTTGTCATAGTGACAACTATGTCTCGTTCACTGCAAGCCGGCTCGACAAAATACCTGTCTGAGTGGGAATGGTTTACAACATATAACCTTGTTCTACACCTCCTGATTGTCCCCTTTCATCCAGAGTTGTTTAAATAATCAATTTTCAAAAGCAGTGCTGTCAGTCCTTTGATTTTACAGCAATTGAGTATGGGATTTTTATTCAGTTATGACAAGGGTTAAGTATCGTCCTTTATGCCAGAGTCCCTGGATATCAGATCCTATATAATTTATCAAATTATCAACTTACCACAGCGGTGGTTGGTTGGATTACTTTCTGTACAGGTGTTGATGATCTAGATGACCCTGATGATGAGGAGGAAGAAGAGGATCGTCTTTCTGTAAATACAGTACAGAACATTATTAATTCTACAACCTGATTTGAACCGGATTGAACGCTAATTGCTACACGATCCTGATTGAATGATTGTGATTGAATGCCAATCCCTTTTTCACTCTGAGCATATTGAATGCTTTCTTTTTTAGATGCGAGCGTTGCTACCCTTTATTCAGTCCCTACAATATTGGCAATTATTAATCTTAAACAAATATATTATTGCTAGTTTTAAAGTTTGAATTACAGAATTCAATCTTAATGAAAATATTAATTGCAAAAACTAATAGGCTGATGTTAATAATTGGAATTATTGAATGCTGTTGATTGCACACTCTTTTAAGAATTGATTGATAGCATATAAGAAAACTGTGATTGCTACCAAATTGAACATGGAACGTTGGTTAAATTTGATTGCCCGGAATATGATTGTCAAATTAAGAATGTTCCGAACTATATAACTAGACGTTGTAACTGAGAGTGATTAAACCATTTCCGCATAGCAAAATTTTAGACTAGTCTAAAATCGAAGAAGTTGCAGACAAAAATTTCATGTTGATAGAATTTTGAATATCTCTCTCTTTTGGTAGAAAACAAGGTAGAAAATAAAGAAAATGCTTGCAACAAGCAATTTCTTTATTTTCTACCTTGTTTTCCTGAACATTTTCTTTAGAGTAAAAAAAAAGCAGGATTGTGTAGAAATGGGTTAATACCCTCCGCTAGCCCCATGTTACAGAAAAATATGTCACTGGAATGCTCAGATTTTTCAACTAACCAAAATTAAATGTTCACATCCCTTCTTGTTACTAAGCGCCTTTGTGAAATTTGAATCAATTCCATCAAGTAGTTTAAAAGATAATTAGTAGGCAAGACAAGAGGGCCGTTTGCCCTGGGGCGCTCACCTGAGATAAAGGCACTTTTTCTTTCAACAGTCTTATTTCATGTTAAGGTTAGGATTATGATACAAGTGGGCCATACTTACATAGACTATGTTCCTGGGGATCCAAAAGTCTAAATTACAAATTCAAAGGCTTTAGGGCAAATTGGAAAGAAGGAAGGAACTCTTTTCTCCCTCTGGATCCATGAGATATAATTTCAGAAATAAGAAAGAAGTCTGTGAACTGATACTTAATGCTAAAATTTAAAATTCCATCAACTTGAAATTATTGTCTGCAACTTCTTTCAATTTGGACCAGTCTAAAATTTTGCTGTGTTGGAATGGGTTAATAGGCGTCCATTAGACTTATTTACCCATTGTCTTACGTTTAATAGTTCATATTTCTAAATTCGGTGGTATACAAACCTCTCTGTTTAGTTTGATGGACATCAGCATTAACTTTAAATGGTTCTTTTCCTCCCTGTAGGTCTTCATCTTCAGAAGAGTATCCCTCAATCTGAAAATAACAAGATGTGTTTGTGAATTACCATGCCCTCGTAACAACCCTTTTTCCCAAAAATGTGACCTTATTAAATGACCTTGACCTTGTTACATGACCTCAACCTTGGTATCTGCAGATGCATGTTGCTGAGATCTATTACCATGCCAAATAGGAGCAGTGTATAATTAATAAGCTTGAAGAAATTGTACATGTTACGTTTATGCTGAAGTTTTACCTTGACAAATGACCTTGTAACATGACCTCAACCTTGTATCTGCAGATATGTAACAACGAGATCTATCATTATGAATTAAAATCAAGCGCTGAAAGCATCGGAAACAATAGTTATAAATCATTTGAACTTGATAAAGCAGGTAGTGTAAGCAAAGATCAGACTACACAAATATTAAGGCTGATATTTTTCTATACCTCCTGTCAAAGTTTTTTGCATGCAGATTGCCAAGACTAGTGCAAATCCGATAAAACCAACAGATTTTCATGATAGATAGTTGAGCTAGAAATTGTAACATTAGTCTAAAGTTGAATTCAAATTATTGCACATTTATTACTTTTACTGGTGTCATAATTTATGATATAATCATGACATTTATGATTCTGTTGTTGTATGTCAAAACTATTTTAATGATGATCTAGATTAATGTTCTATTACTTTTATTTAACTCCTTGTTCTAAAAGTAATGAAAAACTTGAAAGAGCCCTGTTTTATCACTTTCAAAGACATAAAAATACACATGATGGTAATATCTAATATTAAACATGATTTATGATTAATTTAAGCCTATGGTTTAACCCATTACCATATGGCAATATTTCATAATGGTCTAAATTGAAAGGTTGATTGATTGAATGTGGTTTAAGCTATTCCCCCACAATGACGCTTTTTGAAGCCCCTCAAGAAAAACAAATAGGAAACAAGATGTTTTTTTATGAAACACAATGCCACGCCACAGGACAAAACATTTGACCTTGGTATGTGACCTTGACCTTATCATATGACCTTGACCTTGACATGAGGAGATGCGCATTATGGAGATTATCATCATGCCAAATACAAGCATTGTATCTTGAGTAGGCAATGTTAAGTTTTTTGGTTAAGTTTTGCAGACAGACAGACAAAGATATAACAATATGCCCCCGATCTTTTGGTGCTGGGGCATAAATATTGTGTAAAATGTAGAAATTACTTGTCACAAGTAATTTCATTTCACACAAATTTTTCTACCCATCAAGACGAAAAAATTCTAAATTTTCATAAACTTGAAATATAATCTGCAATTCCTTTCAATTTAAGCAAGTCTAACATTGTTTCATCTGTTAATGGGTTAACACTTTTAACTATATTTCAGTCGAATCTCATCAGCTGGAGCACCTAACTATAGATTCCTGGTATTTCTCATACCAGTACCACTAAAATGAAAGGAGTTGCAGCCAACAATTTTAAGCTGCATCGACTGCCTCGATGGTCGAGTGGTTTGGGTGCTTGACTCGTGATCTGAAGGTCATGAGTTCGAGCCCCCACGTCACCGGGGTGTGTTCACGGGCAAGACACTTAATAGCCAGCCCCAGTCTACCCAGCTGTAGAAGTGGGTAGCAGTGGGATTTCAGCCACTGCCTCTCTTTCAGGGACGTGAAAACATCTGGATTGTGTCACCTGCCAGTAATACCCGAAAGGGGAGTTAGGCAGTATAAATAGATAGCTTATTTAAAAAAAGAAAAGAATTTTTTTGTTTCATTGAGGTATGAATCTAAAAATTCATCCACACATGAGAAAATTCATACATTTTGTATGATTGAGCTTTTAGGGTCATACAGCAATGAAACTAAAAATATTCTCTTCGTTTGTAATAATTCATTTCCATTAAGCAAAACAAAGCAAATATTCTTCGAATTCGGTGAAAACTTTATGGATCTACTTAGTGCGTACGCATACAAAAAAGTTGAATGCTCAAGATTTTGTTCATGAAAGTATTGAAAAAAAATTTAGCCAACCAAAAGGCTTTAATCATGATAGACGAAACTAAAATTAGATAATTTAATCCATTCCAACACAGCAAAATTTTAGACAGGTCCAAATTGAAAGAATTCAAGTTGATGGAATTTTGAGTTTTTTCGTCTTTTTGGACAGAAAACATTGTGGATAATGAAGAAATTGCTTGATGCAAGCAATTTCTTCATTTTCCACAATGTTTTCCAAAGCTTTTTTCTCGAGGGGCGTAAAAAGGAGGGATTGAGTTGGAATGGGTTAAATTTAAATTTTTAGATAGAAAATGAAGAAAATAAAAGAAATTGCTTGTTGCATGCATTTTCTTCATTTTTCCCATTCTCATACAATCCTATTTTTGACAATTTCTTAGAAATATGGAAAAAATATCCGGAAAATTGTGGAAAATGAAGAAACTGCATAAACAAGATGTGTTTGTGAAACACTATGCCCCCGAAACGGGAATTCTTTAGAAACGGGTAAAGGGTTAAAATTTTGAGCTTGACCTTGATGAAATGACCTTCCCCAGTTGCGCCTTGTTGAGACCTATCTACATACCAAATATTAGCAATATGTAACTGAATCAGGGTTAAGTTATAGGAAAATGTTTAGTTGGCAGGTTAAGTTTTGCAGACAGACAGACAGACGGACAGACGGACAGACAGACAGACGGACACTGGTAAAACAATATGCCCCCGATCTTATCGATGCGGGGGAATAAAATTTCATTTCTAAAAATGTTTTCTACCTCAAAAAATTATGATCTTTTAGATTCTATCAACTAAAAGTTGTTGTCTACAACTTCTTTGAATTTTGATATGTATGTAATTTTGTGATCTGGTAATATTTTAACCCATTCCCACACAGTGACCCTTTAAAATGCCTCCTCTATCTAAAGCTTTCAAAAATATTGTGGAAAATGAAGAAGTTGCATGTTACAAGCAATTTCTTCATTTTTCACAATATTTTCTATCCCAAAAAGTTGATAAAAACTAAAATTTCATTAACATTAATTTGCCGTCTGCAGCTTCAATGAATTTGGACGAGTCTAAAATTTTATTGTGTGGGAATGGGTTAATGAAATCTGTATTTCAAGACAACTCATTCAATATCTTCTAATACAGACAGTTTTTTCCAAGAAACCACCTCTATTTAGGGACCACTTTCACTAAGCAACCACCTCTATTAACCCTTTCCTGTTTTTTGGAAATTTTAGACTGGTCCAAATAGAGAGAGGTTGCAGAAGACAATGAAAACTGGATGCCATCTGAAATGAAACCATCCTATATGGAAGGAAACATTGTAGAAAAAGGAGAAATTGCCTGTTACAAGCAATTTCTTCTTTTTCCACAATGTTATCTAAAGTATAAAATCATAGGAGCATAAAATCCTGTGTTTGAACAGGAAAGGGTTAAGGGACCACTTTCACTATGTTACCAACATCAAATTTCTCTTTACCAAAACAAAGTATCATCAAAATAAGATGTTTTTTCTGATAAAATTATCAAAACTAAATCCTTTGTTGATGGATCTTATTAGAATAGTCTGAATGACATGATTCTAATGAGTTCCATCAACACAGAGTTGAGAATCTTGCAATAATTCAATCATGCAGTTGAACCCATTGATCATATATAACACCAAAAAAAAAAACATATCAAGTGGTCATTCTCTTAACCCTTTCCTGTTTAGCAAAATTTTAGACCTGTCCAAATTAAAAGGTATTGCAGACGAAAATTTAAAGTAGATCTATTTTGAAAAATAACCATCTTGTAGGGTAGTAAATATTGTAGAAAAAGAATAAATTGCTTGTTACAAGCAATTTTTTCTTTTTCTACAATGTCTCCTCAATTATAAAATCACAGGGACGTAAAAACCAGTGATTGAACAGAAAAGGGTTTAACAACCACATTTTGGTCGTTCCTTCATTGGTAGCAGAATACAAGCTTAACTTTATACCCTTCTATGTTCTGGCAGAGTTCCTTCTTTGGCTTCCTCTTCTTCCTTCTCTTTGACGTCAATCTTGACTGTCTGTCCGTTCTCTCGAACTTCGTCCACTTGAAGGCCTATAATCTGACGTTTGTCCTCGTTTGAATCTGCCTCAAAGTCGTCTTCATACTTGTTTTCTGTAATTTGATAAATCTCAAGACAGTAGAAAAATCAGTTGCAATTAAAACATGTCACATTAGGGGAAAGGTTGTCATACCACTCCAGAGGATCTTTAAGCAACGCTTAAGCCATTCCCACACAAAATTTTAGACTTGTCTGAATACAAAGGACTTGCAGACCACAATTTCAAGCTTATGATATTTTGGATTTTTTGTATCTTTTGAGCAGAAAGCATTGTGGATAATGAAGAAATTGCTTGTAACAAGCAATTTCTTCATTTCCACAATGTTTTCAGAATCTTTTCTTGGAGGCTTCTAAAAGCATCTTTGAGAGGGAATGGGTTAAAAAATGCAAACTGTTGATCTGTTATATCCTGTCTCAGTAACTGTTAACCCATCACCAAATGACAATTTTAGACAGGTCCGAATTCAAGGAAGAAGTTTAATCTACTTAAAAATATAGGAGTCATGCAAATGGTAAGCTCAATTCTAGCATTTGACTATTTGCTTTGACTTAGGCCTTGGTTCAATTCCAGAAATTCTTTCAAGTAACTCACTCAGACATCCTATCATGATGGTTATAATTTAATTTTCAGGTTTGTCTATCAAAAACTGGCGTTCTGATTGGTCAAAAAAAATATTCATAACTCCAAGAACAAAATTTTGAGTACGCAGTGAGTGTGTATGCTTCCGCACAAAATAGTCCCATACAAATAGGTATCACAATTTGTAAAGCTTTTGCTTTTCTCGCTCGATGTTATTAAACTATAAGAAATGAAGAGAATATTTTTTGATTTCATGGCAGTATGAACCAAAAAAACTAGTCACACTGTATGAATACGCTTAATACAATTGTGCATTATTTCGAAATCCGTCCATAAATGTAGGATATGGTTCAGACTAATATGGACAGACAGACACTGACATGATTGTCTCGTTCTCTGCAAGCCAGTATTTATAAAAACCTTATATTCATTCGATTGATTGATTGATTGAACAGGGTTTAACAACTCTTCAAACAGCATTTCAGTCATATTGCGGCAGCTGGAGCACCTACCAATGGATTCCTGGCATTTTTCACATCAGTACTACCACTACATTCTTTCCTAGCCTCCATCTTCTATCCCACTTAGGTTTACAATTATCTACCCATTGGTGAGAGACAAATGTCAGAAAGGATATGTGTCGCCACCTGGGATCGAGCCCATGACATCCCATGGTATGTTCATTAGAATACTTATTTGAATCATCTTGTTATAATTTGATTGTTAGTATCGTCTATAAAAAACGAGTGATCTGATTGGTCGAAAAGTTTAATTTATACCTCCATGAAAAAAGATTTGAGCACGCAGCCATTTTGTATGCTTCCGCACAAAATAGTTCTTTACAAAAAGGTATCAAAATTTGTAAAGTTTTGCTTTTTTCGCTCGGTGCTATCAAATTATAAGAAATGAAGAGGATAATTTTTGTTTTCATGGAGGTATGAACCGAAAGAACTAATCACGCTTATGTATGAATATGCTAATATTCATACATTGTGATTAGTTTTTTCGGTTCATACCTCCATGAAAACAAAGCATATTCTCTTCATCTCTTAAATAAGTACTAAAAATATCAGTTTTAGTGTTTTATGGTTAAATCATTATCATACAAATAAAATTTTGAACTTGTCTAAGAAGTTGGAGATGTTTTAGATGACAATTACAAGTTGACAGAATCTGTCAGGGTAGAAAACACTTTGGAAAATAGAGAAATTGTTGTAATTTCTTATCTTTCCTCCTCTTATTTTCTGTAATTTTGTATGTAGATGGTAGTAAAAAGGCTGGAATGAGTGAAAATGTGTTAATCCATTCCCACACAATGAATTCTTAGACTGTCCCAAATTGAAAGGAGTTGCAGACGACAATTTAAAGTTTATGAAATTTTAGATTTTTTCAACTTTCTGGGTAGAAAACATAGTATAAAATGAAGAAATTGCTTGTCACAAGCAATTTCTTCATTTTATACTTTGTTTTCATAAATGGTTTTGATGAGGGGCTTCAAAAAGCGTCATTGTGTTAGAATGGAATAAATGTTGTTAAAATCAAAGCCATCACTGCCTGCTATGATCAAAGAGAATAAGATTCTAGCAATTATGCATATTAGGCTAAGGGCTGTTTCTGGGAAATTAGGACACTCTCCATCTTGTATGAATTGATCAAAATCAACCATTCGAAAACAGTCAAACAAATGTTGTACTGTGTTAACCCATTCCCACACAATGACGCTTTTGGATGCCCCTGCAGATAAACAATTGGGAAAACATTGTCTAAAATGAAGAAATTGCTTGTAACAAGCAATTTCTTTATTTTACACACATAGTTTTCTACCCAGAAAAGGGAAAAAATATAAAATTTCATAAACTTGAAATTGTTGTCTGCAACTCCTTTCAATTTGGACCAGTCTAAAGATTTGCCATCTGGGAATGGGATAACCCATTACCAGATGAGAACAATTTAGAATGGTCCACAAAAATCAAAGAAATTGTAGACTACAATTTCAAGTTGATGGATTTTCAAATATCTTTCTTGGAAGAAAGTAATTTGTAAAATGTGGAAACTGCTTGGAACAAGCAATTTCTACATTTTCAACACTGTTATCCTGAACCATTTTCTTGAGGGGTGTCAAAAAGCACCATTGTGTGGCGTTATGTTAACCCATTTCCACACAATCCTTTCTTTTTACACCCCTCAAGAAAATAAACTTTGGTAAACATTGTGGAAAATAAACAAAGTGCTTGTATTAATGTTGTCTATCCAAAATGACAAACAAATTAAAATTCCATCAAATTAAAATTGTCATTTGCAGATTCTTTTATTTTGGACTCGTCTAAAACTTTATTGTGTGGGAATGGGTTAACTGAATTACTTTTCAATAAACAACTGATTGTAAAGGATGAGCAAATAGTAATTCCAGGAATCATATTCACCATGCATGGCAAATAAATCTTGAAAATGAAATCTTTTAATATTTCAACCTTTTCATTGTTTTAAAAATGTCAATTCATTTACCAAGTCAAATGAAAAAGGTTTTCACAATTTAAAAAAAAATCACTCGATACCATATATGGACATAAATCACAAACATAAAATCCATATTTATACGAATCAAAAATAATTGAAGGGATCTGAAAAAGAGTAACCAGAGGATCATTCCAGTGAAATTTGGATGAAATACATCAACTGGTTTTATTAAAAAAGATTTTTATAGCTTTCAGCCTTTCACCATATATGCAAATTAGACCCACCAATTCAAGCCATGTTTTTCATCCTATCAAAATTCTTTGGAGGAATCAGATAAAGGGTCACCAAAGGATCATTTTTTTTGTACTTTTTTGAGGATAAGATTTTTAAAGTAAAAATTTACAGACAGAGGCACGCACAACAGACACAGCGCCATGATAATAGCTCACTGGCTTTCTGCCAGTGGAGCTAAAAATTGCTTGTTACAGTTACACCATTTAACACAGGGGTGCCAAGAGTGTCATTGTGTGGAAATGGGTTCATGCTATGAGATAACTCCTTTAACCCTTTCCTGATTTAGAATTTTTTAGACCTGTCCAAATTCAAAGGTTTTGCAGACAAAAATTTATAGTTTATTTAATTTGAAAAATAACCATTCAGTAGGGTAGAAAATATTGTGGAAAAAGAAGAAATTGCTTGTAACAAGCAATTTCTTCTTTTCCCACAATGTTTTCTCAAGTATAAAAATACAAGGACGTAAAAACCAGTGATTGTACAGGAAAGGGTTAATTTTTTTTCACATCCTATTACTGCTTTGGTCAGTTCAGCTAAACTGAAACATGTTGATTTAATTTTAACCCTGGTCATACTGATCCACGAATATTTCTGCATTGACAATGGCTTTGGCAGACATGCAGTCTGATCTTAGCCTACACTACCTACTTATTGTTGTTGTTTTGAGAGAAATCTTTCATCACAAGATTAATCTAATTATGTCAAAGTTTTCAAATGTAATGAAAAAATGAAAAAAATTCAGCAGGACAAAGGTTTATAGCAAGTACTTAGAGTGAAGTCTATTTGTATTCTGATCTTTACATTTCACTCTTTTGTGACGCAATCTATCAGCCAATGAAAAATCAAGCGTGAATAGCTTATCCTTTGAACTAACATACCACGGCTGTCAATCAAAAACAAAATTGTCCGTTCAAGTTATACATTTAGACCAGAAGTTAACCCATTCCCACAAAGTGACACTTTTGGACGCCCCTCAAGAAAAACAAATGGGAAAACATTGTGTGAAATGAAGAAATTTCTTGTGACAAGCAATTTCTTCATTTTACACAATGTTTTCTACCCAGAAAGTTGACAAAATCTAATATTTTATAAACCATGAATTGTCGTCTGCAACTCCTTTCAATTTGGACCAGTCTAAAATTTTGTCATATGGTAATGGGTTAACTTTGCACTGACAGTGGTTCACATTTTTGCTTGATATTTTTGTTGATTTGGCGTCAAACATCGTAACTTCAGCTTAATCAAGCTGTAATTACATTATTAAGATCACAGACCAACCACTTTCTTTTTTAGTACATTTTACTGATCACAATTATCTCAATTTATCAAAAGTTTTTCATATTGAGGGGCATGGGAAGGGTATAATTATGAAATTATGGTTAAGACAGGAATAATACACAAAAAATATCATCTTTATTGAAACAACTTATAACAAAGGAAGAAACACTGGTATAGAATAATATAATTGGTGATGTAGACACAGCACTATAGATCGTAAAACTTCACTCTTGCTTCATTAACAAAGTATATATCATAAAGAACATAAGGAAATCTAGGAAAATATACAGCCAAGGAAAATAAAGCTACAAATGAGCATGCTAGTAGCTTTAGCAAAAGCAAAGATTTAGTAAAGCAAACTTGAAAGTAGGCAACCCTTAACTCAAGTTTGAAGAACATCAAAATTAAAAAAAGTTGGTTTGAATGATGTGTTTATTAAACTAATTTCTAGACTGGACCAAATTCAAAAAAGTTCCAGACTATTATTTTTAATTGATGAATTTTTTTTAAAAAAATTGTAGTTGGGGGAAGAGAACATTTTGAGAATGAAAAAAATGCTTTTAACAAGCAATTTCTTCATTCTCCACAATGTTTTTCAAAGCATTTTTCCTTGAGGAGGATTGTGTGGGAATGACTTAATGTATTGAGTCATGCAGCATGGAGACGTAGTTGTGACTTCAAAATAAAATATCTAGCTTAGTAATATTGGAATTCTCTTTTGGTTTGTTGGTATTTCAGTCATATCTCTACCGCTGGAGCATCTAACCATAGTTTCAAGGCATTTCTAACACCAGTACTACCACTACGTCCTTTCTGACCCTCTAGCTGCTCATGCAACTTAGGTTTACCACCCATTGGTTCGGAGACAAATGTTGGAAAGGACATTAGCCGCAACTAGGGATCGATTGATTGATTGAATGGGGTTTAAATCCGCTTTACAGTACTTCAGTCATAATGCAGAGGCTGAAGCCATTATTATGGATTCCTGGATATTTCTCACACAAATATTACAACTACATGTACATCCTTTCGGAACCTCCGGCTGCTAATCCCACTTAGGTCCCATTGGTGGGAGACTAATGATGGAAAGGATATTTGCCACAAACATGGATCGAACCCTAGACCTCATGTCTGAGAGAGAGACAAGCTACCTATTGCACCATGACCTCCACCATTCTCAGTTCGTGATAAGACTGCAATGAAACAATCTTGATCCATACGGGATAAATGCTATCAAAATAAATTATTGTTTAATTAACCCTTTCCATGTTTTTCAAAATTTTAGATTGGTCCAAATTAAAAGGTTTTGCAGACGGCAATTCAAAGTAGAATTTATCAAAAAAAAACAACATTCAGTAGGTAGAAAATATTATGGAAAAAGAATTGCTTGTTACAAGCAATTTCTTCTTTTCCCAAAATGGTTTCTTGCAGCAAAGCCACACAAAAACCAGGGATTATACAGGAAAGGGATAAGGATAATATTTTTTCTTTCTTAGGTTTTTTTTTCAAATCCTAATTTTCTGTGAAGGTCTAGTTCTTTTTAAGCATGATACTCTACAGATACTAAACACACAATATTTGAAAGAATGCAAAGGAATAATTTGAGAGAAGGACTAAGGCCAGATAAATTAGCAAATTAAACACAATTTGAAACTTAATCCATTACCAGACAACAAAATTTTGGATTGTGAAATTAGTTGCAGTTAAAAATTTCAAATTCATAGCCTTTCAAATTCCTTTGTTTTTTCTGGGTAGAAACCAATGTGGAAAATGCAGAAATTGCTTGTTACAAGTTGACCATCAACTTAAAATTGTTCTTGTCTGAAACTTCTTTCAATTTTGGCCAGCCTCAATCTTTGTCGTCTGGAAAATGGTTTAAGGGTAAGCATTAGCCAGACGACATTTCAGCAGATGCTATTCCCGAATCGTCAGTCTTGTAACCACTTTTTGATTTCCCTTCATATCCTTCAAACAAACTTTCGCCAGAATCTTCCGCTTCCAAGTCGTCTTGGTTACAGAAATACATCATGTCGTCATCGACAATTTTCCTTGGAACTTCGACAAGTTTCATCTTTTGGTCGTTCTTCATGTATATTACTTCTGGCATTCTGTATGTGAACTCCTTCTTTGGAACTTTGTCTTCAGGTTGCTCTTTGAAACTCGTGAAGCGTGTGGGTTTGGGTGGGGGAAGGATTGGTTCTGAAATTGACCATAAAAGATCTTTGCTTGAATTTGTGCACATGTTGCAAGGGTTCTTATCAACGTTTTAAATTCAATCTCAAAGACAAATGCATTTTGGTTTTTATAGTACCTTTTACAATTTCAAATATAAAAAGTACTTCTTTCATCCTGGAAGACTTTTAGCCATTTTCACAGTTTTCTATAATTCTTGCTGTTATCTATCCTTATTTTTTTAATGATTTTACACATAAAATATACCTAGCAGATTCACCAATACTTTCAAAAGATCTTTTAAAGTTACAGTAATTACATAATCTTTAAATATTTCTTTATGCCTTTTTTAAGCAAATAGTTTCTTTGTCAAAGATCTTTTACAGTGAACTGCAGAAGTGAAATGTGCAAAAATCAAATGAAAAATCATTACTATTTGACCTCACAAGAAAAAAAACGAAGATTCCTTGATCATGTTGAACAACAATTTTGTTTTTATTCAGTAAAATCAAGATATAGGAGGAAGAATATAAAACTGTGACTGATGGATTTATTGAATGGTGCTTAAAATCACTTTCAACAGCATATCAGTTATATCTCAGTAGCTGTTTTACCAAAACTTAGTTTCCTTTCACTTCTCAAACTAGTACAACCACAAGTTGATTGATTGATTGAATGGGGTTTAACTCCACTTTTAACAGTATTTCAGTCATATCGCAGTGGCTGGAGCACCTTGCAATGGATTCCTGATATTTCTCACACCAGTACTACCACTACATCCTTTCCTAGCCTCCAGCTGCTATCCACTTCGGTTTACAATTGTCCACCCATTGGTGAGAGACAAATGTTGGAAAGGACAAGTGCCACTGCCGGAGATCAACCCCATGACAGCCCATGATTGAAGATTTTGAGCCTTAAGCGCTACTGACTGTGCTATGACGGCAGCACAAGATTCTATCAGATCTATCAGCTGCTTTTCCAAAATAGCCAACAATTAACCCTTGTCATGCTGAATACAATCCCTCTCAGAATTGTATAAATATCAAAGGGCTGAAAGCATTGGTAGTTCTTGTTGTTCAGTTGTCAGTACTTCTTTTGAAAGTAAGTTTCATAAATAATTCTGGTTTCAAAAGGACAGGCAGGAGGTGTAGACTAAAATCAGACTGCACTTATGTGCAGTATGATCTTTGTCTACACCTCCTGCTAAAACTGGGATATTTCGGGTGCATGATAAGGGTTAATCCATTTGCAAAGGAGAAATGACACATGTGGCTATACTTTTTCTGACAGAATTTTGGCTGGGACAGATTTCAAACCCAAATGTCAGAATGATTTACTGCGACTGGGGATCAAAACCAGGACCTCATGCATGAGAGTCCGACACGATACCAACTGCACTATGGCCCTGGCTGACAAACAAGACAGAAATATTACTGGGAAAAAAGCTTTAGGGAGTGTTGTTTTTTTTGTGTTTTTTTTTAAATCCAATTACTTAAAATTAGATTTTTGTAAATATTGGAGCTTCTTAATTTTTCAACAAATAATAATTTAATTGTTAGTTTCGTCTATCAAAAACGAGCGTTCTGGTCCAAAAAATGAATTCATACCTCCATGAACAAAATTTTGAGCACGCAGCCATTTTGTATGCTTCCACACAAAATAGTTCCATACTAAAAAGTATCAAAATTTGTAAAATTTTACTTTCTTTCGCTCGATTAAATTATACGAAATGAAGAGAATATTTTTTGTTTTCATGGAGGTATGAACCGCAAAACCTAATCACACTTATGTTTGAATCCGCTTTGTGTATTCATACAGTATGATTAGTTTTTTCGGTTCATACCTCCATGAAAACAAAAAATATTCTCTTCATCTCTTAAATCAAAGAGTGAAACCCATGATGACCAGCCTATTCTTTCCTGTCTAAAAGATCTCTGACCATGGAAAGTGGACATTCTATTTAGATGATTGAATGGGGTTTAACATCACTTTCAACAGTATTTCGGTCATACTGCTGTGGCTGGAGCACCTTACAATGGGTTCCTGGTATGTCTCACACCTGTACTACCACCTACATCTTTTCTGATCCTCCAGTTGCTCATCCCACCTAAATTTACTATTATCCACAATTTAGATGAACAAGTGTAAAATGTTGTTATATGGTGACAAGAAACAAATCTTACTTGGTTTAGGATGAGCTTGTACTGGCTGAGCTTTTTGGATAACCTCCTTAGCTTTAGCCTCTTGTTCTGCCAGTCTCCTAGCCGATTCTTGTCCTTCCTTAAGGAGTCCCTCTTTTGCAGCAGCTTCCTGGGCAGACAACCTCTTTGCTGTTGCCTCGCTCTCTTTCTGAAGTCCCTCCCTTGCAGCTGCCTCTTGAGCAGACAATCTTTTGGCTGTTGCCTCACTTTCCTTCTGAAGTCCCAGCCTAGCAGCCTCTTCCTGGGCAGCCAACCTTTTAGCTGTCTCTTCACTTTCTTTCTGCAGCGATTTCTTTGTTTGCTCTTCCTGTTCAGCTAGCCTTTTTTGTGTCTGTTCACTCTCCTTCTTTAACTGATCTCTTGCAGCTTGTTCTTGTTCTGCAAATTTTTTAGCAGACTCTTCACTTTCCTTTTTCAAATCTTCTCTTGCCTTCTCTTCCTGCTCTTGTAATCGCCTAGCTGTCTCAGCACTTTCTTTCTTCATAGTTTCCATGGCCAATGCCTCTTGGGCTGCAAGCTTTTTGGCTGTTTCTTCACTCTCCTTTTTCATTTCTTCTTTAGCCTTCTGCTCTTGTTCTGCTAATCTCTTCTGACTTTCTTCACTTTCCTTTTGAAGCTGCTCTTTAGCTTGCGCTTCTTGTTCAGCAAGCCTTCTTTGAGTGGCTACCCCTTCTTGTATCAATACTTCTCTAGCATTTTTCTCTTGTTCTTCTAACCTTCTTTGTGTTTCTTCTCTTTCTTTTTCCATATCCTCCTTTGCTTTTGCTTCTTGTTCTGCAAATCTTTTCTGAGCTTCATCTGTTTCCTTTTGAAGCTTTTCCTGAGCTTCACTTGCTTCTTTTTGTATCTTATCCCTATTTTCATTTACTTCCTTTTGCAGAATTTCTCTGTTTTCCTTGACCTCGTTTTGTAAAGTTTGTCTTGACTCTTCAGCTTCTTTTTGTAGTTGTTCCCTAGTTTCATCTGCTTCTTTCTTAAGCTTTTCTCTTGTAGCTTCTTCCTGTGCAGTCAGTCTTTGTTGACTTTCCTCACTTTCCTTTTGTAATCTCATCTTTGCAGTTTCCTCTTGTTGCAAAATATTTCTGTGAGTCTCTTCACTATCCTTTTGTAGACGCTCCCTAGCTTCATTTTCTTGCTTACCAATAGTTTCAAGCGATTGCAATAAGTGTTCATCAATCTGCTTTTTCGTGTCTACTAATTGCTCACTTATCTGTGCTTGAGTTTCATGTAACTGGTTGTCAATTTTTTCTTGAGAGGAAATAAGTTGATCTGACAGAATTTTCTGGTTCTCCTCAACCTGCTTAGATATGGTTTCTTGAGCATTTGTCAAATCATCAGCAATTGAATGTTTTGCATCAGATAACTGGTTAGATAATAGTCCTTGTGATTCAGTTAATTGATTTGAAAGAGTAGTCTGTGATTCCATTAACTGGTTTGCAAACATGGTTTGTGACATTTTTAGCTGTTCAGCTATTGTTTCTTGGGACTGTTTTAGTTGATCTGCAATCATATCTTGAGATTCCTTCACTTGATCTGCAATAGCTTGCTGTGATTCTTTAAGCTGATTTGTGAGAACCTCTTGAGAATCTTTCATTTGGTTAGTAAGGGTCATCTGAGATTCATTCAACTGTTCAGAAAGTATCTTCTGTGAATCTTGGACCTGTTCTCCAAATATCTTTTGTGAATCCTGAAGCTGGTTTGCTATTACAGTTTGTGCATCACTTACAAGCTCTCCAAAAGTGTTTTGAGATTCCTTAAACTGATTAGCTAGAATAGTTTGTGATTCGGTCAATTGATCTACAAGAGTTTTCTGTGACAGCTCTAACTGTTGATTTAAAGCAGACTGTGACTCTTTCAGTTGGCCAGAGACAGTTTCTGAAGCCTCTTGTAGTTTTAGTGACAAGTCTTCCTTAATGTTGTCTTTGTGTGAATCAAGTGCAGCCTGTGCATCTGTCAACTGAATGGAAAATTCCTCATGGGCCAGTTTAATTTGTTCTGCAAACTGCCTCTGTTGTTCTTGCAACCTTAGCCCAAAAGCATCCAGGGACTCCTGCAATAATTTTTCAATCTCTGCTTTGCCTTCTTCGACTTTGTCATTGATTTCTTTCTTTGCTGCATTCAATTCAGATTTGACTGCTCTCTTTGGTGAAGGGGGGCGTCCTCTTTTAGGTGATGGGCTCCTTCTTCTAGATGGAGATCTACCTCTAGGTATTTTTGGAGTTTGAATGTTTATATTTACTTTATCTTTAACATTTTTAGTGACTGTATCATTTCTCTTGAGAATATGTTTAGCATAAGCTACTGATACACCAGGTTCTTCAACAACTTTCTCTTTAACTGAGGGCATTTTCTTTGTTTCTACAGGCTTTTTCTTAGGTTTTGGTTTCTTTTTATTGATATTAATATTAACTTCTATTGGACGACTAGCCGGAACTATAGGATGATCAGGTTCTATATCTGATACCTCATCAGCTGTCTCACAATCCACTCTCTGGGCATGTTTCTCTGCTTTTTTCTCCAAGGATACACTTTGAGAAGCATCTGACACCCCTGCAATCAAAGTTTGAATAAAGTTTTCTGATTTTGCTAGAGTTTCTAGATTGGATTCAACACTGTAATTATATTCTGGTTTGTTTCTTTTCCCTTTGAATTGTGATGCTTCAGCCCTTTGTTTTTCTGGTCTTTTTCTTTGGGAAGGGTATCTTTTTCCAAGAGCTGGTTTGTCTAGACAATTATGTGGTGGTGGATAAAATTTTGCTCTAAGGTATTCCATATCATATTTTTCTTGTTTAGGGACTGCCTTTTTGGATGACACAGGTCGTAGATTTTGAACAGCCTTCACTTGGGATGAAGAAGAATGACCCCAAGCAGTTTTAGGTCTAATTGTGTGATGATTTTGTTTGTCTTGGGCTGTATAACTCTCAAGAAAATCAGGTGCGGATTGAGCAACTGACCTTGAACTATCTCTGGAACAGGAAGACACAGACATTGATGATACCGAAGAAGCTGATCTTTGTAAGCCTTTCTTCTTTTTACGTTTAAATGTGGGTGCTTCAACATCCATGCTGAAATTATCAGTTCCTTCTTCTCTCTCATAATCAGACTCCTCTTGCAGGGCCTCAGCAATGCCTGGCATCTGTATTGTGTCCATTAATATACCATCAACATCAATACCCTCGACTGGTCTATAGTTCTTCACCAGAACCTCGTCCGATTCATCATTATACTCAATTACTGCTGTAATGTTGTCACCAGCACCTTCTGATGTCTCAAGTACCACTCTTTTACCTAATTCATTCACCTGATTCAGTATTTCTATATCTTGGGCACTCTTTATGTCAACTGGGATGGATACACCTACTGAAAGTGAAACATTATTGTGGAAATTGTTATTCTTTGTCTTTGTAAATAGCTTAAAACATTTTGTTTTCTACTTGTTGTCTTTAAAGAAAAACATTAATCATTGCTTTTTAACAAGTGAAACAAAATATAGGATATTCAGTCTGTTCAGGTCTTTCTAAATGAATAAATAGAACTCCTTTGACAAAGATAAGACCCTGCTGAATTCTTTAACTATAAATTTGAATAATGGTGATACAAAATACGAACATACCCTAACCGAATTAAGTTATAATACAGGAAAATACTCTAACCTAAATTAAGTTATAATTAAGGAAAATACCCTTATTGAATATAGTTTTATAATACAGAAAAAAGCCCTAACTGAATTAAGTTATAATAAAGGAAAATATTCTAAGTAAATATAGTTTTATAATACAGAAAAATATCCTAACTGAATTAAGTTATAATACAGAAAAATATCCTAACTGAATTAAGTTATAATACAGAAAAATATCCTAACTGAATTAAGGTATGACACAAGAAACAGAATGAGTCATTCCACCATCAGATTGTTCACTACTCCCTTACCATTATTATTATTATTATTATTTTATTATTGAATTCTTAAGTTTGAAATACATGTGCATGATGGTGGAAAAAAAATGCTTTTCTTAAAATAAAAAAATTGATTTATAAATTTTATGTTGGGGTTAATCAGTGTGTAATTAATTTGTTACAAAATCAACAGCAAACAAAAATTAATTTGGGGGAAAATACATTCAATGAATGATATGACTTAAACAATAATCAAATAATGCAATCTTTATCAGATTATTGAAAATATAAATTCAAGAATTCGGCGGGAGTAATGACAATTGTCCAACAATAGAATGACTATCCATTTTTACTGTAAAGAATTACCTGTTGGTTAAACGAGAGGTTCCACATGTTACAGCAATCTTTCTCCTCATCGTAAACTTCTGTTCTTTCAGTTTCTTTCCATATGTTCTATAATCTTTTACTTCTACTTTGTTCCATTCTTACACAATCATGCTTTTTTATACCCCCTCAAGATTTGTTTGTTTAACCCATTCCCACACAATGACGCTTTTAAATGCCCTTAAATATCAAAAGCTTTGGAAAACATAGTGGAGAATGAAGAAATTGCTTGTCATAAGCAATTTCTTCATTATCCACAATGTTTTCTACCCTGAAAGGCGAAGCTTTTTAATTTTTCATCAACTTAAAATTGTCATCTGCAGCTTCTTTGAATTTGGAATGGTCTAAAATTTTATCATTTTGGAATGGGTTAAGTGGGGTTAATATCACTTTTAACAGTATTTCAGTCATATCGCGGCTACTGGAGGACCTAACAAAGGATTCCTGTTATTTCTCACACTAGCACTACCAATACATCCTTTCCTAGCCTCCAGCAAAATGAAGAAATTTATTGTGTCAAACAATTTCTTCATTTTCCACAATGTTTTGTGGTAAGAGAGATAAAAAAGTTAAATTGTTGTCAGCAACTTCTTTCAATTTTGAATAGTCTAAAATTCTTTCTTTTTTATAAGATTGGTCATAACACAATTGGGATAAAGTGGTATATTTTCTTCCACAGACTTTGTTACTCGCTAGAGTCTACTGTAATTTGAAATTTCAAAAACACTTCATTTCATAATACAACTTTTATATATTCGATAGGTATTTGTATTAACCTAATTAGTTAATACAGATTAAAATCAAATAAGTAGATTAATCTGGTTTTATACTTTCATCTGTGAATTAGAAATAAACAAAGTACATACAAACTTTAATCCAAAAACTATTTGAGCCATCCTGAATGTTAACAACATTAACCCTTTCCTATTCAATCTCTTGTTTTTATGTCCATGTGATTTTATAATTTAGAAAACATTGTAGAAAAAGAAGAAATTGCTTGTAACAAGCAATTCCTTCTTTTTCAACATTTTCTATCCTACTGATTTTTTATTTTTCAAATAAATTCTACTTTAATTTTTTTCTTTTTCAAAACCTTTAAATTTGGACAGGTCTAAAACTTTGTAAAACAGGAGATGATTAACAATTGTCCCATTCCCACACAATCCTGCCTCTCGAGAAAATTTAAGCTTTGGAATACAATTAGGGAAATGAAGTAACTGCTTGTTACAAGAAAATTCTTCATTTTCCACATAGTTTTCTACCAATACAAAGACTATAATATTTTTTTTTCAACCTGAAATTACACTTTGCAACTTGAAAGTGAAAGGAATTGCATAATTATGTAAATTTTTAGTTGGTGATATTTAAAAATTCTTTATCTCTTTTAGTGTATAAATATTGTGGTTAATAAAGAAATTGTCTGTCTCAACAATGTTTTCACAAGCTTTTATCAGCGGTATTGCATGGGAATTAGTTATAGAGTTAAATTTCTAATTATAGGTGATAATAAATTATCGAGGAAAACATGTTTTATCCTTTTTGGATAAAAAAAAAAAAAAAAATCATTTTAAAATCAAATTGTTAGAATGATATAGCGAGTATGGAAAAATGGATTAAATCTAAAAAATGCATGCTTCCTACAGCTGTTTGTGAACAGTACGGAAAAGATTAATGATTATTACTATTTACCCTTGTAATGCTGAGCCTGAATAATTCCTGTTTTTGCAAGAGGTATAAACAAAGATCTGACCACACTTAAATAGAGTGTTATCTTAGTCTACACCACCTGTTTATCCCTTTCAAACCAGAGTGTCTAGTGAGAATCATTTAAAACAGAAGTATTGACTCACAAGAGCTTCCAGTGCTTTCAGCCCTTTGATTTTAATGCAATTCTGAAAATGAATTCGTTCAGCATGACAAAGGATTAGTAATACTCTGTAAAACAAGGCTAATTGTTTTTATTATTCATAATTTGCTAATAATGCGTAGATAATGCTTTCCTATTGGCATGATAATTAAAAAACGAAATTGGTTTCGACAGTTAAAACAGTTAACCCTGTTATGCTGGTCCCAGAATATTCCTGCTTTGGGAGGAGGCATAGAGAAAGATCAGCCTGCACATATGTGCAGTCTGATCTAAGTCTAAACCACCTGTTTGTCCTTTTAAATCCAGAATTGTCCGTAAGATCAATTTTCAAACTAAATATTGACCCTGACAACCAGACCTACAGTGCAATCAGCTCTTTGATTTTAATGCATTTTATTCAGCATGCTAAGGGTTAATCTTTTATTATTTTAGCAATATTGGAGAAAAAGCGTGTGTTTTACCATTTAATTTTACAGAGTCTTGCTTAATTGCTTCTAGCTTGAAATAAAGATACAATTTAAGGAAAAAATGGACTATAAGTGTATTAGAATAAAGTATGAATATACATATTACTTAAGTCAAGTATTAATCAAATTAAGTTAAAATAATGTTCCTGGTACCTAATAAATATATTAATCCATTCCTACACAATCCCTCCTTTTGACACATCTCAAGAAAAAAGCTTCTAAAATGAAGAAATTGCTTGTATGAAGCAATTTTTTCATTATCCACAATGTTTTCTATTAATTAAATTCTTTCATCTTGAAATTGTCGTCTGCAGCTCCTTTCAATTAGGACTAGTCTAAAATTTTGTCATCTGGTATCCTGAGTGATTACACAAACCTTTAACTCATTACCAGACAACAAAATTAGACATGTCTAAATTCAAAGAAGTTGCAGACAATAATCATTAGTTGATGAAATTTTAATTGTTCACTATGCTTTCCAAGCTTTTTTTCCTTAGAGGGACGGGGAGGGGTGATTGTCTGCTGGAAATGGGTTAAGTTGAACAATTAGATTCAATATATGATCAATATTCAATATTGTCCACACACTATCAATGATGTCATCAATACTTAAATTTTGCCATGCTAGAAAGACTTTCAAATTATTTTAAGCAATGCACATTAAAGCCAGTATTTCCAAATAATAATTTAACACAATCGTCTCACAAACAATATATTCATAGATATTCTGTTTCACACCAGAAAGGGCAGAAATTGCATGAGACTTGACTATCACCAAGAGTGATTCAAATACCCCCAATGGCTCAATGACACACAAAAAAAATCATTTAGGCTCATGAAAAAAGCCTTTTTCAACCCTTGTCATGCTGCAACCGGAATAATCCGGTTTCGGCAGGAGGTGTAGATAAAGATCAGCCTGCACAAAAGTGCAGTCTGCTCTTGGTCAACACCTCCTGCTTGTACTTTTCCTGCCAGAGTTGTTTATGAAATTGATTTCTAAAGAAATATGGATTTTTGAACAACAAGTTCTATTAGTGCTTTCAGTCCTTCTATTTGACAGCAATTCAGTAAGGTTATTTATACAGCATGACAAGGGTTAAGATTATTCAACAAAGTACATAACACTGAGAAAAGCAACAGACTGTAACCAAAACAAGAGCAACGCCCACAGGTGCCAATGCTCGGCTGCAGGTGCTGGATAATGCAAAAATTTTAAGTCGAAAAGGGGCATAACTCTTACAAAAATGCTTTTAGTTATCCCCTTTAATAGTCTAGATAGCTCTTGTGATGGTCAATACACATGCCAAGTTTCATGAGGATATCTTCAATAACAACAGAGATATGACCAAGGTTAAAGTTTGTCACGCCACGCCAACGCCGGTGCGAACAACGAACTGGTAGTACCTGTCAATCAGCTAGTACATCTAACCATGGCTTCCGTTCATTCCTCACACAACTACAACCACAATATTTAATCAAAGTCGCCAGCTCCTAATCCAACTTAGCTGCACCAACTTCAGTCCTCATTAATTGATTGAATAGGAATTATCGCCACTTTCAACGGTATTTCATTCATATCACGGTGGCTGGAGCACCTAATAATGCATTCCTGGTATTTCTCACACCAGTACAACCATTAAATCCTTTCCTAGCCTCCAGGTGCTATCCCACTTAGGTTTACAATAATCCACCCATTGGTGAGAAACAAATGTCGGAAAGGATAAGTGCCGTCACTAGGGATCAAACGCACTACATTCCACGCCTGACAACTGGGTGTCTAAAGCACCACCAACCGCGCCACAACAGCGGCTCAGTCCTCATCAGTCAGAGACTCATGACCCAGGATGCATGACTTTGTCCAATGTTTGAAAGAATGTTTGGCGAGTTGTGGCTCAAACTCAAAACCCCAGGATTAAGAGCACAGCATGATCTAGACTAAGCTGACCCTCTGAGTAACTGTTTTTATTCTTTTCAATATAGTATGCCATTAATCTCCTTGAGCCATGCCCCTCATGAGCAAAGCTCATGAAAACCTTGCGGAAAATGGAGAAAAGACAGATATATTTGAATTCACATCAACTTTGAATTGTCGTCTGCAAATCTTGTGAAAACATTTTAGAAAAAAGAAGAAATTGTTTGACAGCAATTTCTGCATTTTCCAGATTGTTTTTGAGTTGGATTTAATGCCACTTTCAGCAGTATTTCAGTTATATCACCACAGCTGGAGCACCTAACCAAAGATTCCTGGTATTTCTGACACCAGTACTACCACTACATCCTTTCCCAGCCTCCAGCTGCTAATTCAGTTTAAATTATAATTATCGGCCCATTGGTGGGAGACAAAAATCTGAATAGGAAGGATAAAACTCTGGACCTCATTGAGAATCTGACGCCTTACTACTGTGCTATACCCAACATTCAACACTGTTCATTTGTATTATTGTTATATATTGGGTCAACACACTTGATTATATGTATAGGTTCTTTTAAAAGTGAGGAGAGCTTTAAACATTAATCCCTGTCATGCTGAAATATAAATCCCTACAAAATTGGATCAATCAACTCATTACCAGATGGCAAAATTTCAAACTGGTCCAAATTGAAAGGGGTTTCAGATGACTAAAGTGTATGAAAATATTGAATTTTTCAACTTTCTTGGTAGAAAACATTGTGAAAAACAAAAAATTGCAGGTTGCAAGCAATATTTTCTCATTTGTTTTTCGCCAGGGTGTCAAACAGCATCATAGTGTGAAATTGTTAAAGTCAAAGATATGAAAGCACTAGATGCACCCAATGTGGATTAATATTTATTTTGAAAAGTAATCTTATGATTCTGGCTTAAAAGGGACAAGTAAGTGGTGTAGCCTAAGATCAGACTGCATATATCTGCAGGCTGATCTTTGTCTATACCTCCTGCCAATGCAGGAATATTCCAGGTTCAGTATGACAAGGGTTAAATATATTTTGAACAATAACATTAAATGTCAACATAATAAAAGAAGACAACAATAACTGGGCAAAGGCAGACTGACATAATTTGGAAGAGATGACAGAACTACATCGACCAAACTTTAAAGAGTCTGGTATTTTCAACAAGCATACCCAAATACAGGTGCTCTCAACACTTGACTGTCAGGTCGTAGATAAGAAATAAACAAGAGGGCCATTGGCCCTGAGGCGCTCACCTGAGATAAAGGCTCTTTTTCTTTCAACATTCTAATTTCATGTTAAGGTTAGGATTATGATACAAGTTATGGAATTTCAATTCTTTTAGCAATTTTCAAAGGGGACCACCTCAGGAACATTTCTGCTAAATTTAGTTCAAATTGGTCCAGTAGTAAGGGAGGAGATGTCAATTAATTTTTTTTTTTTTTCAAAATAAGCCCCACCCGCCTGGGGATCCGCCCCTGGGGACCCGAGGATCATGATTGTAGCTATTTTGAAAGAAGTCAATATACTGATGCTTCATGCAAAATATCAAGGCTCTATGCCTTCTGGGTCAGGAGGAGATAATTTTTAAAGATTATTTTAAAATTTCACCCTTTTTGCCAGGGCAACCAGAGTTTTTAACGGAATTTCAATTTTCAAAGGGGACCACCTCAGGAACATTTCTGCCAAATTTAGTTCAAATTAGCCCAGTAGTAAGGGAGGAGATGTCAATTTAAAATTGTTCTTTATTTCAATATTAGCCCCGTCCACCTGGGGATCTGCCCCCGGGGACCCGAGGATCATGATTGATGCTATTTTGAAAGAAGTCAATATACTGATGCTTCATGCAAAATATCAAGGCTCTATGCCTTCTTGTTTAGGAGAAGATTTTTAAAGAATATTTTAAAATTTCACTTTTGTTGCCATAGCAACCATAGTTTTTAATGGATTTCAACTCTTTTACCAATTTTCAAAGGGGAACACCTAAGGAACATTCAGGGCATGAAAATCTGATTATAGAATTTAATGGTAAAGAGTCAAACAGTTGTTGAGGTTTAAGCCATTCTTGCATAATCTTGACGCTCCTCAAGAAAAAAGTTCACAATAGCAAGGTTGAATATATAAATAGCTTTGACAAGCAATTTCTGCATTTTCCAAATTGTTTTCTACCCAGAAAGACAAGTATTTGAATTAATATCAACTTGAAATTGTTATCTGCAACTTCTTTGATTTGGCCAAGCCAAAAATTTTTTTGTTGTAACTCTTGACATGCTGAACCTGGGATATTCCTGTTTTGGCAGGAGGTATAGACCAAGATCAGCCTGCACATATGTGCAGTCTGATCTTAGTCTACACCATTTCCTTTCCCTTTTAAGCCAGAATTGTTTAAAAAGATAAATTTTCGAAATGAATATTAACCAACAATTAATGATTCCAGTGTTTTCAGCCCTTTGATTTTTAAATGAAATTCTGTAGAGGATTCTATTCAGTATGAGAAGGGTTAGGTTCATCATTGTCAAGAACAAATGAGCCCAATAATTTTGAAATCACGTGACCTTCAGTTGTGACCTTGGCTTAGGGATAATCCAAAAACTTTACGCATGACACTAGTACTAACTATTCCAAGTTATTTTGAAATGTAGACAATATGCTCCAGACAAGAATGGACTCACTCATTAACCCAACCACCTATACACTCACATACGGACAGATATAGCTTTGATTGCTTGAATGGGTTTAACGCTACTTTAAACAGTATTGCAGTCATATCCTGGCAGATGGAGCACCTAACAATGGATTCCTGATTGAACTACCACTACATCCTTTCCCAGCCTCCAGCTGCTCATCCCACTTAGGTTTACGATTATCCATCCATTGATGGGAGACATATGTCGGGAAGGATATCTGCCGCCACTGGGGATCGAACCCATGACTCAGTGTCGAAATTGGTGGGAGACAGAGGTAACTCTATATAATTATGCTGTTACCATTACATGAAACAGGCTTCCTAGAATATCATTCAGGGAAGAGAAAAATATTGTACATCTAAAATCTATCTTTCCTCATTTTGATTATATTCTACTTATGGTCTTCAACTTACATTTCAATTAGAAATACTGTTAGTTTTAAACCTTGTCATGCTGAACCCGGAATATACCTCTTTCGACAGGAAGTATAGACAAAGATCAGCCAGCACATAAGTGCAGTCTGATCTTAGTCTACACCTCCTGTTTGTCTCCTTCATTCCAGAGTAGTTTATGAAATTAATTTTCATTGTAATTTTTTCCCTTAACTTGTGCTTCCAGTGCTTTCAGGCCTTTGAATTTGTTTACAAATTTGAAGAAAGATTTTATTCAGCATGACAAGGGTTAATTTTTGTGCCATTGTAATAGCTAAGGTTAATTAAAACGCCTTGTCTTTTCTGCATTGTGCAGTGCTGTGCAGTGCAGGCACTAAGCAGAGTTAACCCATTACCAGGTGACAACATTTTAGACTGGTCCAAAATGAAAGAAGTTGCTGACAACAAGTACAAGATAACGAAAAAAGTTAAGTTTTATTTTTTTGGAAAAACAGCATTGCAAAAATGAAGAAATTGCTTATAACAAGCAATTTCTTCATTTTCCACAATGTTTTCCGAAAGATTTTTCTATGATGTCTAGGAATGGGTAGCTGTGTCAAGATTAAAGCCAAAAGTACCAAACAATTCTATGCTTTCATGAAATAAAGAAAGAAATTAAAAAAAACAGCAGATATAAAAGGTGTTGCTTAGACAAGCAATTTCTTTTTTTCATACTTATTATTTCTATAGTATGCAATATTAATAACCATTAACCCTTTCCTGTTTTGGAAAAAATTAAACCTGTCCAAATTCAAAGGTTTTGCAGACGATAATTAAAAGTGGGTTCAATTTAAAATATAGCCATTCATTGGGGTAGAAAATACTGTGGTAAAAGAAGAAATTGCTTGCCACAAGCAATTTCTTCTTTTACCACAATGTTTTCTCAATTATAAAATCACAGGGACGTAAAAACCAGGGATTGGACAGGAAAGGGTTAACCAGATGCCAAAATTAAGAGTGGTCTAAATTGAAATAAGATGCAGATGACATGTTTTAGTTGATGAAATGTATAAAATCTTTTTCTCTAGGGGGTAGAAAACATTGTTCCTGTGATTTTATACTCGAGAAAACATTGTGGAAAAAGAAGAAATTGCTTGTAACAAGTAATTTCTCATTTTTTCCACAATATTTTCTACCACATAGGATGGTTTCATTTCAAAAAGCATCCAGTTTTATGTCGTCTGCAACCTCTTTCAATTTGGACTAGTCTAAAATTTCCAAAAACAGGAAATGGATTAATCATTAACCTATTATGCTCCTTAAAATTTATATAAAAGAAAACATTGTGGGGAAAGGAACAAGCAATTTTTTCCATTTCTTGCAATGATGCTACCCAGTGTTTGGCATTTTAACCCTTGTCATGCTGAATAAATTACCTTACTGAACTGCTGCAGAATCAAAGGGCTGAAAGCACTGATAGAACTTGTTGTTCAAAAATTAATATTTCTTTTGGAATTCAGCTTCATTAACATCTCTGGCAGGAAAAAACAAGCAGTAGGTGTAGACTAAGATCAGACTGCACATATGTGCAGGCTGATCTTGGTCTATACCTTCTACCAAAACCAGAATATTCCGGGATTAAGGGTTAAAAGCCATCTGAATTGTTGTTTGCAACTTTTTAAATTAGAACCTGTCCCAAATTATGTCCATTGGTAATGGATTAATATTGCACAATTATTTTCTTTCACGGTCATTTTTAACCATTTCATTTTGGAGAGGTTGGTGGTTTTGTGTGTTTGTTTGGTAAGAGTTAAGCCGTTTTGAGCTGTTGGTTTAATGCAATGTACACAAACTAAAACAAAATAAAAACAAAATAAATTATATCGACGAAATAATACAAAACTATGCACAAAATCTGTAGGAAAGCATGCTCAGGAATATTACGTGTATTGAGACAAAAAACAGCATTCAAATTTCACAGGTGACCACTTCAAAAAGACCAAAATGTTCTCAAACAGTTCATAAGTAGTATTCCAATGAATGACATTTTTAACGAAAATATTACTTTTCAAAGCACTCTAATTCAGAGGTTGCTGTGTTGTTTCTTTCTTTTTATAGTGCTGAAATATTGATATGCTCGGATAAGAATGGCAAATGATATGATAGAATAACTTTAGCTCTGATGTTATAACATTACAGGGAGCCCTTGAATCACTCAACCAGCCTGAAATTACCAGCCGCAGCTGTCAATCAAGGAATATATCAACCAATCAAATCATTCATTCACCCTGGAATTAAGCTTTGAAAACCGCCATTGGCTGCCATTTCAGTGCAAAACATTTTTGTTGGTTTGGCAACTTAAACATCATAACTACAGCTTATTCAAGCTGCAGTTATGGTGTTTAGGTCACCAACAAACAATTCTACTAATTTGCTACAGTGCTACTGGCCATAAATTTGCAAAAGATTTCACAGTTTAAATCAAAGTGGGACTTCCTGTCGGAGTCAGTGGGTCCGGCAAAAGGAGTAAGTGGGTAGGGCCAATGGTTGGTCAATTCATCTATCATACCAGAAATACAGTTTTCTTTAACACAGGAGTCAACTCATTTTAAGAAGAAATTACTTAAAGGGAAGCAACTTTCTTTTGTACACCAAATATTCTCAGTCAAGTAGTATCAATTATTTCCCTTGCATGTTTTTTATCTGATCAGTTGTTTTTGAAGGAATCTGATAAAAGAACCAAAGGGTCATTCCTGTAAAATTTGGTTGAAAACCATCCTCTAGTTTCAAAGAAAAAAAATCAATTTTTTGAGAACATTCATTCAATGTATGGAATTTAGCCCAGCCCATAGATGCCATGTTTTTCATCTGATCACATGTTTTAAAGGAATCCGATAAAAGGTCATCAAAGGATTTTGCTATTGAAATATGATTTAAATCCATCCACTTGTTTCCAAGAAGATTTTCAAAGTTTTCAATATACACCATATATTGAAATAAGCCCAATTCATATAAGCCATGCTTTCTATCTGATCAAAATTCTTCGAAGGAATCTGATAAAGGGTCACCCAAGGATCATTCTTGTGAAACTAGGTTCTATTTCTGTTATATCACGATAGCTGGAGCACCTTACCATGGATTCCTGGTTTTTCTCACTCCAGTACTACCACTACATCCTTTACAAGCCTCCAGCAACTCATACCACTAGGGTTCACAATTATTCATCCATTAGTGGGAGACAAAGATTTTTTCCACGGCTGGGGATCAAAACCCCGGACTTCATAATTGAGAATCCGATGCCCTACCACTGCGCTATGGCCATGGTCATAGTTCCATTCATCGAGTAACGCTTTTTCAGTAAAGTCAAATGAGAATTAATCAAATACATTTCATTTATCAGTAACTTTCTCAGTCTTTTTAAGCTTTACTATTTTCAAATAAATTTGATGCAAATTTCTTTTCTAACACACAGTTCATATATTATAACTGTTTTAAGTGTTGCACAATTTGAAAAAAAATATGTCAAATAAGATATTGCTTACTACTTTTATTCTACACAAAACACAAGTTGCTACAAAATCAAAATGGTTATCTTAATTATTAACGTAATTATCTATTTTGAAGCATGAATTGAATTAACAGTAAATCAAGACACAAACAGTTGATAGAACATCGTTCAGAAGAGCGTACCATAGAAGCCAAGCACATTACCATAGGGTAAAGCAAATACCATTGAAAATTAAAACATGAAAACAAAATTTTCTCATTAATCTTGCATGAAGAACCACTATTTCTTAACACATAACCTTTGATATAAACATTCAACTTTGTCTGTCCATTGATTTCATTTTGTACAGGACTGTAAATGTTTTCGACAAGCAATGACTTAGAATTGTTTTTGGGTTTTTTTATCGTATGATAAGAAATAAGAATATTGTGCACAAAGTTTGAAATAAGTCCATGAAATATTCAAATGATCCCATTAAAAGCTCCTTTAGTTAATACACACACATTTAAATTACACCACAGATAATTTTCACAGTTTTGAATAACTAAACCAATTTTTCGCAATTCAAATTTTAGAGTTTTTGAAATGGCCGCCTGAAATGCAAGTCACATGACCTTAAAGATAAAAGGTCACATGGCTGCATCATTCACTTTTTGTCACCGTTTTGGCTGCCATTCTTGGCACAGGTGTCACTCTTCTATTTCGAATCTGTCAATTTATTTGATAGACAAAATAATGAAATTAAATAAAGTCTTATTATAGAAACAAATATCTGGATTGTTTGGTTAAAATTAAAGATTTTAAAATCAAGTCATTTACAATTTTAAAGACAAAGTAAAGAAACATGCTATAAAGGAAGAAAAACACAGGATATAGACACAAATTGTCGATGCATGTGCAAAAATGTCGTAACTATAGCTTTATTCAAGCTGTAGTTACAACATTTTGCAGGTCCAATGATAAAGCAATGGGATAAAAATTATTTTCCCATCTCTATCATTAGCTCCAAATTGAATTATTTTCGAGATAGCCCCTCAAGATTAACAATTGGGAAAACATTGTGGAAAATGAAGAAATTGCTTTTGACAAGCAATTTCTTCTTTTTTCACAATGTTTTCTTTCCAGAAAATTGAAAAACCTAAAATTTCATAAACTTTCAATTGTCATCTGCATCTCCTTTCAATTTGGACCACTCTTAATTTTTGTTATGTGGGAATGGGTTAACTCATAACTAGAGAAGAAAACTCTGGACTGGTCTAAATAAAAAGAAATTGCAGAAGACATAGCAAAATGCATTCAAATTGAAATATAAGTAGATTAGGGTTGAAAATATTGTTATTAGCAATTTCTTCATTTCCCACAATATTTTCTACCCTATAGGATAGTGAAATTTTCAATAAAGTTCACTTTAAATTTCCATTTGCAACCTCTTTCAAATTGGACAAGTCTAAAATCTCCTAAAACAGGAAAGGGTTAATCAAGCTTTAGATAGATGAAAATGAAGGAGAAGTAAATACGGTTGATCTTTCTCTAGCCACCACATCTATTAAGCCCTTAACCCGTTATCAGACGGCAAAATTTTAGACTGGTCCAAATTCAAAGGAGTTGCAGACAGCATTTTAAAGTTTATGAAATTCTAGATTTTTCAACTATTTGGATAGAAAACATTACGTAAAATGGAAGAAATTGCTTGTTACAAGCAATTTCTTCATTTTACATAATGCTTTCCAAAGTGTTTTTCTTGAGGGACGTCAAAAAGCATCATTATGTGGGAATGGGTTAAGAAGTGTAAGCAATTTATCCTTTTTCCACCATGTTTTCTCAAGTATAAAATCACAAAGTCATAAAATCCGGGGTAATTACAAGATTTACTGTTGAGAAAAAGTTATGGATAGTGCAAGACAGTTAGTTGACACTCCCATGGGCTTTATACATATATATACATAAAAAATAAACTAACCTTCATCCTCAAAATCATCCTCGTAGTTATCTGAAAAGGGACAAAAAATCATTTGTTAACCCTTGTCATGCTGAACCCAGAATATTCCGGTTTTAGCAGGTGGTATAGACAAAGATCAGACTGCACATCATTCCCACACAAATATAAAAATTTCATCTTGAATAGGCTGGTAGTAATTGGCAACGTTAAGTTTTTTGGCTAAGTTTTGTGCAGACAGACATGACGGATGGACAACGGTAAAACAATATGCCCCCGATCTTTCAATGCAAGGGCAAAAAAATACCACTTTGCTTGTCTTAAAACAACCAGACCTAAGATAAACCCTTGTCATGCTGAAGCCAGAATATTCCAGTGGTAACAGGTGGTATAGACAAAGATCTTAGTCTACACCTCCTGTCTGTTCTTTTTCAAACCAGAGTTGTTTAAGAAATTATTTTTCAAAAGGAGTATTGACAACCTAACAGCAAGTACTACCAGTGCTTTCAGCCCTTTGATTTTATACGATTCTGAAAAGGATTTTTTTTCAGCATGACAAGGGTTAAGAGATTAGAGCAAATACTGTAGAGCCAATTTTACAGAGAGCAACACATTGTAGGTGCTTGACACTCTGCTGTTAGCTGCTGGATAGAGAAGGCAGATTCACGGCAGAAAAGGGACATAATTTATTTGCTTAACCCTTTCCTGTTCAATCCCTGGTTTTTACCTCCCTGTACTTGAGAAAACATTGCGGGAAAAGAAGAAATTGCTGTTATGAATGTTTTACAATATTTTCTATCCCAGAATACCAATATTTTTAATATTTCTTCCAATAAAAATTGTTGTCAACAACTTTTTTGAAATTGTACCAGTCTAAAATTTGATCTTTTGATAATGGGCTATAGCTAAAATTATCTCAGAAATGGCCAATCTATGTTTTAACACCTTACCACTCAGCCCCCGTATTTTTCCGTCCCTCAAGAAAATTTTTTCGAAAATGAATTGATAATGGAGAAATTGTTTATAACAAGCATTTTCTTCTTTGTCCATAATGTCTTCTAAATGAAAACACAGAGACTGTTCAAATTTCACCCACTAAAATTATAATCTGCATCTTTTTTATTTAAGACCAGTCGCAAATTTACTGGTAATGGTTTAGGTTACACCAATTTTTCTTTTGCACATCAAAATTAGGGTAGTGAATCTACAAGATTCTGTAATAGACTTTCGACCCATTACCACGAGAAAATTATAGACTGGTCCAAATTGAAAGAAGTGTCAAATCGATGCTATGTAGAAATCTGTCTTTTCAGGTAAATAACATTGTGGTCATTGAAGAAATGTTCAAACTTTTTTTCTTGTGCAGGCTGATCTTTGTCTGTATCTCCTATCAAACCCGGAATATTCCGGGTTAAGAATGACATGGTCTAATGTAGTTTTAAAAGTAATTTTTATTCATTAGCACAAAAAAGGTTCCTAGCCTATTTCAGGATTTAAATCCTTGACTTTTTCTGTTTGAAAATTTTGTTAAATAACAAGATGGCTGTAAGGTAGTAAAGACTGAGATCAGATTGTATTTCATTCTTGCTAAAAAGTCTTTCAGGAATAGCTGAGTGAATAAATGCGAGATAAACTTAAAAATGTGTGTGTGTCGATATAAACATAACAACTACATCTCATAAAACAAGCAGGCAAAAGTGTAACAGGTTGAGACAAATAAATAATAAAACAACATTTTGTGGTCATTGAAGAAATTTTCAAACTTTTTTTTTGAGAGGGGTGTGTGTGTGTCAAGAAGGGTCATTGTGTTGGGATGGTTTAAAGTTGATGGTTCACAAATGCTTCTTATAAACACATGTCTTGAAATTAAAAGGATTTACAATCTTGGTTTTAAAGAAATTTGTTTTTACATTTTTTTACAATAGACAAGAAAAACTAGCAAAGGAGTTGAATCAGTTTTGAGGCTATTCTATTATTCGTTACATATCCTCTATAAACAGTAAACTTTTATTAAATAAGACCAGAGATGTTTCTAAAATCGATTTTCAAAGAAATATTGAGCCGCAATCAGTCCTTCATTTGCTTTCATAGTTTGATTTTAGCCTTTGTCATGCAGGATAAATCCATTTTGGAATGGCATTAAAATCAAAGTGATGAAAGCACTATCAGTACTTGTTGTTCAATCATCAATATTTCAACAATTCAATTTCATAAGCAAATCTGGTATGAAAAAGACAAACAGGAGCTGTAAACTAAGATCAGACTGCACTTATGTGCAGGCTGATCTTTGTCTATATCTCCTGTCAAAACCGGAATATTCCGGGTTAAGAATGACATGGTCTAATGTAGTTTTAAAAGTAATTTTTATTCATTAGCACAAAAAAGGTTCCTAGCCTATTTCAGGATTTAAATCCTTGACTTTTTCTGTTTGAAAATTTTGTTAAATAACAAGATGGCTGTAAGGTAGTAAAGACTGAGATCAGATTGTATTTCATTGTTAAAAAGTCTTTCGGGAATAGCTGAGTGAATGAATGCGAGATGAACTTAAAAATGTGTGTGTGTGGAAATAAACGTAACAACTATATCTCATAAAACAAGCAAGCAAGTGTAACAGGTCGAGACAAATAAATATTAAAACAACATTTTGTAAATTAGATAAACTGGATACATATTGTTGTGACAATCAAAAAACTATATTGGAATCAAGCCAAAAATTTTTTCAATATCGATGGTTCAATGCAAACAGTTGTAACTGCCTATTATGCTTATAGACTGTTACAAACTGTTTCTCGCTGAACCATCGAATGATGCTAAGAATCCAATACAGGGTTCATATCACTTCTACATCAAAGTATTCCATTTATCATGTACCAACAAATTTTTACTATATAAGATATTAGAAGCTTATGAGACTTGCCTAAAATTTACCTGTAAAAATTCCAATAACATTATTTTTCTCAGTGCGACGTCCTTTTACTGAGAAAATGCTGTCATATGACATTGTCTGTACCAGTTCAGTGCACATCTAATACCGATATTTTTTGGCAAGTCCGATTTTGTCCAAGAGCAATGAATGATTGATTGATTGATTGATTGATTGATTGATTGATTGATTGATTGAATGGGGTTTTACACCAATTCTAACAGTATTTTAGTCATATAGCAGTGGCTGGAGGACCTAATAATGGATTCCTGTTATTTCTCACACAAGTACCCAGTACCACTACATCCTTTCCTAGCCTCTAATGACATCCCATGGTTGAAGATTGGGAGTCTGATGCGCTATTGACTGTGCTATGATGGCTGCCCATAAGCAATGAATGTATCTTATAAGTCTATTTAGTAGGTATATAATAAATTGATTGATTGATTGAATTGGGTTTATTGCTGCTTTTAACAGTATTTCAGTCATATTGCTGCGGCTGGAGCACCTAACAATGGATTCCTGGTATTCGTCACACCAGTACTACCACTACATCCTTTCCTAGCCTCCAGCTACTCCCACTTAGGTTTACGATTATCCACCCATTGGTGAGAGACAAATGTCGAAAAGAATATGTGCCACTGTCAGGGATCAAACCCATGACGTCCTATGATTGAAGATTAGGAGTCTGATGCGCTACCAACTGCACTATGACGGCAGCAGGTATATAGTAAAATGTAATATAATAATATAATTGTAATGATATATATCTATACAAAACAAGAGTATTAGATAAATACAGATGGAGTAAAAATGTGGCAGTGCTGCAAAACACAAGTTTGATTAAAGGCATTGTCACACATAGTCCTTCTTCAAGAGTATTAAATAAAAACAGTGGTATGGAAATACAGGTTTTCTGCAATTGTCGTCAGACAAGTAGGACAAGATTTTCTGGTCTAGTCCAGAGTTAAAGTGATATTGTCTGCAAAAATGTGATGAGATAAATTTTGAGAAAGCACTGTGGTTAAGAAAGACAGCTTTTTTTTTCATTAACCACAATATTTCTACCCTTCAATGTAAAGATCATTTTAATTTTCCAATAAAGAATGGTTTACCATTCCAAGATTTACTTTTCCCCTGACAGGTAGCCTTGAAAAAAGAACCTGTCTGCAAGTTTGAAAGTGCATGTCTGACAAGTCCGGCATGGGCATTTCACACTCCTGTCAAATGTTGTTGTTTTTCCATTAAACATAAAGCTCTATGTTTCAAGTTTCTATTTTCAGTTATACACAAGAGATGATATATGTTAAAATTCATCTTTTGAAAAAACCTGATACAAGATATTACAAATACCACTCTGCAAGACTCAAGAATAACGCAAACTTACAACAGAAAAAGTACAGGTGAAAATGCATCAAAATGTGACTGAAATAAATAATAACCACAATATAGCATGCTTTTAAAATATCTAATCACCCTTTTCCTTTCCATTTGGTTTTGCTGTCCTATTAAGTTCATCTCCATCTATCCCATTTGATTTTGTCAAAGATTTGTTACTATCCTTGTTCAGTTCAACATCTGTATTGATATCCCTATCACCTTCAGTTATATTTTCTACAGGCATGACTTCTCTTTGTGAACCACTTATCTCTTGATCACTTGCTTCAGATAGAGACTGATGGGCTTCTTCAAGAGGCTCTTCAGATTTATCGCTTTCTGATGTTTTTTTGTTTGCTTCCCCTTTGTCTTCTTGAATTTCCTCTGCAACAGAATCTGTTTTGTTATCAGACTCTTGCCGCTGAGTGCTATTTTTCTTTGCCAGAGGAATGTCGTTGGCCTTAGATTTCTCCGATTGCTCGTTAAATATATCCTCCTCTATTTCATAATCGGTATCTTGATAGTCAGCATCTTTCTTAGAAATGTAATTTTCATTGTCTGTGTCATTTCTACTCTTTTTCTCTGTTGGAATTTCAGTCTGATCATAACCATTTATATCCAAATTACTAGTACCTGCAATTTCTGATTTTTTTTTCAAAGATTTATCTTGGTCAGGTTCAGTTGGAGTATCTTTATCGTCTTCAAAATCATCTTGGTATTCATCATTTTGTTCATTCTCTATGTCACTATTTCCTTCTACTTCAACTTTACTTTCCTTTTCTACTGGAGAATCTTTCAAGGGAGTTAAACCAGTCTTAGCTTTCTCTTTGTCATGAGGAACAAATTTATCTTTGATTTTCTTTTCTTTATGAGAGTTTTCAGTCTTTGATTGATCATTTTCATCTTCCACAGATATCACAATATTCTTCTGAGATTCATAATCCTCTTCTGATAGCATTAAGTAAATTATGAGAATAGGAATATGTTAGAAAAATGAGATATGAGATGTAGATATAATACTGTTTGTATATCCCATTACCAGACAGCAAAATTTTAGACTTGTCCAAATTTAAAGGAGTTGCAGTCGACAATTTAAAACTTATCAAATATTGGATACTTTTTTACTTTTGGAGTTGAAAACATTGCTGATAATGAAGAAATTGCTTGTAACAAATGCATGGCTGTGTGATAATGGGTTTATCTATCAAATACCTAGGGATATAATACCAACAAGAGCACAACATTATGATGCCTAATTGATGAAACCCAGCTGTCAATCAAATAAATAATTGACCAAACGTTCAGTTTGAACTCTGAATTTGGCCGCCATTTTGGTGAATAATTTATGTTGGTTTAGCAACATAAACATTGAAACCATAGTTTATTCAAGCTGTAGTTATGATGTTTAAGTTGCTGACCAAGCATTCTACTTATTTGTAACTTGCTACTGGCCATAAATTTTGCAAAATAATACGATTAAAAATTGAAGCGGAACTTCCTGTCGCAGTCAATGGGCAGGTTCAAAGGAATCAGTGGACGGGGCCAGCAATTGGTCAATTATCGATATTAGGTGCTTGAAAGCTAAATAATAACCCTTGTCATGCTGTATAAAGTACCTTACTGAATTGCCGTAAAATCAAAGGGCTGAAAGCACTGATAGAACTTGTTGTTCAAAAATCAATATATCTTTTAGAAATCGATTCATTAACGATTCTGGCAAGAAAATTACAAACAGAAGATGTAGACCAAGATCAGACTGCAATTATGTAGATCTTGGTCTATACCTCCTGCCAAAACCGGAATATTCCGGGTTCAGCATGACAAGGGTGAAGAAGAACTAGAAATATGTCACCAACACTGTAGTAGTAAATAGCAAAACTTAGCAAGATGTAGAGTTTTCTCTACATGGAAGCAGTTCAAGAATATGGGTTGCTAATTTGGAGGGGGTTTTGGGAGTTGGAAGGAGGAGATCCAACTCAGGAAATGGGAGATTTTCTTAGTGGATATATGGAAACCAGTACACAATGGTAAGTTTGTCTCTAATCTTGTAAGAACTGTTAACACCGTAAACATCCCCACCAACATCCTTGTTTATACAGGCCTGAGCTAGTGATACACTGTGAAACAAGGGATTTCCTCATTTTCAACATTTTCTACCCGAAAAGACTATCAATATTAACCCTTATCATGATGAACCCAGAATATTCCTGCCTTTGCAGGAGGTATAGACTAAGGTCAGCCTGCACATATGTGCAGTCTGACCTCAATCTATGCCACCTGCTAATCAGTTTACACCAGAATTTGTTATAAGATAAATTTTCAATATACATATTGACCAATAATTTGGTACATCCAGTGCTTTTAGCCCTTTGACTCTAATTTAATCCTGTTGTGGATTTAAAATTCAGCATGACAAGGGTTAATACTCTACCATTTTTAATTGCTGTCTGCAACTTTCTTGATTTTGCACTAGTTAATTTGTTCATTTGAATGGGGTTTAACACCATTTTTAATAGTTTTTCAGTCACATTGAAACACCTAACCATTTATTCCTGGTTTTTCTAGCACCAATACTAACAAAACATTTTTTCAAAGCCTCAAGTTGCTCATCCCACTTAGGTTTACAATCATCCACCCATTGGTTGGAGACAAAATTTATGTCAGAAAGGACATTCGCCAAGACCAGGGATCAAACCCAGGACCTAATGATTGAGAGTTGGGCGCCTCGGTAGCAGTTTTCACCAGTCAAAAATGTCTGTATCTGGTAATGGTTTAAAGATAGAATAAACCTTTTACTGAATAAATACGTTATAATTATTCAACATAAGTGATACAAGTCACATGATTATATATTCTGACACATAATATATCAAAGATAAATGGCTACACTGAAATCGAAAAAGCCATAGATAAGATAAGTGCATAAAGAATAATTATAAAGCTTTCGAGTTAAAAAAAAAATATATATATGCTACATAATTACACGAAACTACTTCTGAAATAAAATCAACCCTATACCTCACAACGTAAATTTAACCCTCGTAATGCTGAACCCGGAATATTCTGGTTTTGGCAGGAGATATTGACGAAGATCAGGCTGCACATAAGTGCAGTCTGATCTTAGTCTATACCTCCTGTCTGTCCTTTTCAAGCAAGATTTGTTTATGAAATTAGTTTTCAAAACATGTATTGATAATTGAGCAAAAAGTACTCCCAGTGCTTTCAATCCTTTGTTTTTAATTAATTGTGTAAAAGATATTATCCAGCATGCTAAGACAGTTTCAAAATGAAAGATGTTGCAGACAAAAATTGTTACAATTTACGATGATATATTTCTTTAACCCTTTCCCGTTTTTGGAAATTTTAGACTAGTCCGAATTGAAAGCGGTTGCAGACAACAATGAAAACTGGATGCCATTTGAATTGAAACCATCCTATGTGGTAGAAAATATTGTGGAAAAAGGAGAAATTGCTTGTTACAAGCAATTTCTTCTTTTTCCACAATGTTTTCTTGACTAAAAAATCACAGGAACGTAATATCCTGTATTTGAACGGGAAAGGGTTAAATATTTTCCTTGTAGGGTAGAAAGTATTGTGGATATTGCTTGTAACAAGCAATAGCTTTATCATCCACAATTTTTTTCCAAGCTTTTTTCTTGAGAGGCGTTAAAAAGCCTTATTATGTTGAAATGGGTTAATCATTATAACTAGGACTCGACAAGCACAGAAACGGTATTTCAATCCATTCTTACACCATTCCCCTTTTCATCCTCCTCAAAAATAAGCAGTTTCTTCATGATTTTCATGATTTTTTAAAGTTTCATCATCTAAAATAGGTATTTGCAACATCTTTGAATTTGAGCCACTCTACGATTTTGTTGTCTAGGATTGGGTTGAAACAGCTTTTTGAAGTGTTTCTAATTGCAATGGCTATTTAGTACAAATCAGTTTGAATTGTTATGAGCTGGAAAGAAACATGTCATCGGGCATTTTTCAGACTATGTTTAATCCATTACCAGACGGCAAAATTTTTGACTGATCCAATTTGAAAGCATTGCAGACAACAATTAAAAGTTTATGGAAATTCAGATTTTTTCAATTTTCTGGATAGAAAACATTGTTTAAAATGAAGAAATTGCTTGTTACAAGCAATTTCTTCATTTTAAACAATGTTTTCCGAATTGTTTTTCTTGACGGGCGTCCAAAAGCGTCACTGTGTGGGAATGGGTCAATTCTATTATTTTTCATTCAGGGCTGAAAAAAAGGGACTACAACAAAACAACTTACCATCATCACTTTTCCCATTGATCTCTGGGTCCTCCATCTTTGTTGGTACAACTGGTGACCTAGGAGTGTTGTCAACAGTAACCTCCTCTTGTGGTTCAGGGGTCCTCTTCTTTTTAAAACTGCTCTTCTTCAGTTTTAGGCTCCTTGGTGGGGCTTGACAGCATAACTTGCACCTGTGAAAGAAATGTGCCCATTAGCAGACAACAGAACTGATCAATCACTCAGGCCTCTTCCACTTACTCCATTCGCCCCGCAAATTGACTCCGGAAGTTCTGCTTCGATATTTAACAGTGTTATTTTGCAGAATTTAAGGCCAGTAGCATGTAACAACAAGAGGAGCATGATGGTCCTATATTGCTCCCTGAATATGTGAGTTACAAGTTTTTAACACTTTCAACATTTGAAGGATATCGGGCAAAATATAGGCTGACAGAGTGCTAACAAAAAAATTGTCTATAAGGCACCTTGACCTGTTTTTTTAAACGGAACTTTCCCATTTTCCATAGGATTCATCCTTGTGATCTGACAAACTTTTTGACCAAGTTTTCTGAACATTGGACCACAATAATGGCCTCTAGAGTGCTAACGAGGAAATTTTTGACGACGCATCAGCTTTAATAACCTGTATTTACAATGTTCAAGTCACCAGACCAACAAAAAAGCTTGACAAAATGACGGCCAAAGATAAAGCTCAAAACTCATTTCAGGTAAAAATAAATAATTTAATTGGTCAACTGATTATTTGATTGACAGCCGCAGTTGGTCTATTTGATTGATTGATTGATTGAGGTTTAACACCTCTTTTAACAGTATTTCAGTTATATTGCAGCTGCTGGAGCACCTCACAATGGAACAATGGAATATCACACCAGTACTACCGTTACACTCTTTTCTAGCCTCCAGCTGCTATCCCAACTAGGTTTACAATTGTCCTCTCTTTGAGGGTCGTGAATACATCTCGATTGTGAGTATCTAAAAGCGAGTCTATAAGCTTAAAACTTTCGTCAGAATCAAACTAAAATAGATCAGTATAAAATTATCAGCTTACTTATAGCAAGGTGTAGCTCCTGTGATGCGTGTCAGACTGAAGTGTCCCATTTTACCACCAAGACGTACTCCAACACCATGTTTGTATTCACAACAAGTGCTGATACGACAATCAACACGACCATCAATGTACAACGTCAAGCTGAATGGATAACCTCGATGTCGACGCGAGATGAAGGAAAATGTCTCTGAAGAAAACAAATTATTTCAGGTAATTATAATAATATCCCTTTATATTTTTTTTTTAAGTATCATCAACTTTGTTTAACCCTCCCAGCAAAATCTCATATATGGATGCCCCAGGGCAAAAAACTTTTGAAAAACATTGTCAAAAATGAAGAAATTGCTTGTGACAAGCAATATCTTCTTTTTCCACAATTTCTACCCAATAAGACAAAGATTTTTAAATTCAATTAACTAATGGGATAATCATCAATAACATTATTATCTTTCAATTCAATAGGTTTTGGAGTTTTCTTCTCTTTTTAAATTCTTCTATATAGACAAAACAATTTGTTGGTTATCAAGAGTTGTTTATATACAACAATCCTTACTTCCAGGCTGTAGCCTCTCTTTAAAAACAGGAAGTGTGTTTCCCCCACAATGCTGCTGTTCAATAGCCACTTCCTGTGTGGGGTCATGTTGGTCCCTGGGTAATGTCAGGTTGGGTCCATGGTACTTCATTGTGATCTCACACAGTGTTTGGACCTCACCCTGGTGCATCATGGCCGGCTCTTGTCTGTGTAACATGAGTGTCCCCTGAAAAACAGAGCAGAGATCCGGTTGGAGAAGGTGGTTTAAATTCGAAGGAATAAATTTCGTTATTTGCCACAAAAACCATTGGTATTCATTGGAATCACCTCATCTGGATGACTCTAATTGACCAATCATTGCTGTCAAAGAATGAATTGACCAATCAAATAATGTGTTTTAACTAGAAGAAAAGATTTAACAATATTAGACATGGTTTGCCAAATGGTCACAAAAGTAAACTAACTTTTGCTCAAAAGAAATTTCTAGACTGTTAACAAGTACCTACAACATAATTGTTTTTGTTTGTTTGAATGGGGTTTTACGCCGCTTTCAACAATCTTTCAGTTATATCACGGGGCTGGATTCCTGGTATTTCTCACAGTAGTACTGCCATCACATCCTTTCCTAGCCTCCAGCTACTAATCCACATAGGCCTTCGATTAAGGACCAATTGGTGGGTCTAGATTGACAGTCCCACGCGCTACCAACTGCACTATGATGACTACTACCTACAACATAAGGCTTTGTAGATTTTGAGTGGGATTTTATCCAGTTTTGAACAATTTTTTCAGTTATATCAAAGAAATTTAAAAAAAAACAACTTTATCTCCATGTTAATAAAGAAACCCACAACATAGAGCTGATCTTGACCCCTGAGTTATAGGATTTTTTATGTATTTAAGTATGATACCATAAGGTGATTCAAAATGCAAAATTTAAATTGATGGATTGAATAGGGTTTAACCCATTACCAGACAGCAAAGTTTTGGACTGGTCCAAATTGAAAGGAGTTGCAGACGACAATTTAAATCTAATGTATTTGGATTTTTTTTAACTTTCTGCATAGAAAACATTGTGGAAAATGAAGAAATTGCTTGTTACAATCAATTTCTTCATTTTACACAATGTTTTCCCAAATGTTTTTCTTGAGGGGCGTCTAAAGCGTCATTGAGTGGGAATGGGTTAACATAACTTTTAGCAGTATTTCAGTCATATCATACATCTGAGGCACCTAAACATGAATTCCTGGTATTTCTTACACCAATACTACCACAATATCTTTTCCGAGCCTCCAGCTACTCATCCCGCTTATGTTTATGGTTAAAGACAAATTGGAACCCACAAGTGGAGCTTAAATAATCTCAGAGAAAAAAAAACTCAGGTATTTTGAAAGAATACCTCAAATTAATTCTGAATGCAAAACTTTTTAAGTTCTAGGCCATATGGCTTGGGCACTAAAAACTTTTAAAGATTTCTTCATGCTGAGCCCAGAATATTTCTGATTTGGCAGAAAGCAGAGACAATGATTAGCCGGCACTTACATTGCAGTCTGCTCTTTGACTTCTTCATCTACTTCTTATTTTCTTGAAAAAGGTTAACCCTTTCCCATATTATCTTTGATTTCTACACCCCAGTGATATTATACTTGAGACAACATTGTGGAAAAAGAAGAAGTTGCTTGTAAAAAGTGATTTCTCCTTTTTCCACAATATTTTTATCATATAGGGTGGTGATATTTCTTAATTACAATTACTTTATTATGTCATCTGCTATCCCCTTTGAAATAAGACAAGTCTAAAGGGTGGACTCTTGTCATACTGACTTAACCCTTGTCATGCTGAACCCGGAATATTCCAGTTTTGGCAGGATGTGTAGGCTAAAATCAGACTGCACTTATGTGCAGGCTGATCTTAGTCTACACCTCCTGCTTGTACTTTTCCTATAAGAGTTGTTTATGAAGTTGTTTTCTTGAAGAAATATTGATTTTTGAACAACAAGTTCTCTCAGTGCTTTCAGCCCTTTGCTTTGACAGCAGTTCAGTAAGGTAATTTATACAGCATGACAAGGGTTAAAATCCTGTTGAGAATTGCACTTAAGTCAAAGGACTGCAATCACTGAAAGCACTAACTGCATGTCAATATTTGATTGATTGATTGATTAATTGAATGGTGTTCTATGCCACTTTTAACAGTATTTCAGTCATATCGCGGGGGCTGGAGCACCTAACAATGGATTCCTGGTATTTCTCACACCAATACTACTATTACATCCTTTCCTGCAGGCTGACGTTTTTTTATACCTCCTGCCAAACCAGGAATATTCTAGGATAATTATGACAAAGGTTAAAAAAAATTGACCAAAAATTTGAGGTAGAGAGTTAAGCCATCAAATGTTATAAGTGATTTCCTGTAAAAAAATTGTGTTGTCTAGTAATAGATTACTTCTTACATCTATCTATCTTTTTCTCATTTTTTTAATAATTGTCAAAGAAAAATTGTGACAAATGATACCATAGTCAAAGTAGTTTCATATATTGTAACAACACCACAAAAATTTTTTACCAAGATTTAAGTTTATCATAGTAACCCCAAGGTGATGATGATATAAACTTGACTTTTTATTCAAATGAGCGCGTGCGTGACATTTCCAACCATTACACATGTAGATAGATACTGACCCAAAGCTTCTTTAAACAATCAGCAAATATTCTAATCGCCCTGAATGGCTGTCAAGGGTGCTCAATGTGTGCGATCACGCACATGTGAAATGGTTGGAAATGTCACGCATAGGCTCAAATACAGTAGAGGTACTAATATATCAAAGTTTAGTAGGTATTGCTTTAAAACTGATTAATACTAGCCAACAAGACTCTGCAACATTTATTCAAACATAAAGGAGACAACTATTCAAACATGAAAGAAATGCCATGCAAACAATTTTTTTTTCAAACTCTTTCATGCACATGATTTTTACAGTTTAAACCCATTCCTTAGAACAATGCATATTGATTTTGGTCTCTTTTGACACTCCGGAGAAAAAAGTTTGCAAAACATTTTGGTAAATGAAGAAATTGATAATATTTATAAATTCATTCATTATCCAAAATGTTTTCTACCCTAAAAGACTTTTTTTTACCCTTGTAATGCTGAATAAAATCATTTTTCAGCACTGTAGGTCTGGTTGCAGGGTCAATATTTAGTTCAGAAATTGATCTTATGGACAATTCTTGCTTAAAGAGGACAGTGAGGACTAAGATCAGACTGCACATATGTCCAGACTGATCTTTGTCTATGCCTCCTGTCAAAGTAGGAATATTCCAGGATCAGCATGATATGGGTTAAATTTCACTAATTCATTGTTGTCGTCTGCAACTTCTTTGAATTTGGACCACTCTAAAATTTCATCTCTTAGTAAAGGGTTATATCACACGACACTTAGCTTATTCATGCTAAAACTGATCAAAGAAGTTAATAAAAATCAAGGTTAAGAGTCCAAGACTTAACTAAGTGTCCTTTTATTGCATATACACTTAATACAGCCTTGCACTAATACCCAAGCTTTAACCCATCCCCAAACAACAAAATTTTAAACTGGTCCAAATTGAAAGAAGTTGCAGACGCCAATTTCAAGTTGGCGGAATTTCAAAATTCTTTGTCTTTTAGGGTAGAAAATATTGTGGACAATGCAGAAATTGCTTGTTACAAGCAATTTCTTCATTTTCCACAATGTTTTCAAAAGCAATTTTCTTGAGGGGCGTCAAAAATCGTCATTTTGTTGGAATGGGTTAAACTGATTACAATTAATATGGAACAAATGATGAAATAGGCCAAAATTCCACAACCTATTACTATAAACCCTTGTCATGCTGAATAAAAATCCTGTTTGGAATTGCACCAAAATCAAAGGACTGAATTAACTGGAAGCACTACTTGAAGGACAATATTTAATACGAAAACTGATTTTATGAACAATTATAGTTTAATTGGGACAAACAGGTGGTGCAGACTAAGATCAGACTGCACATTATGTGCAGGCTGATCTGTGTCTACACCTCCTGCTCAAACAGGAATATTCCGGGTTCAGAATGACTAGGGTTATATTATATATTTCAAAGCTGAAAAAAACAAAACTAATTTCAATTCTTATTTTTAAAGCTAAGTCAAAGCAGAAATCACTTCTATTGCTAAAAATTAACTTTAAAGCACTTGACATTAGGCACGATTGTTATTGTTCTATTACAGGAAGTTTTCTGTTTGTTTTTTCTTTAACATCTTATTCAAAATTTTGTCCGTCAATAAATTTTATTTTTCAAATCATGGTGATATGAGAATTAGCCTGTTAAGCACACACCAAAATTTTAGACCGTTCAAAATTGAAAGGAGTTGCAGAAGACAATTTAAAGTTAGTGGAATTTTCAAAAATCTGTGTCTTTTGGAAAAGAAAAGATTGAGGATAATGAAAAAATTGCTTCAACTTTCTTCATTTTATAAGAATCTTTAACCCATTCCCACACAGTGACGCTTTAGGACGCCCCTAAAGAAAAATATTTGGAAAAACATTGTGTAAAATGAAGAAATTGCTTGTTACAAGCAATTTCTTCATTTTACACCATATTTTCTACTAAGTCAGTGGAAAAAAATCTGAAATTCCATAAACTATAAATTGTTGTCTGCAACTCCTTTCAATTTGGACCAGTCTTAAATTTTGCCGTCTGGGAATGGGTTAAAACAAGAGCTTTCGGAGACGGATTATGCTCCCTGAATAAGGCTGTATGCCATTATTTGACAAAAAACTTCTTATTGAATGCAACTTTAGTTTGAGGGTTCAGTTCACCAGAAATATGGATGTTTGACCAACACTTAAGGAATACAAGATGTAAAGCTACATAGCATAAAGCCCCCCTTTTAGCATGGTAAGGTTCATTGAGTCAAAAATTGAAATAAACATTACCTAGGGCACTTAATAAACAACATTTATATAAAGTAACAAGAAATTGGTAAAGGAGGTATATTTAAAATAAATAACCTTAACAATTTGACCTTGACCAATGACCTTGATTTTGGTATCTGCTGAGAAGTCTTGTCACAAGTAATAAACATTTGAAATATGAAGGCTATATCACTTACCATTTTAAAATTATGGACAATGTTAAAGTTAAATTTTTCAAGATTTTGACCTTCAGAAAAGACCTTTAACTTAGCCAATGACCTTGAACATAGTACCAACAGAAAGGTCGTGTCATAAGCAATGCACATGTAAATATGAAGGCTATATCACTTACCATTGTAAACTTATGGACAATGTAATAGTTAGGATTTTCTAAATTTTGACCTTGAGAAATGACTTTGACAGATGACCTTGAACTTAGTACCAACAGAAAGGTCATGTCATAAGCAATGCACATGTGATATATGAAGGCTATATCACTTACCATTGTAAACTTATGGACAATGTTATAGTTAAGATTTTTGAAATTTTGACCTTGAGAAACAACCTTGACCTTAACAGATGACATTGACCTTAGTACTTACAGAAAGGTCATGTCATAAACAATACACATGTGAAATATGAAGGCTTTATCTTCTATTAATCAAAAGTTATGGCCAATGTAAGTTTGTTGCAGAGAAATGGAAAGCTAGTGTAAAGTTATCAAACATTAAGCCCTCTTTTTAGATGACACATCTCATTTCTGCAAATTTGAAATAAATCATGGTCAAGGGCATCTGATTTGCTACTCAAATATGAAATTTCATTACATATTGACCATTAGACTAGGATAAATGTGAGAAAAACTATATTTTACCCTAAGTCCCCTTTTTCCATGAAGAGGCCTCAAATCCAAAAACTGGGGAAATTGTATCGGCATTATATCATAGGGAGATCACATAGTAAGTTTCATTTGATTTGGTCCAAGGGTTATTGAGAAATTGCTCCAGACGGGCGGACGGACAGACGAAGAGAAAGCTATATGCTCTCCCTTTGGGGAGCATAAAAAACACTAAAAAAAAGGATTGTGGGAGAATCGGTCAAGTTAGTCAATTAAACTACAGACCTATAGGAAGCATTTCTATTTGGGTGGCTTACTTGGAAACATTTCAGAATCTGGGGGCTAACTTAAGAATTTGGATATTTTTTTGGTTGGTAAATGCATATCAACTCAGTATAAAAGAATGTGTTGTTTTCAATCCTTTTTGTATAATCATCAATATTTGAAAATTAATGAAACAAAATGATTAGTGTGTTTGGGCAAATTTAACCTAAAAGTTTACCTTCAATGCCATAGATTTTCTTTTTGGATGAAAAATTCTTTTAAATCATGCCATCATGTCCAGTGCTTAGGTTTATTAGTATAATCAGAGAGAGTGAGAGCAAAAAGAAATCGAGATCATTTCAAACGGAGGTAACTCACATCAGTATGGGAATTAGCATCACTTTCATGTGCAGGTTGCTATGGTAACAAAGAAGACAGTGCAGAAATTAGACCAAGAACTAAAAGGAAGCAATAAAATACAAAATGATAAGAAAAACGCTAACAGATGCCAACACGCATCTATTCTGTACTTGACAGTTGGTCATAGAAGGCGTATTATTTGTTAAAAGTGCATTTAAAGTTATACCCCTTGTTGGAACAGATTGTACTTTTAATAGTGAATATACATTCCAAGTTTCAAGGAATGTGTTCAGTAATTTCAGAGATATCACAAAACGTCAAAGTTTCAAGACAATGGCGCAGACGACAACCTGGCAATAACAATACCTCTGGTTTTCTCTTAAAACCGCCAAGCTAAAAATATACAGCTTGTAATTGTAATAAACCCTTGTCATGCTGATCCCGAAATATTCCTGCTTTTACAATGACTTCAGCAGGTGTATAGACTAAGATCAGCCTGCACAGATGTGCAGTCTGATCTTAGCCTACACTACCTGCTTATTGTTGTTGTTGTGAGAGAAATCTTTGAATACAAGATCCATATAATTATGTCAATTTAGTTTTCAAATATAGCAAAAAGAGGAGCATATACAGCAGGACAAGGGTTCAATTTTTCTAACATTGCTAAGATACACAGTAAATTAATGTCTACATTTTATGTCACTAGTGACCCCCGTACTGGGACAGGTAGGCAGAAAAACAGACATTTGACCTTTAACCCCTTACCACACAAAAAACTTAAACTCGTCCAAAAGAAAGATGTTGTGGACAACAATTTATAGTCAATGAATAGTGAAACTCTTTGTGGTGGTTGAAAGCATTTGTGGATAATAAAGAAAATTGGTGTAACAGTGTTTAATGTCACTTTTAACAGTATGCCAGTCATGTCAGTGCAGCCCTAGCACCTGACAATAGATCCCTGGTATTTCTAACACCAGTACTATCACTACATCCTCTCAGAATTCCCAGCTGCTCATCCCACTGAGATTCACGATTATCCACCCATTAGTGAGAGACAAATGTTGCAAAGGATATTGCCGCGACAGGGGTTCGAACCCTGACTCACAAATGTCAGTCAAATGCCCTACCTTCTGCTCTATGGCTGCAGATCAGAATTGAAAGAAGTTACAGACAACTAACTTCAGTTAAATTTTCAAAAATCTATGTCTCTTTGGGGTTATAAACATAGTGGAAATTCGTTTTTCACAGTGTTTTCCATAGCTTTTTCTTTAAAATCACTGTGTGGGTATGGGTTTATTGATCATTTCAAAACTTTACAAGACAAAAACGAGAGATAAAAGGAATCACTGAAGTATTTCTTTATGATAAAAAATTCTATTTTTATATACTTATTATGTTTACTTTCTGATCATATTTCCATACATAAAGGACCTATTCAGTCTTTTAAGGAATTAAGTGCATAATGAGGAAATTTGAAGCCCGTGCTTTTATTCAATGTGCAATAATTAAAGTGGTAATGAGTGCAAGCTTTTCTATTCATACAGACTGTATTCAAAAGAACATTTCCCATATGAAATTATAAGGAACAAAAATTGAACTTAACCCATTCCCAATCTATCCTGCTATCTGCCTTGAAAAACATTGTGGACAATGAAGGAAATTGCTTGAAATATTATTTCAAGCAATTTCTACATTATCCACAATGTTTTTAAAAAGGCAAAGATTTTCTATATTCAACAAACTTAAAAATGTTGTCTGCAACTTCTTTAATTCGGACCAGTCCATAAGTTTTGTAGTATAGTAATGAGTAAAATTTATTTTACAAAAACCATACTTCATCTTTTTGAAAAAAAAACATGTCTGAGAATGAAGATAAAACTTTTTTCTTGACTGTTGTAAAAAGGCGAAATTGTGAGGGAATAGGTTAACTCAATTCAAAACTACTTCTACCTGGAGAAATATGTAAATAAATCATAATATCCAACCAGAATTGTCGCAAATACCCCCCCCCCAAGTATTTTGTCACTCAGGTAGTCCAGTTGACCTTCGACCTTATCCAAAAACAAAAGGGCACTACCTAGGGTCATGGACAACATTTGTCCATGTTTCAAACAACGACTTAAGTCAAATGGCTTATGAGCTGGAACATAGAAAATGTTTCAAATAAATTTTAATTGTGACCTTCACCTTTGATTGTGACCTCCAAACAAAAGGACACTTCCATGGCACTTCCATGGATCCTTGGCAACAAATGTACGAAGTTAAATATGGAAACAAAAAAGAGGATTGACAGACAGACAGATGAAAGGACAGACAGGCAGACATGGTGAAACTAATATACCCCATTGACTTTGTAGGTGGGGGTATGATTAAATAATTGATCAAACTAACTCTACAGGAATTAACAGTTATGGGTATACGTTGTGGAATATGACTGTTATGCTAAAAAGAATATAAATGTTAAATTAACTATTTGGAAATTTATATAAAAAACAGTCTAATACACTATGGGTAGGTAAGAAAATCTGTGTCATAGAAAAATGGACTCTCCGGCAGTATAATAAGTCAAGCAAATACAAAATGGTTGTTTAATTTAATGATTAAAGGCAAATTTTGAGAAATTTCTGCAAACAAATCAAACCAATGTCTAGATCACTTTTACAAGAAATTTCTTTATTATCCACAATGTTTTCTACCAAAATAGGAAAAAAAAAATTAAAATGTCATCAACTAATGTTGTCGTCTACAGCTATTTTGAATTTTGAGCAGTCTAAAATTTTGTTGTCTGGTAATGCTTTAACCCTTTCCCGTTTTTTTGAAATTTCAGACTGGTCCAAATTGAAAGAGGTTGCAGACGACAATAAAAATTGGATGCAGTTTGAAATGAAACCATCCAATGTGGTAAAAGACATTGTGGGAAAAGAAGAAATTTCTTGTTACAAGCAATTTCTCATTTTTCCACAATGTTTTCTCAAGCATAAAATCATAGGGGCGTAAAACCCGAATTTGTACAGGAAAGTGTTAAATCAATTATCCTTGTAGTATTTGGCTCTTTTACATGATCACTTAAATTTATTGGTGTAGGTAGAAAATAAATGTTCATTTTTGTTATCATTTCTTTTTATTTCAAGTTTTCAAATAAGTCAAAATATCACACTTCAAAATTTATATTAGCTTAGAGATTTAACCCATTGTTACACAAAATTTTTTTAGACTGGTCCAAATTGAAAGAAGCTGCAGACGAAAAATCTAAAGTCAATAGAATTTTAATTTTTTTGTTCTTTTTGAGTTGTTTGTTTTGTTTGAATGGGGTTTTACGCCGCATTCAACAATCTTTCAGTTATATAGCGGCGGCTGGAGCACCTAACAATGGAATCCTGGTATTTCTCACACCAGTACTACCATTACATTCCTTCCTAGCCTCCAGCTGCTATCCCACATAGGTCCTTGATTATCGACCAATTGGTGGGAGACAAATAGTCGGAAAGGATGAGTGCCGCCGTAGGGGATCGAACCCAGGACCTCTAGATTGACAGTCCGATGCTCTACCAACTGCGTTTATAATGGCGGCGGCTTTGTTCTTTTTGAATGGAAAAAATTGTGGATAATTAAGAAATTGCTTGATTCAAGCAATTTCTTCATTTTCCATAATGTTTTCTAGTGTTTTCATATTAAAGGGCGTATAAAGGAGAGATTGTGTGGGAATGGGTTAAACAACTTAATCAAGACATTGGTTTTATAAAAAGGTCAAGATCAGATATATTCTCAAATTGTCCATTTTCAGATATTTTTTTCAAAATGCCATTAAGTTTAATTTTCACATGACACAGTATAAAAAAACTAATTTGACGATGGTGCGGGAGAGTCAACCTACTTCTACAGTGTTGGGATCTCTCTTCTCATAGGACGGGAATTGATCAGCTGTCTGTAAGAATTATACTATCATATGAAATACACTGTTTTCTGTCCAGGGGCAGAAAAGCCCCAAACAATTTAGATGTTCATTTGATTAATTAGATATACAATGTACAATTTTCTTACCTTTATAGGATGATATAAGAAATATTATGAAGAAGAAACAAGATACAGAAAACATGGTGAGAACAGAAGAAATTGCTTGTAATAAAAAATTCTGCTTTTCTCACAATGTTTTCTACCTAAAATGACCTATGTTTATGAATTCAAACCCACTTTCTTTTGTCGTCTGCAATCTTTTTTAATTCGGGCTCATCTAAAATAACTTGGTTTGGAAATGGGTGAAAAGCAACTTCTGGTAAATGACAACAAAATTGTTGATAAATTGACCTATCAAAGCTTTATATCAAGGAACTGTTTGACCAATCAAATAATTGATTCAGCCCGTAATTGAGCTTTGAACTCAAACATCGGCTGCCATTTTTGTGAAACAACTTCATGAGTTTGGCAACTTAAACGTCATAACTAAAGCTTATTTGCCAACCAATCATTTTACTTTTTTGTTACAGGCTACTGGCTACAAATCTTTCAAAATAACATGGTTCAAAATTGAAGCAAAACTTCCTGTCCGAGTCAATGGGCGGATACTGCGATTGGACATAATGTTTTTGCGATTTACTGGATTTAACTGTATATCGGAGAAGCAAATGAGCATCAGAAAGAGCATTATTAACCCTTTCCCACTCAAACAAGGGATTTTATGTTCCTGTGATTTTTATTCTTGAGAAAACATTGTGGAAAAAGAAGAAATTGCTTGTAAAAATCGATTTCTCCCTTTTCTACAATATATTTTCTACCGCATAGGATGGTTTCATTTCAAATGGTATCAAGTTTTCATAGTCATCTTCAACCTCTTTCAATTTGGACTAGGCTAAAATTTCCAAAAACAAGAAAGGGTTAGTTCCAAAGTTGGAATAAACTTCTGACAGTGAATAAACAATGGAAGTAGACGTAGTACAGCTTAAACATATTCTAAAACAATCCTGCTTTTTTAACCCTTTCCTGTTTTTCAAAATTTTAGACCAGTCCAATTTGAAAGAAGTTGCAGACAACAAATAAAAGTGAGCGAAATTTGAAATGTAATCAACCTACAGGGTAGAAAATATTGTGAGAAACGAAGAAATTGCTTGTTACAATGTTTTCTCAAGTGTAAAATCACAGGGACGTAAAAACCAGGGATTGAACGGGAAAGGGTTAAGTCCTCTGGAAAAAAGCTTGGGAAAACAGTGCAGGAAAAGAAAGACATTAGTCATAACAAGTGATTCTTCATTTACAAGAGTATTTTCTACCAAGATAGACAAAGATTTCTAAAATTACATCAACTTCCAACTATTGATGACAATCTTAAGTCTTCAAAATTCAATAATTCTTTAGCTTGTAACAAGCAATTTCTTCATTTTCAACAATGTTTTATCAAGTTTTTTCCTTGAGGGGTCTAAAATAGTGGAATTGGAGAGAAATAGTTCAAACAACTACCCGATATGGCTGATTGTGAAAATGTGAACAAGAAATGTGACAGTCCTTGAACTTAAGAATTATGAATATAATTTTTTTTAAGAAGAAAGCTAGTGTGATTTTCATTCTCAAATTTTCTTTTGCTTGTTTCATTTTTCAATTAACTTTTTGACAAAATTTGTTAAACCAATTCACACAATCCCTCCTTCTAACAAGACTGCCTCGTTGGCCGAGTGGTATGGGTGCTTGACTCGTGATCTGCAGGTCACAGGTTCGAGCCCCACCGTCACCGGGGTGTGTTCACAGGCAAGACACTTAATAGCCAGCCCCAGTCTACCAAGCTGTAAAAGTGGGTAGCAGTGGGATTCAGCCACTGCATCTCTATCTGGGATGTGAAAAACATCTGGATTGTGAGTGTATCACCTGCCAGTAATACCCGAAAGGGGAGTTAGGCAGTATAAATAGATAGATAATGCTTCTCAAGAAAAAAGCTTTAGAAAACATAGTGGAAAATGAAGAATTGCTAATATCAATGTTTTCTTTTCAAAAAGACGACAAATTCTATCATGTTGAAATTGTTCTTTCGATTTATACTGGTCTGAAATTTTATGTATGGGAATGGGTTAAACATTTTATCTTAAGTTGACTGAAAAATATACAACTTAAATGAACCCCTCTTCATTCTGCTTCCTGTAAGAAACTCCATCACTCATGCCATTTAGTGGACAAAAAAATCCAAGACTGCTAGCTACTCTAAGAATTGATAAAAAAAAGCCAAATTAGCTCTGAGATTGATAAAAATCCCAAGATTGCCAGCTGCTCTAAGATTGATAATTCCATCATTGATAGCTACCTTGAGATTGATAAAAAAAATCCAAGATTACTAGCAGCTATATAATTGTTAAGATATCCAAAATTGCTAGCTGCTCAGAGATTGACATAAAATATTGAGATTGCTAGCTGCTCCGAGATTGATAAAAATTCAAAGATTGATAGCTGCTCTGTGAATTGAACCGTTAAGCCCTCTTGCTCCAGAATCCAGAGTCCTACCCCATCACCAAAGACACAACATTTAACAAATACAACTTGACCTATTCCCACACAGTGAAATTATAGACCAGTCCAAATTGAAAGAAGTTGCCAAAGAAAATTTCAAATTGTTGAAATCTTTTTCTCTCTTGGTAAAAAATAATGTGGAAAATGCAGAAATTGCTTGTAACTAGCAATTTCTTCATTTTTCCACATTAATTACCAGAATTATTTTCGGGGGGGGGGGGCTAAAAATGAGGGATTGTGAGGGAATGAGCAAAAAAAGCTTCAAGACTAGTACAAGCCTATCTCTATGCAATTCATTCAATTTTCTAACTTGATACAAAAAACTTTCCAAATTCTTTTTTACTATGATGCTCCAACAAGCTTTCTAAATTTTTCACTAAATGTCCAATGCTTACATCCATTCCCTGAACAAAGCTATGGTTTATATTTCAACCTTTACACATTTCATGCATTATTCTCGCCAATTCAACTCGTGACATGCAAAATATTCAGTGCTATCAAAAATCTAATTATTTGGATCCATTACCAGAACACAAAGTTATAACTAAAATATAAGTAATATCAACCAGGAAAGGACCCGTATCAAGCTTTTTCTCTTTTTCTAGCATTGTTCTTCTACATATCTTTCCTGACCATTTACTGTTTTACTCAATTTCAAACTTGTCCAAAGGGTTTGTAGATGACAAATTAACCCTTATCATGCTGAACCAGGAAAATTCCGGTTTTGGCAGGAGGTGTAGACTAAGATCAGACTGCACTTATGTGCAGGCTGATCTTAGTCTACACCTCCTGCTTGTACTTTTCATGCCAGAGTTGTTTATGAAGTTGATTTCTAGAAGAAATATTGATTTTTGAACAACAAGATCTATCAGTGCTTTCAGCCCTTTGATTTGACAGCAATTCAGTAAGTTAATTTATACAGCATGACAACGGTTAAAGTTGATTTTACCTGAAAAATAATCCTTTAGAAGGGTAGAAAATATCGAGGAAAAAGTAGAAATTCCTTGTTACAAGCAATTTCTACTTTGTCCAAGTTTTCTCAAGTATAAAAACACAGGGAGGTACCAGTGATTGAACAGGAGAGAACACATCAACTTCAAAATTGTCATCTGCAAATCTATGAATTTGGACCAGACTAAAATTTTGTCATCTGGTAATGGATTAAAACGAGGATTTCAGAGTAACTTAGTCCAAAAATATCTTTTATAGATACATGTATTTTTACGGAGATGTAGTCACAATGTGTCTGAAACAAAATGAATGGATCCTACTTACTCTTACTCCAACTTTCTTCTCTTTCTGCTGGTGTTCGGGGCGCGCAGACATGCGAGCTGACCTGCGTGGAGATCTTGCAGACTTAACCCTCTCTGACCTTGGTGGGACAGGATATTGTGATATCAGGTAAGGGGAAGTGGCCCCGTCCCTGCCCCTTTCTGATTTTGACAACTTCATGGCGTATTGCTGCAAGGCTTCAGAATCCAGCTGCAAAAAAAAGAAATAGAATGAAATTTGACTTTTACAGGATTCGAACCTATGCTGATAAGGCAACTCGCTGCAATGTCCGACGTCTGTAACCTCTGTGCTACTGAGACATCCCCATTTATTTACCAATTTAACACATTTTTATGCTCCTAAAAAAATCTCTGGATAAAATTTGGAAAATGAATAAATTGCTTTTTCATGCAATTTATTCACTATTATCAATATTTGAGCCCCAAAAGACAGTTTTTTTTTAAATCTAATCTACTAAAAAGAGTCAGCAACTACTTATAAATTTGGAGTCTAAATTCTTATTGTATGTTAATGAGAGAAACATTGAAATTTAGGTGTTGTTTTATTCCACCAAGGTAAGTACATTTCAAAGTATGTTTGTTTATTACTATTTTTTCACTTTCATTCCAGCATACTTGGACCACATTGAATTATAAAGCTAACATGTTGACTTGGATTTCCTTTTGCATTAAGCCATTACCAGGCACAGAATTGTTTAATGTGAGACCCATGGAGCCTCTTCAGCTCTACTGTTCTTAGGTCTTCAATTTTTTTCTGAACTTAAGCCCTGGAAGGTTATAGCTGTCCAATACTTTGTTTTACCTTGAATAATCTAATTTTTAGTTTCGTCTATCAAAAATAAGTGTACTGATTGGATGAAAAAAATTATTCATATCATTTGAGCCTTTGTAAAATTTGAATGCTTTCTGTATTTATAGTGTGATAAGGTTTTTTTCAGTTCATACCTCCTTGAAAACAGACAATATTATCTTCATCTCTTAAGTATGATATAACTGCAATATTCGTATAAAACAGACATCCATAGTTTAGAAACCTAGCCAATCTTTAGATAAGGGTTTCTAAACTTTAGCCCATTCCCATAAAATGACACTTTTTGACGGCCATCAATTAGGAAAACATTGCGTGCCAACAGGCAACTTCTTTTTTTTCTGCAATGTTTTCTACCCAGAAAGTTGAAAAAATCTAAAACTTCATAAAATTTAATATGTTTTGTAGCTCCTTTTAATTTGGAACAGTCCAAAACTTTCCTGTCTGGTAATGGGTTAATGGAGGATCTTTATGATATGGACTGTTGGGTCCCTGGGATGTCATACTAAAACCCTACTCCTATCTTTGATCATGGTTTGTTTGTTTGTTTGAATGCCGCTTTCAACAATATTTCAGTTATATCGCGGCGGCTGGAGCACCTAACAATGGATTCCTGGAATTTCTCAAACCAGTACGGCCATCACATCCTTTCCTAGCCTCCAGCTGCTATCCCACATAGGTCTACGATTATTGACCCATTGGTGAGAGACAAAGAGTCGGAAAGGATGAGTACCGCTGACGGGGATCGAACCCGGGACCTCTAGATTGACAGTCGGGCGCGCTACCGACTGAACTATGACGGCGGCCTCTTTGATCATGGAATGTCTGAATTAAATATGTACCGCATATAGATGTCTGGAGTCGATTCCTTCAGTTCTCAAATCCTTCGAGGATGCCCTGTCTGAGGGGGGAGGGGAAACAGGTCGGCCATCATCGTCTACATAAATCACCTGTGAGTGGAAAATGGTCAAGTTTTATATCTTTTATAGTACCTTTATAGAGACAGATGGATTTTAGGTAACAACTTTGAAGTAAATCGTTTCCAATTACCAGACAACAAAATTTATGACTGGTCTAAATTGAAAGAAGTTGTAGACAACAATTTTAAGTTAATGAACTCTTTAAAATCTTTGTCTTTTTATGTAGAAAACATTGTGGATAATGAAGAAATTGCTTGTTACACACAGTTTCTTCATTATCCACAATGTTTTCCCAAGCTTTCATGTAGAGGGGCATTTAAATGCATTACTGTGTGGGAATGGGTTAAAGTGTAATTTAGAAATATCTAGTTTACTTTTCTGTTTTATCTTTGCACATTTTTAATAATGGAAAAGCCTATAATTGTTTGATGATAACAGCATATCGTCGTAGGGCATGCAAAGTGTCGTAACTACAGTTTTACTGAAGCTTTGGCTACTACATGTTCCACACCCAAAGACAATATTAATTTTGTCCTGCACAAAAAATGCTCTTCTCTTATAATAAAAAACAAATAAACACATAATAGTATGTTAACTTTGTGTCATTTTGCTTTGTTTTGTAAGACTGCTGATCCAATATCTACACCAAAAAAAACATTTTTCTGTAACCTCGCATGAAATAACATGAAGATCTAATTAGGATTCTAGTAACCCTACATATACCAATAAAATTTCAAATGTTTTATAATCTGATAAATCATATAAAACCTGAGGCATCAACAAGAACATTTACAAAAATTGCCAAAGGTCAGAAAATTTCACACCCTGCAAATAAAATCTTGAGTATTTGCTCATTTTCAAGATTGCCAAATCCTCAGGAAGGCAACAATAATTTACCTCAAAGACCCAAGAGCTTTCAGAATTAAAACAGCTGATTTTTACTTCATATCAAAATTTCTCCACATAATGCAATAATAAGTCAAATATTTACATGCATTTTTACTTAGACTGAGCATTTAAAAGACTAATACAAAGAATTGTCAGTTTTTAAGCAAAAACAAATCAAGTCAAACCCAAATTGAATCAAATACAACACATCTTGTTAAGATCACATCATTTCGAAAATTAAACTCATGCATGATAAATTGATGAATCTTGGCTGTCGATAGACCAATCAAATCTTCAAATAAGACTGGAATTGAACTTTGAACTCCGTCATAGGTTGTTATTTAAGTAAAGCATTTTTGTTTGTTTAGTGAATCAAATGTATATCATAACTACAGTTTAACCCTTTCCCACACAACGACGTTTTTTAAACGCCCCTCAATATGAAAGCTTAGGAAAACATCATGGAAAATGAAGAAATTGCTTGTAACAAGCAATTTCTTCATTATCCACAATGTTTTCTACCCCGAAAGACAACAATTTTAAAGATTCAATCACATTAAAATTGTTGTCTGCAACTTCTTTGAATTTGGGCTGGTCTAACATTTTATCATGTGGGAATGGGTTAATTCCATCTGTAGTTATCATGTTTTGGTTGCTAACCAATCAAACACTGTTAACCCTTTCCAACACAGCGTCACTTTTGGATGCCCCTCAAGAAAAACATTTGGAAAAGCATTGTGTGAAATGAAGAAATTGCTTTTAACAAGCAATTTCTTCATTTTACACAATGTTTTCAACTTAGTAAGTCGAAAAAATCTAAAATTTCTAAAACTTTAAATTGTCGTATGCAACTCCTTTCAATTTGGACCAGTCTAAAATTTTGACGTTTTGTAACTTGTTAAATGTCTAAATGGAACTTCCTGTCGCAGATCAGCAAGCACAGCCAGTGATCTATCAATAATCGTGAAGTAAAATAAAACGGTGAAAATGTGATAGTAATATTATTGAAGGAAATTGTTATAAGACGATTTATAAAAGGATATAATTCAGTAATACATGGGGGCCAATTTCGGTTCTTTGGATATTTTTGTACAAATTATTGTTATAGGAATATTAATTTTTATCATAAAACTGGGTGGGACAAAAAAACAATGTATTTGAATAAAAGAGGGAGGAGCATAAGTAGAATTGTGGGTAATGTATTCCTAACCAATCACATACCAGTCTTCTGTAGGGACCATTTTCTATGTACATCTAGGAATTTAAAACAGATCAATATTTGAAATGAATGCTTTAATACTTTTCAAGCTTAGAATGAGGGCCTTACAAGAAGAAATATCCAAAGTTTAACCCATTACCAGACAACACAATTTTAGACTGGTATAAATTCAAAGATGTTGCAGACAGCAGTTGTAGCCAAGTTCATGATGTCTTTTTTTTTGTCTTTTAAAGAAGAAAATATTGTAGATAATGAAGAAATTGCTTGTAATAAGCAATTTCATGTTTTCCAAAGCTTTTTTTTTGGGGGGGGGGGGGGGAGCAGGGCTTAAAAAAGCTCAATTGTTTGGTAATGGGTTAACTTCTCAACTCCAACCCATAAAAAAATATTCCAGAGAGCCAGGGATTCAAGTTTTAACCCTTGTCCTGTTGAACCTTGAATATTCCTGTTTTGACAGGAGGTATAGACAAAGATCAGCCTGCACATAAGTGCAGTCTGATCTTTATTTATACCTCCTGTATGTCCCCTTTAGGCCAGAGTTGTTTAAATAATCAATTTTCGAGACACATTTACCCTCATTAAGGCCTTCAAGTGCTGTCAGTCCTTTGATTTCAAAGCAATTCTCTATAGGATTTTAATTCAGCATAAAAAGGGTTAACACAACTCAAAAATTAAAACTATAATTACTGTATTGTTAAGTCATTATGAACTGTCTACAAAAGATGACTGATAGCCACTTTTCAATAAAAAAATCCATCGACCAATCAAATCATTTATTTAAACAAGAGGTGATTATGTTAAACTATTAACAAACATTTTTGTTAAGAATTATTTGTTGGTTTGGTGGTCTAAACATTGTAGCCATTATCAACCACTCAGTATTTGTTTTATGTCTGTATCATAACATTTTGCAAACAAACATCGTTTGATATCTCAGTTAAATCAATTGTCCTGTAAGAGGTCAATATGCCAGGAAAGCAATTTGTAAACTAAAGCTAAATTCCTCCCCTTTGGTTGAATTTGCTTGAATGGGGTTTAACACCCCTTTTCACAATTTTTCAGTCATATTTCAGTAGCTGGAGCACCTAACAATTGATTCCTTTGTATATCTCACACAAGTACTACCACTACATCCTTTCCTAGCCTCAAGCTGCTATCCCACTTAGGTTATCATTTATCGGAAAGGATATGTACCAACTGCGCTATGATGGTGACCCTTTGGTTGAAAGGATATTATAAAAGCTTATCTAATCATTACATTTCTTATTTCCTTTCTATTTAGCTAATAATATTATGACTTTAAAAAAAATTAAAGTCAATCTCACTTAAAAAACCAGAACTATTAGCCCATTCCCGAACAACAAAGTTTTAGACTGGTCCAAATTGAAAGGAGTTGCAGACAATAATTTAACGTTTATGACATTTCAGATTTTTTCAACATTCTGGGTAGAAAACATTGTGTAAAATGAAGCAATTGCTTGTTACAAGCAATTTCTTCATTTTACACAATGTTTTTTCTCATTTTTTTGTTTAGGAGCATCCAAAGGTGTCAATGTGTGGGAATGGACTAAGCAACCACTTCAATTAACCCTTGTCATGCTGAACCCTGAATATTCCGGTTTTGGCAGGAGGTGTAGACTAAGATCCGACTGCACTTATGTGCAGGCTGATCTTAGTCTACACCTCCTGCTTGTACTTTACCTGTCAGAGTAATTTATGAAGTTGATTTCTAAACAAAATATTGATATTTGAACAAAATGTTCTATCAGTGCTTTCAGTCCTTTGATTTAACAGCAATCCAGTAAGGTAATTTATACAGCATGACAAGGGTCAAGTGACCATAATCAAGATCCCTTTTAGAAAGCAAAATCTCTTAACCCTTTCCTGTCCAATCCCTGGTTTTTTACGTCCCAGTGATTTTATAATTGAGAAAAGATTGTAGAGAAAGAAGAAATTGCTTGTAACAAGCAATTTCTTCTTTTTCCACAATATTTTCTACCCTAGTGAATGATTATTTTACGAAATAAATCCACTTTGAATTTTCGTCTGCAAAACCTTTGAATTTGGACAGGTCTAAAACTTTTCAAAACAGGAAAGGGTTAAGAAGTGAAAGCATTTTTCTTTAAAATCATAATTCAGGGAACATTCAGCAATTATTTCTTTATACAATCAAATTAACCCTTCATTTCTTTCACAATAAAGTGTTTTAAACGACTATTATATTAACCCATTCCAACACAGCAAAATTTTAGACTGGTCCAAATTGAAAGAAGCTGCAGATGACAATTTCAAGTAGATGGAATTTTGAATTTTTTCGTCTTTTTGGATAGAAAACATTGTGGAAAATGAAGAAATTGCTTGATACAAGCAATTTCTTCATTTTCCACAATGTTTTCGAAAGCTTTTTTCTCGAGGAGCGTAAAAAGGAGGGATTGAGTTGGAATGGGTTAAGCTACTACTTTTTTGCCGTCCATTCTGTGGTCCTTTAAAAAAAATATTACCGTATTCAAATTCGACATTCATCCTAATGGGCAAATCACCATAGATTCTTTTTTCTTTAAATACCGTATATCATAAACCACTTACATCTTCATAAGGATCGACAAAGCCCCGACTTGATGAGGGTCTATTTCTTGGCGGGGCAGGAGCACTTTTGGGACGTCTATGAACACTTGATGATTCAGAGGGGCGCTCTGACTGGGGTCTACTCATGGATCGTGGACTAAGATATGGCAACACGTCTTCGTCCCCTTTGCGACCCCTTGAAGCCTAAGGGTTGTAAACTAATTTTTGTTTTAAACTGAACTGTATAACTTAATAAAAAGTGCATGAAAATGAATATGTATGCTTCAACCTGTTGGATAAAATATTAAATTAGTAAAAGCAGTAAGTTTATAAGCACACTCTGAAAAGTCAAATCAAAATTAAACTATTTCCTAACCCTTTGTCATGCTGAACCTGGAATATTCCTGCTTTGGCAGGAGGTATAGACAAAGATCAGCCTGCACATGTGTGCAGTCTCGTATTAGTCTACTGCACCTGCTTATCTCTTTTAAGCAGAGTTGTTAATAAAATAAATTTTCAAAATAATTATTAACCCACAATTAGTGCATCCAGAGCTTTCAGCCCTTTGATTTGAATGAAAATCTGTAGAAGACTTTATTCAGCATGTCACGGGGCAAATTGATTTCAATATCAATATTTCTTTTGTTGACTTTTCTTCTTGCAATTAATATGCCTATATAGCTATGGATATATACTTACTTTTGAAAAAATGACAAAAGATGATTAAACTTTAAAATGGGTTAATATTGAGTTGTCAGTAGTTGTTGCTAAAGTCAGCTTTTTTTTTCAATAACCATCAATGAAAATAATGGAAATTTTGATATTTATAAGTGATAAAATTGATTGGGAATAGCTAATTAAGGTTATCGTTCAAAATATCACCACAATCAGTACAATGGCTAAATAACTACTAAAGCAAATATTTCTAAGTCAGGTGGGAATTTTTAGAATGCTGGTATATGAATAATTAATGAAATTCATCCTCTATACCTATAGAGTTATTTCTGATCAGGCAGAAATCAATAGGCAGTATTGTAATAAAATTGACTTCTTCTCTAATGAAATAGATAGCAATACTGTTCTTATGTCTTGACCCTTTGCTAAGAGGCAAAATTGTAACTCGACCAAAATATTTGATGCAAATAAGATACATTAATTCTCCCTCCCTAATAACTCTGTGTGGTTTTCTAGAAATTTTCGGAATATTTTCTCTAAGCAGTCATGTTAGTGATTGTTTGGAGATTGATTGACTGAAATGGCTTTAACGACACTATTAACAGTATTTTAGTCATATGGTGGTAGATGGAGCACCTAATAATGGATTCCTGATATTTCTCACATCATTACTACCCCATCCTTTCCGAGCTTCCAGCTGCTCATTCCATATAGGTTTACGATTATCCACTCAATGGTGGGAGACAAATGTCGCAAAGGATATTTGCTGCGACCGGGAATTCATTTGAAGAAAATTATCCTAAATTTAGAAGACATGTAAAAACAATTACATGTATTCATTTGACTTGATTTTCACTTAGAAATATAGCAGGAAATTTGAGCCCTCTGTTAGTGTTTCACCATGTTCCTTATAACATTTATTTGGAGAAATATGATATTTATCTAAATATCATCAACATTCTGAATTTTCTCTTCCAGCTTATTCCCCATTGATTAATTTCTTTATTGCTGCTGGTGGATTAACAACCCATTCCCATACAACACAATGACATGTCCAAATTTAAAAAGTTGCAGACTACAAATTTTTGTTGGGAGAATTTACACTGTAACAAACAACAATCCTCTATCTTATTTTTAGCTATTTACAAATAGGTTGCAACCAAGATTTCAAATTTCTTCCTTGAGAGGCATAAAGATGTGATTGTGTGGGAATGGGTAATACTTGTAGCACAATATAATTTAATATGTCTTTAATCCATTACCATTCGGCAAATTCCTAGACTGGTCCAAATTCAAAGAAGTTACAAACAACAATTTCAAGATTAGAGAATTTTGAGTATCTTGGTCTCTTTGGGTGAAACACAATGCTGAAAATGAAGAAATTGATTGTGACAAGCAATTTCTTCATTTTCAACCTAATTTTCCCAAAGTTTTTTCTTAACCCTTTCCTGTTTTTCAAAATTTTAGACCTGTCCAAATTCAAAGGTATTGCAGACGACAATTTAAAGTGGATTTAATTTGAAAAATAACCATTTAGTAGGGAAGAAAATATTGTTGAAAAAGAAGAAATTGCTTGTTACAAGCAATTTCTTCTTTTTCCACAATGTTGTCTCAATTATAAAATCGCAGGGACGTAAAAACCAGGGATTGAACAGGAAAGTGTTACGGGGCTTAAAAGGCACAATAATAATTGTGTGGGCATGGGGTAAAGGAAACCACACCCATTGTATTGTTTGTATTTTACATCAATAGGTAAATATTTGACCTTGTAATCAATGGCTGGGTCAATCTACCAACAATCAATTAACTCTTTCCCGTTCAAATACAGGATTTTACGTTCCTGTGATTTTACACTCAAGAAAAAATTGTGGAAAAAGAAGAAATTGCTTGTAACAAGCAATTTCTCCTTTTTCCACAATATTTTCTACCACATATGATGGTTTCTTTTCAAATGGCATCCAGTTTTCATTGACGTCTGCAACCTCTTTCAATTTGGACTAGTCTAAAATTTCCAAAAACGGGAAAGGGTTAACCAAAGATTTTTCCATCAATCTTACGGCCTACATGGCAACCCAGTTGTTCCTTCATTTTCTTGAATACTTGAACATAGCTTCTTGAAATTCATAAAAGCTTCTCTTGGGTTAGCTTTCAAAAACTGAAGGCAAGCAGAATTGTCACAGCATCACTCCAAGTAATCATAATCGTAATTAGTTTAATCTTAGCGTGCAATTAGGTTACGATTCAACTGCAATCTCATAAAAGAATCCTGAAGAACGAACCGAGTCTCTCATAACAGATGATGGACGAAGATTGTCCTTCATTTCCAAACGCTCAAGGTCAACTAAATCTTGGGAAATATCACTAGGGACAACAGATCTATCAATGCTTCGGGGTTTTCTTGGAGGTTTCGGTGCCAATAGAGGCATTAAACAGGCATCTTGTCGATGTTTCTTGTCTGCCTATGTACATAAAGTAGCCAGAAATTAAGAATAATATTCCCTGGTTTTATGTTAATGTAATTAGCAGATTGTGGGCTTGGGGCTACACTGTCTTAGGTGCATATATGAATATAGGGACTTTTAAAAGTGCTTCACAAAGTATGCGAAATGATATATTCTTTGGTATGAGTTAATCAGTTTCATGGGTAGTTTAACCCATTACCAGAGAACAAAATATTATACAAGAGATCTGCCGGGTTTCGGAAGCAAGGGTACATAATATCACTATGGTCTAAAAAGAATGGGGACATTTACAAAATTGTCGGATCTGCACCAAACAATTTCCTGCAAGGACTTTGGAACTAAGGGACCATTGTCCCCATGGTCTTAACCTATTCCAATGTGTGAAAATTTTAGACCGGTTAAAATTCAAAGAAGTTGCAGACGACAATTTCATGCTGAGGGAATTTTGAGTATCTCTGTCTTTTTGGTTAGAAAACAAGGTTGAAAATGTAGAAATAGCTTGTAACAAGCAATTTCTTCATTTTCAACCTTTTTTCCTTAAATCTTTTCCTGAGGAGCGTATTAAAGTCGTATTGTCTGGGAATGGGTTAAAAAGCTTAGGACATTTATGATTTTTTGGAGAGAATGATGCAAAAACGCAGCCTGAGCAGATCATTAACCTGGTCCAAAATGAAAGAAGATGCAGAACAGCATTTTCAAGTTGATGAAATTCAAAAAAAATTTCTGTTAAGGTAGAAATCATTATGGAAAATGCTTCATTGATCATGCTGCCGTTTTTGAAAGAGCATTTCACCCATTCCTACATATTCCCCTTTTTGGACATCCAAATTGCTTGTTACATGCATTTTTTTTTATTTAATTTTAATATTTTTACCCCAATGGACAAAGATTCTTTAAATTTCATCAACTAAAAATTGCCATCTGCAACTTCTTTGAATTTGGACCAGCCTAAAATTTTGTAATCTGGTAATGAGTTAAGTGCCAAATGGTCACTGTTTAAGGGTTTTCTGTTTATCATTGTCAATGTTGGCCAACCAGAAGACAAAATTTCAGACTGGTAAAAGTTAGTTATCCGTAGTCAAAATTGAAAGAACTTGTGGCAACAAGAACAATGTTTAACCCATTACCAGACAGCAAAATTTTACACTGGCTCAAATTGAAAGAAGTTGCAAACGACAATTTGAAGTTAATGAAAATTTGGATTTTTCATCTTTCTAAGTAGAAAACAATGTGGAAAATGAAGAAATTGCTTCTAACAACCAATTTCTTCATTTTCCACATTGTTTTCCAAAGCTTTTTTCCTTGGGGGAGTCTAAAGGCGTCACTGAGTGGGAATGAAACATTACAGTGTAGAAAACGTTGTTAGAAAAGAAGTACTAGTAATTTTTCTTTTCCAATGATATTTTTTTAAAATATATCTTAGGATGTCAAAACCATTAACAGCACAAGAAAACAACTTATTTTCCTGTCAAAAAGACTGCATAATTATGTGACCCATGCAATGTGTGACTCATGCAAATTGATCAACTTAATGTGATTTTCTAATTAAACAACTAACTTTTTTATTGAAAGTATAATATCATAATAATACAAATCAAAACAGAAACAGAAAAGTGAAAAAAAATCATTATGTAATACCATAAAGTAATAATAAAGAGTTTAAGATTTCATTAAAATGTTAAAAAGTTTTCATGTCTCTTTTTGTGATAATTAATGGGATAATCTTGCACAATTGTTAGCCAAAAAAAATAATTATTTTTTTTTATTTTCTTCTTTTAAAAGTTCAATTATTTTTCTTACTTTCAAATTTAAATATTTGACTATCTTAACCCTTGTCATGCTCAACCCGGAATATCCCCGTTTTGGCAGGTGGTGTAGACTAAGATCAGACTGTACTTATGTGCAGGCTGATCTTAGTCTACACCTCCTGCTCATACTTTTCCCTCCCGAGTTGTTTATGAGGTTGATTTCTAAAAGAAATATTATTTTTTTAACAACAAGTTCTATCAGTGCTTTCAGTCTTTTGATTTGACAGCAATTCTGTAAGGTAATTTATACAGCATGACAAGGGTTAATCTCAAATTCACTTTAATAACTGCTGGATTTTGAGCATATTTGACAAGACTCTTTTCCTCATATAACTAGAAATGTATTTCTGGGGAGGTTATTTTTTGTGTGACAAGTCACAAATAAACCCAACATCAAATTATAGGAAAATTTATAGTTCCACAAATTTGGAGCATGAAAACTTTTTTACATCAAGTTTCTAAACAAGAGATATTTTGTTTTAAACCCTTTACAAAACAAATGAAGAATAAGGAATTCTTTTCAACATTTGTTATGAAAATTTGCATGATATTCAAAGGACTGAAATTAATGAGAGTTTTAGATGTGGGTCTATATATCGAGGGCTTAGAGCAAAAACATAATGTTTTTGCTCTAAGCCATCGATATATAATTTTTTGTAATTAATTTCTTTAAGTTGACAAGAACAAACATGTGTTGTAGACTTAGATCTGACTGCATTTATGTACAGGTTGATCTTTGTCTACACCTTCTTCAACAACAGAAACATTTTCGGTTCAGCATGACCTGAGAGAAACTTTATATTTCTTCTAATTAATTTCCTACAATCACATTAATGAATTTGCTTTGAAGATCAATTGGTTGATTGATTGAATGGGTTTTAACGCCTCTTTTAACAGTATTTCAGTCATATTGTGGCGGATGCTGGAGCACCTAACAATGGATTCCTGGTATTTCTCACACCAGTACTACCACTTTATCCTTCCTAGCCTCCAGCTGCTATCCCACTTAGGTTTATGATTATCCACCCATTGGTGAGAGACAAATGTTGGAAAGGATATGTGCTGACGCTGGGGATGCTTTGACTATCAAGGCTTGAGTCTTGCATATTGTCTGGTAAATGGTTTAAAACAATATTTTGAAATCACAAGTGTTACTAAAAGTACATAATTGAAATTCAGTTTTTTGTTATATCCATTTTGTACAAATATCAATTTCACCTTTAATAAATATGAATGACCCATATTAAAAGATGATTCAGTTAAAATGTTTAAGTTTTTTTACTTCTTTTTTTTTTTAATACTTAACAAAATAACAGAATAAGGTCCCAAAAAGTCCAATGAGAGTCCAATTACACAAAAATGTCTAAACATGATAATCCGAATGACAGAAAAATGTCTAAACCCCATTTAAATTTGGTTTTCGAGAGATATTCCAATTGACAGAATAATGTCTACACCCAATTCGATTTCAGTTTTCGAGTACTGATTATCCAAATGATAGAATGGTGTACAAATTCCACTTTAACTCCAGTTTTTCAAGTGATAATAATCCAAATTACAGAAACAATTCCAGATTTCACTTCAATTAGGTTTCCTTCAAAATTACAGAGTAATTGATAAATTCCATGAAAATCCAATTCCAGAATCGAATCAAAGTAAATTTCAAATTTGGTCTACACTCATAATCAAAATCCAAAAGACTGAATAACATCTGAAATTTTTGTTACTCAGTATTTTCTATCCCAGTAATCCAAATCACAGAATGTTCCTCTAATCACTATTTAACCCTTTCCTGGTTTTGGAAATTTTAGACTAGTCCAAATTGAAAGAGGTTACAGACGACAATGAAAACTGCATGCCATTTGAAGTGAAATCATCCCATGTGGTAGAAAATATTGTGGAAAAAAGGAGAAATTGCTTGTTATAAGCAATTTCTCCTTTTTCCACAATGTTTTCTCGAGTATAAAAATACAGGAACGTAAAATCCCGTATTTGAACTGGAAAGGGTTAATCAGGCTTTTAATGGTTAATTCAAACTTACAGATGTATATCTCGGATACAACAAGTGGAACAAATTACTAAGATAGTAACTAAGAACATTTATCTTTCGATGGTAAGAATTCACAAAATTGTTCAACTCAAAAATACGAATTAATCACTTTAAGAACGATTAGTAATAAATATCCCTTGCTATTATTTTCCATTTAAGTGAAAAGTGTATTCCTTCAAAAAAAAAACGGAAAAAAGGTTTCAACTAGTTTTAACTAGTTTCAGCAGACTTTATGCAAGTTGATGCAGGGTTTTCAATTCTTGGTAATGTTGTTTGCTGTAAATATAGACATTTGAAAACTATTAATCTTAAATAAAACCAAGTTATTATATCTCCATCACGAAATTGGGTATTGCTTTGAAAAAGGATGCCATAAGAAAAAGTATTCAGTCACCTAAATAGATAAACTTGAATAAACCAAGTTATTAGACCTCATAATTATCAGATTGGTTATCGATTTGAAAATGTTGCCATACAAAAAATATTCTGCCACTTGGATACATTAACTTACCATACCAAACAAAATGAGATATTTGTAAAAATATTTGGAGCACAGCCTAAGTGTTCCAGACACGTAGCTGTTTGGTGCTTGATAGTAGATAAAAAATCTAAGTAAAAATGAGTACCCTCTACATAGGGTTTCTTCTACAAATGAGGATTTTAGAAGGCTCTTACCCCCCCCCCCCACCCTCTACAGCTTCAATTGAGCATATCAATCCTAGATAATTTACAAAAATCTATGTGCACCAACACTTGTGATTTCAATTAATAAACTGTTCATTTAAATCTGAAATGAATTGTGTGACCTTTGATGAAATCTTATAGTGAACATGACACAAAATATCACCTTTCCATCTCTATATTCAAGGTCACTGTACATTCCCCTTTCTTCATACTTTACAAATACAACATTGATATGTAAGATATAGTACATTGATTTAAGTCACATAGTTATTACAAATATCATATTCAGAAATTTTCTTTGAAAAAAAAAAGTGTAGATTTGTTAAAAAATGGAGTGTGAAGCTTGCAAACCAGCTTTCAACATGGTTCTTATCATTGCTCCATTCAACAAAATTTTAGATCCAATATCAACAAAGTTGCAGAAAACATCTCAAAAGTGCATTTTAATTGAAACATAAGAACCATATGGGTAGAAAACATCATGACAAAAGGAGAAATTCCCTATTTCAAGCAATTTTCCCTTTCCTCACAAGGGTTTGCTAAGTATTTTTTTCTTGCACAACAAAATGCAGAATTGTTAAATTTTGCCCTATCAAATTAATCCTCCCATAGCAGGAGGATTCTTTTCTATCAATGAATAATTTAATTTTTATTTTTGTCGATCAAAAACAAGCTTTCAGATTGGTCGAAAAATTATTCATAACTCCATGAACACAATTTTGAGCACGCAGTGATTTTGTACGCTTCGCACAAAATAGTCCCATACTAAAAGGTATCAGAATTTTTGAAATATTGGCTTTTTTTGATCAATGCTATTTAATTTTAAGAAATGAAGAGAATATTTTTTGTTTTCATGGAGGTATGAACCGAAAAACCTTATCACACAATGTATGAATCCGCTTCGCGTATTCATACAGTGTGGTTAGGTTTTTGGTTCATACCTCCATGAAAACAAAAAATATTCTCTTCATCTCTTAATTGACTTTCAATTAGAAATAAAGCGTTGTCTTAATTTCGTGTAAGAACATGAAAAATAATCAAGGATATTTACCCTAACTCTTCTGACTAGCTCTATTTTAGCGATTTCTTCCAGTTTACGTTTAATTTCCACCTGACGGTATCTCTCAAGATCGAGGGTTTTGTGGACGATGGCCTGTGCTAGTAACTCCTTCACATGTTTCTTGTGTTCTTTTCTTGCCATATTTATTCTGTACTGGTTCTCACTAACTATTTCCCCACGTCTGTTGATCTAAATATTTTAAAATTATTTGTCATATTACTTTGTTTAAACCCATTAATAGATGGCAATAATTTAGACTGGTAAAAAAAATGTTGCAGAAGACAATTTCAAGTTGAAAATTTTTAATGTCTGCTTTTCTTGGTGAAATATAATGTAAATATTTCAAGAATTGCTTGTAACAGCAATTTCTACATTTTTCTCATTGATTTCCTGCACGGTACCTATTTCTTGAGGGGAATCTGAAAGCAGCTTTTTATGGTAATGGATTTATTACTAGGAGAAAAATTTCCATGCTAGTTGCTCATAATCATTTTTTCTCCAATAGCTATTCTTGTATTCGAAGGCATACAGCAACCATAAATATCTTTGTCATATATGCATAAAGAATCAGTCTGTGAATAATGTCATGATGACATCATTAAAATGCAAAATGTTGCAATCATCCATTTCCTTTATTTTCCAATTTCAAAAATGACTCTTAAATGTACAAAATCATTTTCATGGGAGAAAAGAATCAATCTGTCACTCTGAATACAATGTGTTAAATAATACAGTGGAAACTACCATAATCGTTATTCACTGATTAACTACAAATGACTTCATGCACAAACTTAAGATTTATAGAGGAAATATACCCTTTAAATTGCAACATCCTGTTAATTGCAACAAAATACTTTGAGAAATTGGATTTACAATTAACTGGATTATCCACTTAACCAAACTTAAACAAACTTACCAGTCCTGCCTTTCTGAGGTGCCGTCTCATCCGGGTGTTCCCAAAATACCCAGACAGATTTCTGTCCGTGAGGGAGTTGTAGGTGGCCAAAGGGCTGAAATGAGACGAACATACATGAATATATTTTAAAAGTGATTTTTAAAATTGATTTGTCATGCTCTTTCCAGTAATTTAAATCTTGTATTAAGCAACCAAGGCCTTTTAGCAGGCAAACACAAAAATAAAGGTTTTTATACAGACTCCAATGTATGAAAATAAAGGCCTTTTAGTGTAAAATATGAAACTAGATGGTTGTCCCAGGACAACTGCTGTCGAGCCCGCAAAGTTTTGTAGGCATCATGCTCCGGACAAGCTCAACTTTAGTGTTTGACCTTGAGCTTTGACCTTGAACTTGAAGCTATCCAAAAAATTCTTTCAAATGGCACATCTACTCATGATGGAGAATAATTGTGCCAATTTATTTTGAAATCCATCTATGAATGTATGAGTAATTGTCCGAACAAATACAATTTTAGTGTTTGACCTTGAGCTGTGACCTTGACATTAAAACTATCCCGAAAATTCTTTCAAATGGCACATCTACTCATGATGGAGAATTATTGTACAAAGTTATTTTGCTATCCATCAATTAATATACTAGGAGTAATTGTCCGGACAAATTCAGATGGACGGACTAACTAACATACTAACCCACTTACACACATACACGGACTTGTCATAGTGACAACTATGTCTCGCCCATCGCAAGTGGGCTCGACAAAAACAAAGAGTAGAAAATAAAGGCTATTTTTGTCAAAGTTCTCATTTCTTCAGTAAACCCACAGTCAAACCAAAGTCATTTTTTGATGTTATATACTGTTTGAATGATGCTATATAATACATACCTTATTTAATGTGTATACCTATTTTCTGTCTAATTTAATGTAACAGATAAAGGAAGGGAAAATGCAGATCAACATCCATTACTTGCTTTAAGCTAGCACGACAACCAGTCAGAGCAAATATGAAGGTTTTAATTAAGAATTAAAGGGCTATTTTGGCGTTTTAAAGCTTTAGTTTTCTGTGGAAATGTAAAGATTTTAAAGGTTTGTTCTGAAATTAAAGATTTAATAGGTTTCACTAGGAGGCCTGAGCAACCATTTATGGGATGACAAAAAAGTGGTTGTTTAAGAGAATGGTCGCTTAAAACATATTTTTATGAAATATATAAAGGACTGATTCAACTTCATACAAAAGTTATTGCAGAATTTGCTAAATCTGATGTTGTTGGGACTCATTAGAATCCTCTCATAATTTTAATGAGTTCCAACAACATAGGATTTAGGTATTAAATTTTTTAGCAAATACTTTCACTCCTTTATGAAAGAGTTTTGATTTGATAATGGGATTTTAATTGTGGTCGCTTATTGGTTGCTTAATAGAGATGGTTGCTTGAGCAAAATTGTATGTCCAATCCAATACGATGCCAGCTTTATCAACCTTACTTTTCGACAAAACACTCTTTAATGTGACTATTTCCTTGAAAAATTGACTCGTATTTTCATTGCTATTTGAAACACTGTAACGTCAGACAAAATATGAAAATTCTAACAGTCTGTATCTTCTCATAATTCTTTAATCTTTAATCTTTGATCTTTAATATGAGAAATCAATTTAATGAATTAATCTGTGATTTCATAATTAAATGTACATTGTATCAGAAATCTAACCCTTGCCATGCTGAACCAGGAATATTCCTGTTTTTTGAAAGTGGTAGAGACATAGATCATTCTGCCGGTATGTGCAATCTAATCTCAGTCTACAGCACTTGATTGTCCCTTTTAAGCCAGAGTTGTTTATAAAATCAGGAAAACCTCAAGATCATGGGTTCGAGCCCTGAGCTGACCATATCAACTAACAAAACTAACTGTTTTTCGGACGAGACATTAAACCGAGGCCCCGTGTGACGATGCTATCCATCAAGCACGTTAAAGAACCAGGCGGAGCTCTCAGCAGTTTCTGCCTGTATCCTTGCACTATTCCCCTGGAACAACTAACCGTCGTCTGGGGGGCGTTGCTCACATGGTCATGTGCTACGGTAGCGAGGATAAATAAACAGAAATAATCAAATCAAAAATCAGTTTTCAAAAGAAATATTATCCCAAAACTAATGCAATTCAGCATGACAGGGATCAAATAATTATTCATTTACCCATCTGTTTTAATCCTTGGTTTAACTAATCCGTGTTGCATCGCAAATCTGACTATTCTGTCTTTCCTGTTAGTTGTTATTTCGTCAGCAGTTACCATGGTTATATTAGTTATACTTAGTATTTGTTGAACGAGTAACAATTTGATTTATCACGTTTCTATGTCTGCGATGTGCGATTAAGTCTATAAGTCTTTACTTAACCTCTTCCAACTTGATCTTGCCTTTTCACTATCTCAGCGGGAAAATGTTGAAATTTTTTTAACCCATTCCCACACTATGACGCTTTTTGAAATTTCCAAGAAATGGCTTTGGAAAACATTGTTGAAAATGAAGAAATTGCTTGTTACAAGCAATTTCTTCATTTTCAACAAAGTTTTCTTCTCAAAAGACAAAAAAATTTAAATTCACATCAACTGAAAACTGTTGTTTGGACCAGTCTAAAATTTGCTGTTTGGTAATGGGTTGTAATAAAGATATGGCTTATAGTAAGCAAATATTTCTTTATTGTTCACTATTTTTTTTCATCTTGTAAGATAAAGATTTTTTAAGAATTTTCACAAATCTGAAAATGTCAGCAATTTCTTTAATTTAGAGTAGTCTAGAATTTTGTCTTCTGGAAATGGATTACATCAAAAGAAAGTTTTTTTAAAAATCATTCTTGAAAATAGAAATACAATTGTTTCCTTTTTTTTAGTCCCTTTTTTTTTCATCAGGGTCATTTTATCCTTTATGACTCAATTTACAAATAGAAAAACCAAAATTATTTTCAACCTTAACAGGACATTCAATAGAGAAAACATGGAAAATGATGGAATTGCTTATTACAAGACATACTTTTTCAAAACTTTTGTCTGCAACTTCTTTGGATTTGAACCAGTCAAAAGTTTTCTTGTGTGGTGATGGGTTAATAATTTATAGTACTATGATATATTCAGTGTAAATTTTAGAATGTATTTGTGAACAATTACTCAAGCAAGAAAGACCATTTCCAATGTCAACTAGACAAGTTCATTGCATTACACAAATAAAAAAAATATTTCAATACGAGACTATAAAAAAAAATCCATCATTCTTATCACACAGATAAATTATAAACTGATGATAACAAAGTGATCTCTGATGAAAAGTTTGATTTTCAATTATGGCTTGATACTTCTTTATTAATGTATATCTTTGGAAATCTCTACAAACATCTTTTGTTTGGTAATAAAGTACTTCAAATATTTGTTAATCTATTAATATTTCTCATCAAGTTTATAACACGTAAACCTTTCCTGGCCTTGCGTGACATAGCATACTGACCTAGAGGAATTGATGCACTCTTTTGTTCTGAACTAGATCGATGATCCATTAACCCATTCCCATATAACAAAATTTTAGACTGGTCCAAACTGAAAGAAGCTGCAGACAACAAATTCAAGCTGATGGAATTTTAATTTTTTTCGTCTTTTTTTGGTAGACAACATTGTGGAAAATGAAGAAATTGCTTGTAACAAGCAATTTCTTCAATTTCCACTATATTTTCAAAATCTTTTTTTCTTTTCAGGTGTTTAAAAGCGTCACTGAGTGGGAATGGTTTAACCCATTGTCACACAAAACTCTTTTTTTACGCCCCTCGAGAAAAAAGGCTATGGAAAACCTTGTGGAAAATGAAGAAATATGCATGCAATTTCTTCATTATCCACAATGTTTTCTATCCAAAAAGACAAAAAAAGAATTAAAATTCCATCAAATTTGAATTGTCCTCTGCAGCTTCTTTCAGTTTAGACCAGTTTAAAATTTTGTGATGTTGAAATGGGAAAACACTACAAGAAGGCGAAATTTTCGACTGGTCTGACTTGAAAAATGCAGACGACAATTTAAAGTGCATGAAATTTTAGATTTTTTCAGCTTCTTGGTAGAAAACATTGAGGAAAATGAGAAATTGCTTGTAACAAGCAAATTCTTTATTTTACACAATGTTTTCCCAATTGCTCTTCTGGAGGGGCATCCAAAAGTGACACTGTGTAGGAATGGGTTAATATTTCTCATTGTGTCTTTTACATGTAAACCTAAATCCATCTTACGTTACATGGCATACTAGCCTAAAGAAATTGATGGTGTGTTCTTTTGTCCTAACTAGATTGATGGTCCAAGGGCAATTTGTGCTGAACCAAAAACAGGATCAACAAAAACAAATTTCAAACAAATATTACCAGATAAAAAAAGAGCACCGTCATCAAAGTTATAGATTTTGTTTTGAAAAGACCGAGTTTTTGAGATATCTATAATATTACTTTATCAGAAATCTACTTCAGAATACAGGTGCACTTTCAAACAAGAGCCGTCAAAGACAGATTATGCTCCCCAAATAAGGCTTTGTCATAAAACTGTATGCTATTATTGAACGAAAAACTTCTTATTGAATGCAACTATAGTTTGAGAGTTCAGTTGACAAAAAATTTGGAAGTTTGACAAACATTGAAGGAATCTGTTTGGCTTCACAGGCCTAATTCTTGTAAAATTCAATATTATCATATGGTAAAGGGTTAAACATTTTACCTTGACCATCAAAGTTAATATTTTGGCAATTTTTAAAAGATGTATCTTTGAAAACTAATGACCTTGATTTTGGGATCTGCTGTAAAGTCTTGTCACAAGTAATAAACGTTTGAAATATGAAGGCTGTATCACTTACCTATTGAAATTTTGGACAATGCTAAAGTTAAATTTTTGAAGTTTTGACCTTGAGAAATGACATTGACCTTGACAGATGACCTTGAACTTAATACCAACAGAAAGAATTCATAAGCAATGCACATGTGAACTATGAAGGTTATATCACTTACCATTGTAAACTTATGGACAATGAACTATGAAGGTTATATCACTTACCATTGTAAACTTATGGACAATGTTAAAGTTAAGATTTTCTAACTTTTGACCTTGAGAAAATGTCCTTGATCTTGACAGATGACCTTGGACTTAATACCAACAGAAAGGTCATGTCATAAGCAATGCACATGAGAAATATGAAGGTTATATCACTTACCATTGTAAACTTATGGACAATGTAAAAGTTAAATTTTTTGAAATTTTGACCTTGAGAAATGACCTTGACATTGACAGATGACCTTGAACTTGGTAGCAACAAAAAGATCTTTTCACAAACAATAATCATGTGAAATATGATGATTAAATCTCATTTCAATTACAAGTTATTGCAAATTCAGAGTTTTTATGATTGAAATTGTTGACCTTGACACTTTGACCTTGACCTTTACCAAAAACCTTGTCTTAGATATCTACCGAAAGATCTTGTCAAAAGTGATGAACATTTGAAATATGAAGGCTATATCACTTACCATTGCAAAATTATGGCTATTTTTTTCCAAATTTTGACCTTGAGAAATGACCTTGACCTTGACTGATTACCTTGAACTTGGTACCAACAGAAAGGTTTTATCTCAAGCAAAGCACAAGTGAAATATGAAGACCCTATCTCATTCTTATTAAAAGTTAGGGCCAACTTTGAGATTTTATGATTGAAATTATTGGCCTTGACAATTTGACCTTGACATTGGGTGAGATCCTTGCCTTAGTTTTCTAATAAAAGGTCATGTCACAAGTAATAATCATTTGAAATATGATAGCTATATCACTTACCATTGCAAAATTATGGCCAATTTTAAAGATTTTATTTTCTAAATTCTGACCTTGACCTTGAATGATGACCTTGAACTTAGTACCAACAAAAAGGATTTGTCACAAGCAATGCACATGTGAAAATGAAGACTATATCTGTAACAAATCAAAAGTTATGACCAATATAAGTTTTTGCAGGACAAAAAGAGAGCTTACATAAAGCTAATAACATTAAGGCCCCATTTCACATGACACGTTTTTTTAAATGTAAATTTTCGATAGTTTAAGGTCAAGAGGATCTGATTTGCTACTCAAATATGAAATTTCATAAAATTCTGACTATTAGTCTAGGAGAAATTTGCAAAAAACTACTTTTTCCATGACGCAGCCTTGAATTGAAAAAATTCAAAAAAGCTCTCTTGGAAATTTCCTAGGAAGATTATATGAAGTTTCATCCAATTAGGCCTAGGGGTTCCTCAGATATGACATCAGACGGATGGCCAGATGCGCGCCCAAGTTGGCAACTATATTCTTCCCCTGGAAAGTTTTTCGGAGCATAAAAGATCTTCTTCTCCCAAACAAGAGGATCTAGAGCTTTGATATTTAGTATGTAGCATCATCTCATAAACCTCTATCAAGATTGTATAAATCATTGCCCATCCCCTGACATCACAAGTTTTACAAAGGGCTTAATTTTATATAGTGAAAATTTTGAAAATCTTCTTCTACCAAACAGGAGGGCCTAGAACTTTGATATTTGGTATGTAGCATCATCTTGTGCACCTCTATCGAAATTGTACAAAATATTGTCCCAGGATAAAAATTAGCCCAATCTTGGGTTTAACATAGGCTTATATAGAGAAAACTTTAGAAATCTTCTCTCAAACAGATAGGCCTAGAGATTTGATATTTGGTATGTAGCATCATCTGGTGGATCTCTATCAATAATGTATGAATCATGGCCCTGGGGTCATAATTAGCCCATTCCCGGACGTCATGAATTTTACATTGGGCTTATATAGTGAAAATTTAAAACTCTTCGTCTCCCAAACAGGAGAGCCTAGAGCTTTAATATTTGGTTTGTAGCATAACCTGGTAGACTTTTATCTGTTTTTGTGCTCTTTGGACTCAGGTGACCAAAAAGGTTGTCTGTAACTTCTTTCAATTCAGACCTGTTTAAAAAAGTGCCTTCTTGAAATGGGTTAAGGGGGTGTAAACTTCTACTTTGGTATTAGAAAGAGCTTAAAAAGAGTGAATATGATATTTTGAAATGAAAAAACAAAGCTTGCTACATATGCAATCTTTCCTTGATATAAAACTAAGCATATTCATACATTTTGTTCTATAAAAAAAATGATACTGCAAAATTACCAATTTTACTCAAACACCCCTTTTTTCATAAGAACAAAAGCTAGGTAATCAGCTAGGAGTTTTTTTTATTTTTCTGAATGACATTTCATAATGAACAAATTATACTTCTAAACAAAAACAAACTACAAGGAAAAAGGATATTGGATATTGACAAAGATCAAGTGGTGTCGCGTAGCAATTGTTCAACAAACAATCGTCTGCTAATATTTTCCAAGATGAAAATCAATCAATAGCCGCGTATATTTACAAATGGCTGTCTGTGTAACTGTCACACTGTAATGTTAACAATCACACTCGGCAAACATCAATAATCCTTTTTCCATGGTTCATGGATGACTCTTTGATCATAAGAAGAGTACAAAACCATAGTGATTGTTAACCCTTCCCACATAATAACGCTTTTTGATGCCCCTCAAGAGAAACAATAAGGAAAACATTGTTTAAAATGAAAACAATTCTTTATTTCCTTTGTTTTCTACCTAGAACATTGAAAAAATCTAAATTTTCATAAACTTAAATTTTCATCTTTGACTCCTTTCTATTTGGACCAGTCATTAATTTTGTGTGGTAATTGGTTAATCCATTACCAGGCTTCAAACTATTAGACTGGTTTAATGTGAATAAACTTGCAGAGGTCAATCCAAAATGTTCTTGAATCGAAAAATAGTTACCAAAATCGGATTGAAAATATTATGTTTTGTCTATCAAAAACAGGCGTTCTGATTGGTCAAAAAAAATATTCTTAACTCCATGAACAAAATTTTGAGCACGCAGCAATTTTGTATGTTTCTGCACAAAATAGTCCCATACAAAAAAGTATCAAAATTTGTATAACTTTTGTTGTTTTTTCGCTCGATGCTATTAGATTATAAGAAATGAAGAGAATAATGTTCGTTTTCATGAAGGTATGAACCTAAAAACCTAATCACACAATGTATGAATCCACTTCACATATTCATACAGTGTGATTATTTTTTTTGGTTCATACCTCCATGAAAACAAAAAATATTCTCTTCATCTATTAAGTGAAAAAGGGAAATTACTCCTTATTCTCACATTTTCAATTTCAGTATTTTATTGTTCATAAAAACAAGGATTACCCACTTTTTTACATCCTGCAAAAATATACTCAAGGAAAACTTTGCAAAAAAGCAATTTCTCCTTCTCTCACAATGTTTTCAACCTTATTTGGGACTTAATTTTTAACTTGAGCCCACTTGGAATTGTTGTCTGCCACTTTTTCCAATTTCAACTAGTCTAAAATATTGTTTTCTGGTTAAATTAACCCTTCTAACTATCCAGATACCACTAGATAACTACAGTAATACTTGTATTAGGTGACCACACAAGGGACAGCAAAAAAAAGTGGTCGCTGAAGAGAATGGTTGTTTTACCCAAGTCATGCTGTACCTGGAATATTCTGGTCTTGGCAGGAGGTATAGTCAAAGATCAGCCTGCACAAAAGTGCAGTCTGATCTTGGTCTTCACCTCCTGCTTGTACTTTTCCTGCCAGAGTAGTTTATGAAATTGATTTTCAAAAGAAATATTGATTATTGAACAACAAGTACTATCAGTGCTCTCAGCCCTTTGAATTTCATGTAATAATGTAAGGGATTTTATACAGCATGACAAGGGTTAATACACTTTTGTGACATGATTATGATGGATCTTTTTGCATACATAAATTATCGGAGGATTCTCACTTAAACCTATGTTCTTTGAACTCATTAAAATTGCCTGATTTACAGACACACAAGGGTAGTACAATATGCCTATCTTTCGATGCATTAACCCATTCCCACATTACAAAATTTTAGACCAGTCCAAAATTAAAGAAGCTGCAGACAATTATTTCAAGTTGATTGAATCTTAAATTTTTTTGTCGTTTTGATAGAAAACATTGTGGATAATAAAGAAATTGCTTGTAACAAGCAATTTCTTTATTTTCCACATTGTTTTCAAAAGTTTAATATTTAGGGGGCGTTTAAAAGTGTTATTGTGTGGGAATGGGTTAAAAGTCAATAACAGCTTCTTTGAATTTGGACCAGGCTAATATTTTGTCATATGGTAATAGGTTTACTTGATGACTTTAACAGCTTTTATGGATAAATAGCCAAATGTTACTTGATTCATAATTCAACAATGTATTGAATTTACAGCTATATGCAAGATAATCTTAATTATCACATTCTAACAATATGCAATCTTTTGGTTAACAGAAGTTGCAATTATTAGGGTTGCATTTTAACCTATTACAACATGAAAAATTTTTGACTGGTCAAAATTGAAAGAAGACTTTAATTTAAACTTGATGAAATGGGTTTTTTTCAGATTTTCTGGGTAGAAAAATTGTGGAAAATGAAGAATTTCTTGTTGCAAGCAATTTCTTCATTTTACACAATGTTTTCCACAATGTCTTTATTACAGGGCATCAAAATGCGTCATTGTGTTGGACTGGGTCAATGAATGTCAAGGAGGAAACTTTGGAAAATATTGTGAAAAGTAATTGTATCAAGCAATTTATTCATTGTCCAACGTTTTCTATCCTACAAGTCAAAGAATCTTTAAATTGAACCATCTTCAATTTGAATGAAAAAAAAAACCCTTTTTGGAAAAAAGAAAAGGTAATATATATACTACAAGGGGTGTGAAATTCCAATGCCCAACTTGCTTGACATGGGCTTTTCTACTTGCAGCAAGTAAATTATTTAACAATGTTTCTCAAGGTACAGTTAAATACCAGCTAGCTAGGGCAAATCTTGATCATTCAAAATCTCAAAGATAACTTATAAGATGTTCATAATGTAAAAAACATCATGGATCGAAGAAACAAGTTTATTTTGTGTCTGCAGTGTTTTCCTTGACACTCTCTTTCTTTGAATTTGACCCTATTTTTTAGGGAGAGCTCCCCCTCCCCCAAATGCTAGGAAAGCCTTATTTATCTTCTTTGAAAGGGGTCATACTATGGAAAAATGTCCCCAAGTTTTAAAAGACAAGGTGAAACCCTGTTCTCGATGTACTTGTCTGGGGACATGTGGAGAAAATCAGTATTTCCACGCCACTGCCTGATTGGATATTTGCAGGTATGTGGCACTAACCGTAAATAATGAGTTGGTATAGCAGGGTCCACTGTTGGAAGTCTATTATTTGGCGAACTAAAAATGATCATGTGCCAAGACTTAGTACTTAAACCCAATTGCCTCATAATCTAGTTCACACAAAGTAGTCGATCACAGGGGAGGGGGTAGCATTTTTGTCTGATAAATACATATAATTTAAGCTCAATCAAAAATTCCATTCCAGCCCTTTTGTTGAGAAATCCACTTCTATAGCAACAATATTTGAACATTTGTTGTTGTGATTAGGATTTTGTTTGGTGGAAAAATGTGCACTGAGCTGAATAAGGAAGACTTTGTTTGAGAATCTGCTAACTAGACAAAATAACTCATACTTTTGTGAAGGCATGTACATTCATCTTGTAGAAAATGTCAGTTGCATACCAGTCTTTGTTTATACAACAGCATGCCCACTGGGTTATCATTTTGGGGGTACATGTACCCCTAAGGTTTTGAAATAGGGGTAGAAAGAAAAATCTGTGGGTAGAGTGTACCCTTTACTTTCAGAGTTAAGGGTACACCTTACGAATATGAACCCTTTACCAAATGACAATGTTTTGGTTATATACTTTTTTAATAATAAAAAAATAATTGCCACACATCATGTGCAAGTTTCAGATAAATATAGAAAGAAGAATAGCAAACTTTTTTTGAAAAGCTGGTTTATGACAATTCACTTTTTCATAACTATTAGATTTGGAAGGGTTGAATAGGATATGAGAGCAATGGCTAAACAACTCCAACAAGTTAATTACGAGGGTGGGGATGGCATTTTAAGCAGAACATACCAGGCATGTCCAAAATGACCAAAATATATTTTATCAGCTCTTTTAATCTAACACTCACAATACTTTTAAAATTTTGCACCCTAACAAATGTCTAACAGTTTTTATTCCAGCACAGACGCGCACCTGCCAGTAATACCCGAAAGGGGAGTTGGGCAGTATATATAGATAGATAGATGTCAGCTCATTATTCGCTCAAACTCTGGTATTGAAACGATTCTGGTACAGAAAATATCAAATGGCCTCATTACTGTCTAAAGGTCACCATTTGTGGAGAAATAGACTAGGTTTTGTTATGGCATTTTGCAGAAAGCAAATTAAGTAGCTAAAACAAAACTACAATGTTAAATAAACTGCGCCATTTTGTGATGTCCGACTTACATGTACAATAGAACTTACGAGAGAAACCAATTTCAAATTCTACAGTGTGAATTCTTGTTAGTTCCTTGCAAAAAAAAACAAATATATTGTGTTTTGTTTGAAAAAATAGTGCAACTTTGGTCTTATTTCAAAACAAAATGGTTAGGCCATCATGATCCTCATTATACAAACTTTTCCAACTGCTGGTTCCCCCATTCTCTAGACAAAAAAGACCAAAAAGAAGCGATGGTTCCCTTTGCTTAAAGGGAAATCACTTGCTCCCGATACAATTTTGTTCAACTTTACTTGCAATTTTTGGGATTTTAGGAAAAAAATACACACATAGAGTTTCTCTTTTTATATGCTAAAAATTTTAAATGCACACACACGTAATGACATTTTGGTTTCTACGTTCTTTTAATTTTCTGTACGTTCATGCATGTCTTGGTGTAAGAATTGTATGTGAACCAACCTAATTGAAAGTGAATTACATACTGCAGTACGTGAATGGGATCCAGGACCTGATACAATATGTAATTGTCAGGGAAAAATAACTAAAAACACCTGTGCTGGAAATGTAATAAAGAACAGTGACCCGTCACAATTGAAAATGTATCTAGTATAAAAAAAAATCAATTGTGACAAATCTGTGTGGGTTAACAGTACGAATGAACAATAGGCCTACACAATGTTCAGACGAGACGACTGTACATGTATTTTCAGTGGATTTGTGATTTCAAATTTGTTTACTATCACAAAGACAGCGGGAAACTTAAGCACATTCAAAAATGAAATCAAAGATAAAAACTTATCATGAACAAGGAAAAATTATTTGCTAATTGCCGAATAATGGCTGCTAATTGGGGATATTGACACATCACTCACCCCTCGTGGATGTTGCTCATTTTCGCTGCTTTATTTTACGTCTGGGTGGATGACAGTCTATTAGATGTGATCCCAATTAACTCTTGATTATCCTGACACTGTATTCCTCATCTCAGTTTACGTGTAGATGAAATAATTTTCCTGGTAAATATCGAAAACACACAGTCCCGCTTCCCAATACAACATCCGTCGTCCAGGTGAGTCACGTGATCAAACAATTTCCGATCAACAGGTGCTCTGACTGGTTTAAATTAATACTCTAGACTGGTTATTTGAAAATACCGCCCTCAAGCGATAGAACTGATCTTTAACCCTTTTATGTACAATCCCTCCTTTTTAAGTCACTGGTATTTTTTGTTTGAGAAAACCTTATGGAAAAATAAATAAATTGCTTCTAACAAGAAATTTCTTCTTTTACCACAATATTTTCTATATACCTGTAGGTTGGTTACCTTTCAAATTGCACCCACATTAAATCGTCTCCTGCAACTTCTTTCAAATTCGACCAGTCTAAAATTTTGAAAAACAGGAAAGGGTTAAATAAGTGCAATATATTGTAGAAAACATTATTAGAAAAATTGTGCAGGCTGAATTTTGTCTATACCTCCTGCCCAAACCGGAATATTCCGGGTTCAGCATGACAAGGGTTAAATGTGGCTTCTGGTTGATCTCTGTTAGATCAAATCTTTTTTTTTTTTTTTTTTTTCATTTTAGTCCATTTTCCATAGATGGGTTACATTTGTCTAGCTTCTAGTATTTGCTCGATGGGCAACCAAAACCTTATAACTACAATTGAACGAAGCTGTAGCTACGAGGTTTTGATCGCTTAGAGACAGTACTCTGGTAAACCTAAGTGGGATGGACAACCACAGGCTCCCCGAAGGATGACGTGGTAGTATACTGGTACGAGAAATATCAGAAATCTATGGTTTGGGCGCTCCAGCCGCCTCGATATGACTGGAATACTGTTACAAGTGAAGTTAACCCATTCCCAAACAATGGCGCTTTTGACTCCCGTCAAGATGATCAATTGGGAAAACATTGAATAAATAGAGAAATTGCTTGCTACAAGAAATTTCTTCATTTCACACAATGTTTTCTACCCAGAAAATTGAAAATTCTAAACTTCCATCAAGTTTAAATTGTCGCCTGCAACTTCTTTGAATTTGGACTAGTCTAAAATTTCTCCGTGTGGTAATGGGTTTAACCCCATTCAAACAAACAATACAGACTCACAGCAACTAATCGTCGCATGAAAAGGGAGGTAATCCGTTTTGAAACACCCTCGTATTTCTTAACAACTAGTCTACCCTTTTTGCCGCCAGCCACGATCAAGTCATCCTCCTAGACTAGAAGTTACTGTTGACATCCGGTATTCATTTCAATCATTTTTGTTGGTTTGGCGTAAAAATGGGATTGTGTGGGAATGGGTATATTGGCATGCAGTAAATCCAGTCAGTGTTGTCTTGCATCACGTGTATCAACCGCTTGGTATTCTTGGGTTCCGCTCCGCAAGGAATATTGCCGTGTCCTCGGGGTCATGTGCGGATCAGCGCTTAGGGAGGTGGCAGGCTCGTAATCTTTGAGAAGTCGAGGGTTGCGGGTTCGAACCCCTGTCCCGTCGCTGGTCTTGGTCAAGAGATTTCAGATCCCCAGCCTTGTTCTGGTGATATCCTGGAATTCCACGTGTGTCACAAGACGACCAAGCTTTGGTTTGACAGAAGGTTAATGAAGACCAGGTTATCTATATATACACAATACAGTTATCTTATAAAATATACACATATTATACACATACTTGGTTAGATTATTCCTTTGTTTTGTTTGAAAGGGGGGGGGGGTTGCCGCCACTTTCCGGTTTAATTCCTGCTTTTTACGCCCCCTGGTTTTATACCCGAGAGAACATTGTGGAAAAAGAAGAAATTGCTTGTTACAAGCAATTTCTTCTTTTTCAACAATATTTTCTACCCTACTGAATTGATATTTTTCAATTTCAATCTACTTTAAATATTCGTCTGAAAAAACTTTCATTTCTGTCATATGAGTATGAGGTAGAAACCATTCTGGATAATGAAGAAATTGCTTATGATAAGCAATTTCTTCATTAAGAAAAGGTTTCAAAAGCCATTTCCTAAAGGGCGTCAAAAGGCGTAATTGTGTGGGAATTGGTTAAACTTAATGTGACAAGATAGATAAGTTAACTTCGTCGTGTATTGTATAAAGCGGCGTTAAACCAAATACAAACAAACAAACGAACTCCGCCTGATTTGTCTCGTAGTCGTTCCCCTCCGATCTTACCCGGCGTCCGGTATGCTTGCCGAAAACCCGCTCTTTATATGTTGATTGAAAGGGGTTTAGCGCAAGTTTTAACAATATTTCAGTCATATCGCGGCGGCTGGAGCTCCTGCACATATATTTTGGATATTCGGTCTTAGACCAGTACTACCCAAAGACACTTTCCAATCTCTAGCTGTTCATCACACTTAGGTTTACAACTATCCAACCATTAGTAGGAGAGGACATTCGAAGAGGCCGGGTCCGTACCCGGGATCCTATGATTGGGAGTCATTCGCGCAATTGTCGCAGTCCGTCTAGACAGTAAAGTCTCATTAACTAGCGTAAAATAACGAACTACTGGTTACATGACTACGACGTGAAATAGGACAGAATTGACATCACACACACACACACAAAAAAAACAAAAAAAAACCACAACAACAACACAAAACAAACAAACAAACAAAAAACAAACAAACAAAAAAAAAAAAAAAAAAAAAAAACAATCAAACAAAAAAAAAAAAAACAAAAACAAAAAAAAAACAAAACAAAAACAAAAAATAAAATAAAATAAAAAACAAAAACAAAAAAAAAAAAAAAAAAAAAAAACACAAAAAAACAGTCGACTTATCAAATAATTTATTTCAACCGGAAGAGACCTTTGAACTCTAACATTAATTTATATGTATGCTAAACATTTTTGTTGGTTTTGAGACTTAAACATCGTAACTATAGATTGAATAAGCTATAATCACGACGTTTAGATCACCAACCAACAATTTAGCTTTTTGGTTACATGTTACTGGCCAAAATCTTGCAAAATGATTCCGTTTGATATAGAAGTTAAACTTCCTGTTGGGTTCAGAGGGGATGACCAGCAGAGTCGATGGGCGGGGCCAATGATCCGTCAATTGTCCAAGTAGAGGAAAAAACACCTTTTCAAATCGTAGACATAGTAACGATGTTTATCATTCCAACAACGATTTGCTATTCGTTTGTATCTATGGATTTGTACATTGCAAACTAACGTCCTTTGATCCCCAAGTCTAACTTCCCTGTCTTTCCTACAATTGTCACTCCCCAATGGGTGAATAATCGTAAAATTTAGTAGGATAGCAGCTGGAGGCTAGGAAAGGATGTAGTGGTAGTAATGGTGTTAGAAATACCAGGAATCCATTGTTAGATGCTTCAGCCGCCGCGATATGACTCAAATACGGTTAAAGTGGCGTTAATCCCCAATCAACCAACCAACCTAACTTCCCTGTCGGAGGTCAATGGGCAGCGATCAGTCGGACCCTTAATTTATCTCGATGTTCTCCATCGATAGATACCGGTAAGCAATTACTAAAAGGCAAATTTTTAAACTGGTCCAAATTCAAAGATGTTGCAAACGTCAATTTATAGTTTGTTAAGTTTTGTTTATTTATCAAATTATTTCATATTTAAGAAGAAAACATTGTTGATAATGAAGAAATTGCTTGTATCAAGCAATTTCTTCATTCTCTACAATGTTTACCAAAGCTTATTTTTTTCTTTTGGCGACAAAAAGCGTTTTTGTGTGGGAATTGGTTAATACACTTAGATATAATACACAATCTCTATGACAGGAAAATGGTATATCATATGCATATTCCAAGACTCAGTAAAAATAAGTCAATTTTGAAATAAAAAGATAACTGTAGTCTCCAAATAAGGATTTCTTTTTTAGCGGAACGTCTTTTCATGACCCATTACCACACAATTATCCTTTTTTACGCTCTCAAAGAGAAAAAAAAAAGCTTGGAAAACTTTGTGGAAAAATTATGAATTTGCTCGTTACAAGCAATTTCTTCATTATCCACAATGTTTTCTACATAAAAAAGCTTAGAAAAATATTCCCTCAACTGAAATTCGTTGTCTCGTCTGCAACATCTTTGTATTATTACCAGTCTATTTTTGTTGTCTGGTAATAGGTAAATAAATAATCGTTGGACTTGTCTAATGGTCATTTGAGCATTGAACACGTGATTTTTTTTAAGTAGTAAGTAAAACTTTATTGTACATTCCGATTGAGTGGTTTTCTTTTTTATATTATACGTGGACATATGAAACTTTTAGATCACTCTGTTGGAGATGTTTAAGCGCCCCCTTCCTTATTCGAAAAATTCCACAATATATATACAGAACCCTTGTTAGTGTAACCCGTAAAATGAATATTCGAATCCGTCGGGATTCAAACCAGGGATCTCTCCGTCCCGAAGCAAGCGTTCTATCACGTCGCTATAAAAAATGCTTATACGGCAAGGCAGTATAAGCACCCCTTATACACTACCCGGCTACTAACACCCCATCGACAATTAAGAATCTTCCTCGAATCTTCCATATTCAACATTATCAACTCCCTAATCACATAACCACTATCAAATCTTGGTTTTTTACGTTGGGCGTCAAATGTAACCCGCAGAACGGGATTCGACTCAGAAAACTCTTCGTCCCGAAGTAAGTGCTTTACCACGTCGTTTCAAAAGCTAAGTTGTACGGGAAGGTAGAATAAGGTCGCCTTATACACGAACCGGCTACATTAGCGTTTGCAGTTGAGGAATCATTGACTGATGACCACGAGATTCTAGGGACCAAAACTGATGTTGAAGTGGCCAAAACATCAGAAAGATCAAATCATAAGCATTAATTTGAAGGATTAATCCATTCCAACTAAATGTCGCTTTTGGACGCCCCTAAAGATAAGCAATTAGGAAAACATTGTGTAAAATGAAGAAATTGCTTATAACAAGCATTTTACACATTTTTTTCAACAAAGAAAGTTGGAAAAAAAATAAGATTTCATAAACTTAAAACTGCAACTCTTTTCAATTTGGACCAGTCTAAAATTCTGTCTTCTTGATATGGGTGAAGTGCCTACAGACCTTTTCTGGTAAAGATATGAAATAAACAATGAATAAGTATCATTTTCAATTGCACAAAGGATATACCATTGAATCCCCCCCCCCCAAGTTTTGACTTTTAGAAACTTCTCTCTAGAGGATCAATTTGATCCCCCCCCCCCCCGAGAGAAATTTCGAAGGGTCAATATAGGATATTTTTCAGATTTTTGTGGATCAAAACCCAGGTTTACGTATCAAACACGAAACCCGTATATATTGTATCACAAAATCAAGCTATGCGGTAATTGCCTTTTAGTGATGAATCTAAAATTTGAAAATTCTGTCAAAATTCTTTAAACTTTAAAGAATTCCACGCATGAATTATTTCGATGTAAATTTCACCCAACATTGTGTGACATTTTGTGGTAGACTGTGACGCATTTATATATATTTAAAGTTTTCAATAGAAAAGTTCAAATTCAGTCGGTGAGAAATACTTTGTTATTATAAAGGATTTATAAAACCCCTATTGTTAAATGCTGAAAAATAGGTAAGACAATTTGCTATAGATGTTTTTTTCTTTCACGAACTTGCGCTTTAGTAAACCTAAGTATGTGTGCAGTTAAAATAGAATACTACTGAAACGTAAACGGAAAAGAAGAGTTTCATTTTCTCTTTTGACTGTCTTTTACTGACACTGTCTTTTTTCAAACACGCTAAAGCGTACGTAGATATCAACATGAATCACACCAGACTATTTAATCCATTATACACACAGGGTAAATTTAGACTGGCCGGAATTTAAGGAGGTTGCAGACGGCAGCTCAAACCTTATGAAATTTCAGAGTTTTCTACTTTCTGTGTAGAAAACATTGTGGAAAGGAAGGAATTGCTTGTTGCAGGCAAAATATTTACAGAATATTTCCCTATTGTAATTCTTCAGGGGCGCCAAAAGGGGTCATAGTGTGGGGATGGGCTAATTCTAAACAGGTCCAGAATTTGAAGAATTTTTTAAAGAAGAGATTGTTTCCATTTGGATATAATTCAATTTTAGTTTCGTTTATCAAGATTCAAGCGTTTTGCATAGTCAAAGAGTTTGGTTGAGTTTCCAGGTCCATACCTTAATGAAAACACAAATAATTTCTTCATTTTTTAAATGAAACAAAAAACCTAATCACATTGTATGAAGCCGCGAGATGGATTCATCAAGTGGTATGATTAGGGATTTTGAAAATAAAACCGCTGGAAAGTAGATTAGATATATGTCTATATGTGGATATTCTTTCAGAAAATGCACCTTTGTAAAACCAAGTATTCACGCAGCTAAAAAATGCGATAGAAACATTATTGGAAGAGAAAAGAGTGTTTGTGTTCCCATTTTCATTTTATAACACTGCCATTTTACAAACACGTTAAATCATTCGTATATAGCAACATGAATCACACCAGGCGATTTAACCATTACCACACTGGGGTAATAAGACTGGTCCAAATTGAAAGAGGTTGCAGACTACAATTTAAACTTTATGATTTTTTCAACGTTCTGTGTAGAAAACAGTATGGAAATAAAGAACTTGCTCGTTGCAAGCAATTTCTTCATTTCACACAATTTTCCCCAATTGTTTTTTCTTGAGGGGCGTCAAAAAGGGTCATTGTAAGGGAATAGGTTAATTTTAAACAGAACAGGTTCAAATTAATAGAATTTTAAGATTTTTTTTTCAAAAATGATTTAAGTTTTGTCTATCAAGAATCAAGCGTTTAGATGGGCTGAACTTTTTAATACTTTTGTTTGTTTGTTTGAATGGGGTTTTACGCTTTCAACAATCTTTCAGTTATATCGCGGCGGCTGGAGCACCTAACAATGGAATCCTGGTATTTCTCACACCAGTACTACCATTACATCCCTTCCTAGCATCCAGCTGCTACCTCACATAGGTCTACGATTAACGACCCATTGGTGAGAGACAAATAGTCGGAAAGGATGAGTGCCGCCGTCGGGAATCGAACCCGGGACCTCTAGAATGATAGTCCGACGCGCTACCAACTGCGCTATGACGGCGGCTCTTTTTTAATACTATTAATACTTCCACGAGAAAAAATTTCCGCCAATGAATAAGCTGTAGTTACGACGTTTAAGTCGCCAAAAAAGCAATAAAGGTAAATAAAATGGCGACCAATATCAGGCTCGGGCTGAATACATTATTTGATTGGTTGGTTGATTACTTGATTGACGGCCGCGATTGGTCAATTATTGGTATCCAACATCCAAATTGTCCTACACGAATCCCATACAAGGTTTTGCATCACAACTCCTTATCATATTCTTTATGTAGGAATATAAGTATCTGAAAAAGAAGTTTGTAGCCTGAAATTTATTGTTTTAACACAAAGTTTCCTTCATTGGTTGAATGGGGTTGAATGCCAATTTTAAGAGTTTTTTCAGTCATATCTCGGCAGCTGGAGTACCTAACAATGGATTCCTGGTATTTCTCACACCACTACTACAATTACATCCTTTCATAGCCTCCAGCTGCTACCCCACTTAGGTTAACGATTATCCATCCATTGGTGAGAGACAAATGCCGGAAAAGATAAGTGCCGCCGCCGGGGATCAAACCACAGCCAAATAGAACCGCCGTGCTTAATTTCTTCATGTACATTAATTTGGGGCCAGTCTAAAGTCAGTGAGCTTGCATTTGTTTAAATGGATTGGTTAGGGGAAGAGACAAGTTTTATCGATTGATTGAATGAGGTTTAATACCACTTTTACCATCATTTCAGTCTTATCGCGGCGGCTGGAGCACCTAACAATGGATCCCTTTATTTAAATATCACAACGATACTACAACTTCTTCCTTTCTAGCATCCAGCTGCTCATCCCACTTAGGTTTACGAATATCTAACCGTTCGTGGGAGACAAATGTCGGAAAGGATATTTGCTGCGACCGGGGGTCGACCTCTTGACGCCATTATTGAGCGTCTGACGCGCTACAAGCTACGTTATGGCCGAGGTCATTTAAGTTTGGTGAGACTTAAACTCATTTTGCAGATGCTCTTCTTTAGACACCTCACAAACAAACAAACAACTGTGGGAAAGGGAAACTCTTTTGATAACCAACCTTTTTCACTTGTCACAACACTTTCTTATGATTTTGTAGCCTATAACCAGAAGATCCATTGCTTTGGTGCAATCTAAGTATAGACAAATTTAGATTGGCGCGAATTTCGCAGTTGACTAGAGTTGAGATTTTTTGCAGATTATCATTCTACCTCACTAAAGGTATATTTTCTCCCCCCGCAAAACATCAACAACAACAACTACAAAACCCAACCAAACCAAACAAGCAAACAAACAACATCTTTGACAGCCCTATACTCGTTCAGATTCTTCTTCCAAAGAAATGATTTTTTTTTACCGCCGAGGCTCCATTTGAGCCACGTATCTATGGTGGACCGTTTGGGTCAAAAGTCCCCTTTAAGTCGTCTTGGCACGAAGAACGCATACACGCGTAAATAGTATACTTAGGTTAACCCGTTGAATTTAAGTGTGCGCGCTTATATTTTGAAAGTGCACGCGTTATTTAACGCGTGCGCTTTCAAAATATGAGCGTGCATGCGTAAAAAGTTAACACCTTTATATTGTGCGTGCACTTGTAAGTTAGGCGTACGCGCACATTCAATACCCTTGAACGCTCAGTAATTATGCGCGCACGCCTAAATTTTGTAAGCGCAGTTGTATCATTTACGCGTGCTCGTGTTTATTTTAGCGTGAACTATACCAACAGTGGACTTTTGACCCATTTAGTGCACCATACGTATCTGTATTGGGCTACAGAAAACGTCGTTAATACATCATTGAGGACCTTTGTTTACGATGTTTTTGGTATCTCACAATTAACATACATTTAGGGAAACTCTTAAGTAAGACGTGTTTTTTTCCCTTTTTGCCGACTGGTAAGTCGTTAAAATAGAACGATAGGACAAAAAAAAAGGGCGATGAAGACTTGTCAAAATATTGAGTGATGAAAAGAAATTAAAAGAGACTTTCAGAGGAAAGAATCTCACGGTTGCCTTTTATTGATTTGCAGGAGGATCGAAGAAATTAATGTCACGCGGAGAAATTCACAAAATTTACATGAATTTCACGTATTATTTTGTAGGTTGATCATTTATCATTCTTTCACCGAGTTTCGCACGCAATAAAACGTTTAACCCATTCCCACACAGCAAAATTTTAGACTATTCCAAATCGGAAGGAGATGCAGACGGCATTTCAAAGTTAATGAAATCTTAGATTTTTCAACTTTCTGGGTAGAAAACATTGTATAAAATGAAGAAATTGCTTGTCACAAGCAATTTCTTAATTTTAGACAATGTTTTCCTAATTATTGTTCTTCAGAGGCGCCGAAAAACGTCACTGTGTGGGAATGGGTTAAACAATGTTGTATTTTCATTTCGTCATTGCAAAGAAAATCTAACAAACTGGTACTGTTTTTTTCCTTGGCTTGAACAGTATCGGTGGATTTGTAAAGATCAGTGTCTGAGATTATAAAACTTTTTTGGTACTTAGTTGAGAGTTTACTCAAACTTCGAGTTAGGTTTACAGATGTTTTTCTGCTTTAATCCTATCGTAATTGCACGAAAATAAATGAGACTATTTGTAGATTCAAAATTATTACTGTTAATATACAATGAAAATTAAAACAAGATATTAATTCGTATTTGAAGTTTGAGTTAATTCTCAAATGACTACCAAAAAAGTTTTTTACCTCGGGCCCTGATTTTTTTTATTTCTGTCAATTATATCACAGCGGCTAGTACACTTAACCATAGCTTCATGCCGTTTCTCACACCAGTACACCGCAAAAAGATTCGATCAGAGTCACAAGATGCTCATATAAGTCAAAATACTTATCATTCGCCTATTGGTGAGAGACAAATGCAGCCAGCCGCGGTGACTTTTGTCAAATGTCGGAAGGAACATTTACCTAGCCGGTATTCGGACTCACGATCTAAGGATTGAGAACACAACGCGTTTCGGACTGAACTAACCAGGCTCGGAATAGATTTAAAGGTACAAAAAAAAAAAAAAACAAAAAAAAAAACACGAACTTAAATTTAAAATAAACAATAACACAGCGGAAAAGTTTAAGACCCATTAACACTTTACCCGAAAAGAATGTTATGTAATTGTTAAAGAATTGAAAGGAAGGTGCTTCATAGTTCTAGCCAGTTACCAAAGAAAAGAAACGAAATCCCAATCACTTCCGTCATGAAATTAGGCGGAGTTTGAACATAACATAAAAGAAGTGCATTGGCGAACGGGCATGTCATACTTCGAGTTTCCTTGTAAGAATTGGGTAATATGGATCCAGTATGGAAAGAAACTGTGCACAATCTTTAAATTGGAACCTTGTGGGTCCTATATCGGAAATGTAGGCCATGTTTGACCAATATAGGACCCGTATTAATATCAAAGTACTGAAAGCACTGTATGCTAACAAAGCATGGTTGGATTTAGAAAAAAATCCATTGTTGGGTAGAAAACATTGTGGACATTGAAGAAATTACTTGTACAAGCAATTTCATTTCTTCATTGTCCACAATGCTTTCCAAAGCCTTTTTCCAAAAGCGGAATCGATTGAGAATGGGTTAAATAACGTGCTTTTGACAGAGTTCACTACAATTTGAATAGAGTTTGCAATATTCCTGAAATACATAAGAACTACTTTTACTGGCGTAGGCATTTAATGGATTTAGTGGTTAAGCCTCATATGGCAGTTTGCACTCGTTGAACTTTGAGACGACCTCAAAATTTCGTCTGTTAACTTAAGCTTTAAAAGATGACGCTTTGCTAACTAAAAATGATAAAATAGTTAAGATAAATAAGGCGAAAACCAATGTATGAAATTTAGCTAATTTTATAAACAAACTGAACCTTGCGCGTGAACAACAAAGTTTGAAAAAGGCTTTATGTGTTAAAATTCGTGATTTTTGTACCCCAAAGTATATAATTTCCATCTAATACATGAATTATCAACTGAGATATAATACGATTATCAATATATTTTTGGGATGTAAAACTAAAGGATTTTTTTTATTGATTTTCGATGCGTGTCTTTAATTTTGTTTTTTTGATTGTATGCTTACATATTTCTGTATATGTATTTGTATTTTGATGTCAGTTTGTATTATTGAGTTTGCATTATTAAATGATTTTAGTGAAGATTTGAGCCCCTTTCCGCTCGTAATTATCTAATCCATTTTCAATAAAAGGCTGTATGCCAAAAAAAGTTGAAGAATTACTGAAAGAACTGGTATCATTAACTTGCATCAAATTGACGATCCATTGCGTCAAATGGGGATTGCGTGGTAATGGGTTACAAATCGTTTCACAAAACGAATGTCGTTGTCGTTCTTAAACAGCGTAACTACAGCCTGACTCAAGCTGCAGTTACGAGGTCTTAGAACGACAACGACGATTTGCAATTTAGTTTTGAGTTTTGCGGCAAACCCGAGGAATAAAGTGAAGACTGAACTATTGGAACGCTCGTTTTGTGTTCTGAATTCCATAGAACCTGCAAGCGAACAATAAAAAGCAATTCCACGGTAATCTTATAAACCCAAAATCAATTACTCCAGATTAATGAGGTGGTGGGTCCATTGTATTAAATAAAATACGGTTTATAACAGAAAATAGAAAACGAGAATCATTTTTCCAATGTCTACTTTAGCAATCGTACTTCAGTATTCTACGCTGGAAAATATAGGTCCTGGGTAAAACAAAGCAAACAAGCAAGTAAACAAACAAACAACACAACACCCCCCACACATACACCCCCCAAACAACAACAACAACAACAACAACAACAAAAAAAAAAAAAAAAAAAAAAAAAAGAGTCACACACATACAAAAAACACACAAAAAACACAAACAAACTTTATAATCTAGGGCCCAGGTCGTTAAATATGAATGAAACCACGACGACTGCCCTCCCCTTTAGTAAGTAATCTTTCCATTTGATCTTGAAACATACATTTACGACTGAAATTCCTTCTTGTAAATCAATGGGTCAAAATTCTTATTAATTGATTTTAGAGTAATAGATTACCACATAATAACCATTTTTGTTGTAAGCATTTATTTGGTCCATTTTCCAGCCTAAATGACGTTACTTTATGATGTTAGAAATTACAGTGTTTTGATGACGTCATACTATATATTATTTCATTGTTAGTTTCGTCAACCTAAAAGGAGCGTTCTGATTGAAGAGAATATTGGTTTGCTTTCATGGAGGTAGGAAGCAAACAACCTAATTACACTGTATTAATACGCGAAGCGGAGTCATAAATGCGTGTGATTAGGTTTTCCGGTTCATACCTCTATGGGGAAAAAAAAATCTCTTCATTTCTTATAATTTAATAGCATCGAGCAAAAAAAGAAAAAAATAAAATAAGTAAAAAAAATAAAAGAAACATTAAAAATTTGAAACATTTTTATATGGGACTATTTTGTGCGGAAGCATGCAAAATAGCTGTAAAAACAAAATAATCTCTTCATCTTTTACATATTTGATCCGTTATAGGAAAACCTGCCTAAATAACGTTACTTCAAGACGTAAACTTATAATGCTTTGATAACGCCATCCCGTACTAGTTTTTAAATGAAGAAAATATTTTTTCTTTTTCATTGAGGTATGGACCGATCCCACACTGTTTGACTACGCATAAATCTCGAAGAAAAGTTCGTTATCCAGGAAAGGCTGCCTTAATAACGTTGGAAAATTACAGTGTTTTGATTACGCCATCGTATATTAGCATTGTTCCGGCTTTCGTTTCAACATGTCATAAGTTAGATTCCCCTGAACGGCTACCGATCTTAGTTCTTTCACAAACAAGCCTAAATATTCGTGTAGGAACTCGAAGTCTAAATCTACTGAATACTTGAAATCAAACACTGGCATTAGACCAACTAAAATGTTCTTCATATTTAGCGTATATCGGTTTCCCCCCGCGACCATAGCGCAGATAGTAGTGCGTCAGACTCTCTTCGTGGGGTCCAGGGTTTGATTCTCGGTCGCGGCAAATATCCCATCCTTCATTTTTCTCCCAACAATGGGTAGAAATCGTAAACCTATGAGGCATAAGCAGCTAGAGGTCCGGACAGAACATAGTGGTAGTACTGCCCGGTGTGAGAAATACCCGGAATCCATAATTAGGTACTCCTGCCGCCGCGACATGACTTAAATACTGTAAAACGTGACGTTAGACCGTATTCAAACAAACAAACAAACAAACAAACAAACAAACAAACAAACCATACTTAGCAGTATTTCAATAAGGATCGGGTGAAAGTATGGCGCACTGAATGGGTCACAAGTCCACTTTGTTTCGTGCACGCATAAGAAATAACAATACATGTACATTCGTAAATTTCAGCTGTACCCGCTCAAAAATGAGAGAGTTTGCATATGAAATAATCATATGTGCAGAGTGCAGGTCGAAAGCTGAAGGTGCATTCTTATGGATTGATTGAGAATCCGCGCACTCAATTTCGTAATCAAATTTCATGTGTGTACTTTCTTTTCGTCGAGATGACAAATCCCATTAAGTACTATTTTTGAGACGCCTTAACCCATTGCCAAATGGATTTTCTTTAGGCTGGTCCAAATTGAAAGGAGTTACATAGCACAATATTATGGTAATGAAATTTTAGATTTTTTCGACTTTCTGGGTATTTTATACAATGTTTCCCCACATGATTTTCTTTAGGGGTGTCAAAAAGCGCCATTATGTGGGAATGGATTAAAGAACATTATTTGTTATTTTGAGTGAAAATATTCAATATCGCTAAAGGCTACTCGTACGCTTAAATTCCTCGTTATGTAACAGCTTAAAAATCTTACCCAAAAGAACACTTTCTTTTAAAGCTCCAAATAAAAATCCTAAGAATCTCGACAAAAAGAACGCATCTCCTGATTATGCACTCGTGAACACGTTCCTTTTTGCTTCACGAATTGAAAAGGACTTATGACCCTAATGGTCCACCATAAGAAAAATGGTAACATGATGCATTTCGCCAGCATAAGACGGCTAATGGAAAAGTCTGTAATCTAATTTCAACCTGTCTGCTGCATTTCCTTTGTTCTCGGTGGTAGTCAGAATATTAGCGACATGAACTGTTTTTTTTTTTGCAGACGATAAAAACGGCCATAGTAAAAAATTATCGGGTTCACATAAGAAAGCAGTGCAATGTAAAGGAAACAAATTGAACGTATTTCTTTGCATAATAAAAATACTTTGAATGCGCTTTGAAAATCTTCACCATCATCAACATGAACAACAACAACAACATTAACAACAACACCCACCAAAACTACCCCCACTTTCCTCAATAGGCTATATCATTGCCGGTAAATCGGATTTTGAACTTGCCAATGATTTCGGGGGGGGGGGGGTAGATACAACATACTTTCTCCAGTAACCGTTATTTGAGAAAAAAGGCTCACAAAGGGTGAAAACGTGATAAAAGAGAAACTGCTTGTCACGTGACAGTTCTAATTTTACCACAATATTTCCCTAAAAATTAACAACAAAGGAAACCACAAAACATAAATATTGTATGGTAATGCGTTGAAAATAAAAAATGCGAAGAGAAAAGGTAATTTTTGAGATCTGACGTTTGTAACCCTTTCCTATAAAATCCCTGGTTTTTACGTACCATGTTTTTATACTTCAGAAATATTTGGAAAGGGACAAAATTGCTTATTACACGCAATTTCTTCTTTTTCTGCAATATTTTTCTACCCTACTGAATGATTACTTTTCCTATAAAATCGAATTTAAATTGTCCTCTGCAAAATCTTTGAATTTGGACAGGTTTGAAAATTAATAATACAATAAAAGGTTAAACATCCAAAATACTCGTGAAAGTGACATGTTTGAACCAATTTAAAAGATGGTTTTCAAGAGGAAAATGCTATCCATTGTTTCGCCTTTCGCAAAGTACATTTTTCAAAGCCAATCGATATGTACAAGAGAACAAACCAATTTGGCCGCAGTTACGTATGTGAACTATTTAGATAACGGATCGCCGCCGTCAACGATAGAAAAAAAATCGGTTCACCAATCAAATCACTCTCTTAAACTTCGAAGCGGATTCATACATTGTGTGATTATGTTTTTCGGTTCATACCTCCACGAAAACAAAAAATATTATCTTCATTTCTTATAATTTAATAGCATCGAGCGAATAATGCAACATCTTAACAAATTTTGATACCTTTTTGTAGTGAACTATTTTGTGCGGAAGCATTCAAAATGGCTGCGTACTCAAAATTTTGTTCATGGAGGTATGAATTAAATTTTTCGACCAATCAGATCGCTCGTTTTTGATAGACGAAACTAACAATTATGTATTCCTCATTCACCTCTGTATTGGGCTCAGAAAATAGTCCGCTAATACGTCATCAATACCGCGACGGATCTCAGTTTAAAATATGGAGCATGAATATGACATGTTTCCGATAGCATTTCAAACTGTTTTATAACAAAAGTAGTTCGGTGGGTTAAAGGCAAATGATTAAGGTTTAATGCTCATATAATGTATCTTCAACCATAATTTTTATGTCCTTAACGTTTTATTTCTTACCAAACAACAGAAAAGTAATATATATTTCATTACTTCGTTTGACAAGAATCTTGTCATTTAGCCCATTGCAGAGCTGTATGGTGCAAGTAACGAACGACAACTCGGCTTGTAGATTGCAATCAGATCATTATTTCGGAATTTATTGTTTATGCCCGATAGTACTTTTGTTGATACATAGACGTCGTAACTTGAAATTATATAAGCAGAATTTACGACGGTTAAGTCGCTAACAAACCATGTGCTTTTAATTGTTTATCCCCGACCACATCGTCTACAAATGTCATCTCAGACATACTGCCTTGTCGGGATGTACATATAGTGGACGTGACAAGCGATTTATCAATATCTGAAGCTTCATTTTCACTTTTGTGTGGATAGACAATCCTTGACTAATCGAATTTAGCCAAAAAATAAAAAAAGGTTTTCAGATTGAAGAAAGGATAAAATTGCACGTTGAATGCAATTTCTAAAATCTAATTTCGATTTCATGCAAGGACGAGCATGCTAGATTGAAGGGAAATCACTTAAAACTGCAAGTGTAACGATCCACCCTATTGCAAAGGAACACATTTCAGCATTAAACAGTGGTTTTATCTCAAATTGTCGCTACAACCTATGACCTTATGTCACAGTATTCCTCATATTCATTATCATCAGTAATCATTCGCCATTTAGGCAAAACAAATAGTGATGATAGACCCCTTACCCGATTGGCGAGAACCAACTTGACATATCGATGGTTCAGCGCGAAATAGTTGTAACTGCCTATATACTTATAGGCAGTTACAACTGTTTCGCGCTGAACAATCGATGCACAGCCAATCTTGCTAAAATAGTCAACGTCTGATAAGCGACCATCTTTATTAAGCGACCAGCATTAAAATTCCCTTTCCAAAAAATAAGATCTTAATAGTTGGACGTTTTGTGTTGATAAAATTATCGATTGGTTGATTGATTTGAATTTAACACCACTTTGAACAGTATTTCAGTCATATCGTGGCGGCTGGAGCACCTAACAATGGAATCCTGGTATTTCTCACAGCAGTAACACCACTACATCTTTTCCCTAGCCTCCTGCTTCTGTCCAAATAAAATAATCGAAACTCAATTCTACGTCGGTGGATCACAAAAGAAACGTCTCAATGAGACAACTGTAATGAGTTCCGTCAACGTAGGATTGAGTTTTAATGAGTTCCGTCAACGTAGGATTAAGCGAGAATCCTGCAATAATTTAATATGCAAGCAGTGGAACCGATCCCAAATATGTCACAAAATTTGTATTAAGCGACCACTCTTTTCAACGACTACATTTTGGTCGTCCTTCGAGTGGTCGCTTGATACAAGTTAAACTGTACATGATCGGAACTCTTGAAATAAAAGAAATCGGAACCTATACATGTACATTATCAGATTTGGGTAATCTATGCATAGCCTACAGTTAATACAGTTTCTGTCTATTGAAGTTCCAATAACAGACACTCCTTTTAAAAATGATTCCTTATATAGGACCAGAAAGTGTATGAATTACTTTCCTAGATCGCTATATTGAATCTGTTTCATTTTAGATTTAGAAATATTTAGGGAGTTTGTTATTTATTTATAATTTAATTGTTAGTTTCGTCTATCAAAAACGAGCGTTCTGATTTGTCGAAATATTTAATTCATTCCTCCATGAACAAAATTTTGAGTACGCAGCCATTTTGTATGCTTCCGAACAAAACAGTTCCGTACAAAAAGGTATCAAAATTTGTAAAGTTTTGCTTTTTTCGCTCGATGCTATTAAATTATAAGAAATGAAGGGGATATTTTTTTTGTTTTCATGGAGGTATGAACCGAAAAACCTAATTACACTTATGTATGAATCCGCTTCGCGTATTCATACAGTGTGATTAGTTTGTTGTTTTTTGTCGTGACATAGGAAGGTCTTCAAGAAGTTCTTGACAATTTTATATAGATAACGATCTGTTTTTCCAATAGTTATTAATGATTTTTTTCCGATAAATATACATTCTCCGTGTTAAAGCTACTGAATCCCCTATAAATTTAACGTGCCTCACTCTTCGGAATTTATCGGATGAGGTCGTTTGTCTTCGGGTAATGTCGATGACGACCAAATTGCTGACGGAAGCAAATGACGTAATCGATACGTCATGGAAACAACAAATAAGGCAATTTTCGGTGCAATCGACGAATTCACCCGAAAAATTCCGGTTCCATCCGGGTCTTATTTAGCGTCTCGTAAGGCGAAATATTTTTGCTTGTGTTCTTCCTGTCTTTCTTTTAAAGTTGTTATTAGTCGTTTTTATTTCAAAATCAGTTTAATTATATTCTTTTAAGGATCTGAAAGCATTACGGTTACAAATTTGAACATTGTTAGCCATTTTTTTCCTTTTCATACTCTCTTTTTAAAAACCCGGAACTTGAACAGATAAAAGACTCGCTTCGCAGGAAAATAATGACGACGATGTTTCATGTGTTATGAAATTTTTTTTGCATGAAATATTACTTCTGGGGTCGTTATAGGAATGTTATAACTGACAAAATCCAGTAATTCACATGCCGTTTACGCAAGGCCTTATTTAAAACAAACAAACCGTTGATGGTGAATATCTCTAAACTACTTACCAGACGACAAACTTTTACACTAGATCAAACTAAAATAAGTTGCAGACGACAATTTATAGTCGACGAAATTTTGAAGAAAAAATATGTCTATTTTGGTAGAAAACATTGTGGATAATGAAGAAATTGCTTGTTACAAGCAATTTCTTCATTTTCGAAAATGTTTTCCAATGCCCTTTTCTTAAGGGGCATCTAAAAAGCGTCTTTGTGTGGGAATGGATTAATTCGTCGATCATAGAAACGCGTGACGTCACCTTGAAGAATCGATTACATCATTAATGATTAGTATTGGGTTACTTCACTTTTTTTATCGGGGGGTGGGGGTCGTTAATAATCGCAGAGGCCCGTAAAGGGTTTCCACCTCAGATGCAAAAAGTAACGACCGAAAAGATGCATGGTAATTCTTATTCCTCTTAAACACAAGTGTGTGAAGTTGGCAGGACATTAGACATTAGACCTTCGACCGAATGTCTAACTGGGAAATTAGACATTCAAATATCAATGTCTAACTGCCTAATTAGACATTAGACATTCGATTAGACATTCGACCAAACCCGTTTTTGAATGTCTAACTGCCCAATTAGACATTAGACATTCGATTAGACATTCGACCAAACCCGTTTTTGAATGTCTAACTGCCCAATTAGACATTAGACATTGGATTAGACATTCGACCAAACCCGTTTTTGAATGTCTAACTGCCCAATTAGACATTAGACATTGGATTAGACATTCGACCAAACCCGTTTTTGAATGTCTAACTGCCCAATTAGACATTAGACATTCGATTAGACATTCGACCAAACCCGTTTTTGAATGTCTAACTGCCCAATTAGACATTAGACATTCGATTAGACATTCGACCAAACCCGTTTTTGAATGTCTAACTGCCCAATTAGACATTAGACATTCGATTAGACATTCGACCAAACCCGTTTATGAATGTCTAACTGCCCAATTAGACATTAGACATTCGATTAGACATTCGACCAAACCCGTTTTTGAATGTCTAACTGCCCAATTAGACATTAGACATTCGATTAGACATTAGACCAAACCCGTTTTTGAATGTCTAACTGCCCAATTAGACATTAGACATTCGATGAGACATTCGACCAAACCCGTTTTTGAATGTCTAACTGCCCAATTACACATTAGACATTCGATTAGACATTCGACCAAACCCGTTTTTGAATGTCTAACTGCCCAATTAGACATTAGACATTCGATTAGACATTCATCCAAACCCGTTTTTGAATGTCTAACTGCCCAATTAGACATTAGACATTCGTTTAGGCATTCGACCAAACCCGTTTTTGAATGTCTAACTGCTCAATTAGACATTAGACATTCGATTAGACATTCGACCAAACCCGTTTTTGAATGTCTAACTGCCCAGTTAGACATTAGACATTCGATTAGACATTCGACCAAACCCGTTTTTGAATGTCTAACTGCCCAGTTAGACATTAGACATTCGATTAGACATTCTACCAAACCCGTTTTTGAATGTCTAACTGCCCAATTAGACATTAGACATTCGATTAGACATTCGACCAAACCCGTTTTTGAATGTCTAACTGCCCAATTAGACATTAGACATTCGATTAGACATTCGACCAAACCCGTTTTTGAATGTCTAACTGCCCAATTAGACATTTGACATTCGATTAGACATTCGACCAAACCCGTTTTTGAATGTCTAACTACCCAATTAGACATTAGACATTCGATTAGACATTCGACCAAACCCGTTTTTGAATGTCTAACTGCCCAATTAGACATTAGACATTCGATAAGACATTCGACCAAACCCGTTTTTGAATGTCTAACTGCCCAATTAGACATTAGACATTCGATTAGACATTCGACCAAACCCATTTTTTAAGGTCTAACTGCCCAATTAGACATTAGACATTCGATTAGACATTCGACCAAACCCGTTTATGAATGTCTAACTGCCCAATTAGACATTAGACATTCGATTAGACATTCGACCAAACCCGTTTATGAATGTCTAACTGCCCAATTAGACATTAGACATTCGATTAGACATTCGACCAAACCCGTTTTTGAATGTCTAACTGCCCAATTAGACATTAGACATTCGATTAGACATTCGACCAAACCCGTTTTTGAATGTCTAACTGCCCAATTAGACATTAGACATTCGATTAGACATTCGACCAAACCCGTTTTTGAATGTCTAACTGCCCAATTAGACATTAGACATTCGATTAGACATTCGACCAAACCCGTTTATGAATGTCTAACTGCCCAATTAGACATTAGACATTCGATTAGACATTCGACCAAACCCGTTTATGAATGTCTAACTGCCCAATTAGACATTAGACATTCGATTAGACATTCGACCAAACCCGTTTTTGAATGTCTAACTGCCCAATTAGACATTAGACATTCGATTAGACATTCGACCAAACCCGTTTTTGAATGTCTAACTGCCCAATTAGACATTAGACATTCGATTAGACATTCGACCAAACCCGTTTTTGAATGTCTAACTGCCCAATTAGACATTAGACATTCGATTAGACATTCGACCAAACCCGTTTTTGAATGTCTAACTGCCCAATTAGACATTAGACATTCGATTAGACATTCGACCAAACCCGTTTTTGAATGTCTAACTGCCCAATTAGACATAAGACATTCGATTAGACATTCGACCAAACCCGTTTTTGAATGTCTAATTGCTCAATTAGACATTAGACATTCGATTAGACATTCGACCAAACCCGTTTTTGAATGTCTAACTGCCCAATTAGACATAAGACATTCGATTAGACATGTAAAAATAAAGTTAAAAAAATACGAGTAATCAAATAAAGTCAACATTATATCGAATGTCAAATTTTTCATGAAAAAACAAGAAACCCGTTTAAAACAACAATAACAACAACAAAACAACTGGACATGCTTCTTTTTCAGAAAATTCTGTTCAAAAATAGTTTTTTTTAATTTCACAATATATAACATATTTTTCCACTGCTTAAAGTGAAAAACAACATAATTAAAGCAATTGTCGTATTAGAATATATATACATGTAAATATGACCAGCTGATGGTAGAAAATCATTAAGTAGAACGGTGAAACCTTTACCAATGTTCTGTTAAGTTTCTGTCACACTACAGCGTATAGCACCAACGTACGCCGACGTATGAGAAATTCAGTCTGTACGTTGGTGTACGTTGCATACTTTGGGCATAAGTTTTGCATACTACTCTTAGTACGCTGTCATACGCTGGCATACGTCGTCGTAAGTCGAGTATGTTGAAAAATTTTGTGCATGCACAAAATTTCCAACGTATGCCGACGTATGGATAGTACGTTACTCATAAGTTTCATGTACGCTACTTATAAGTAATGCATAGGTTCATGTACGTTACATGTAAGTTACTCATAAGTTCGCATACGTTGCCATACGTAAAAGTCCGTTGGACGCTTGTGTAGCGTGTGCTTAGCGTATGCATAACGTGTTTGTAACCTACAAGCAACGTACTCCTAACTTATGGGTAACTTATTCCAAACGTTCATCGACGTATTGAGCGTATGTCCGACGCACTGGGAGGGTACTCAGCGTACTTTGAACGTATGTAGAACGTACTGAACGTATTTGTAACTTACGGGTAGCGTATCTGCAAGCGTTCTGAGCTCATCTTGTACAAATTTAGTACACATGAGTAAATCATACCACTCAGATTGGTGAGAAATGGAAGACCATGAGAGACTTAGACGAGAATATCAGCTAGCCATATTGAATCACCAAAATAATGTGATTGAAGCTGCTTTGTATGTGGCTAGTAGGATCCGAAGAAGAAGAGGCCAACGCTTCTGTCTGTCGTTTTGTGTATGTGACAAGTTCGAGTCAGACGGAGCAATAGAGACTACAGTTTCGTTCACAGACGCCACTGAAGAAGCATTTGAGTCCGAAGGAGGGCGGTTTTGATCATCATTGTCCGATGCTGGTTATTTCCGTTATCGTCTGTCTGTTTAGGAGATAGGGAAGACGCCGAAAGTGTAGGCACTGAAGTTTTCTTTGCGCGGCCTCTTCCCGAGTTTTTCCTTTGTTTCTTTAGGGACATGTTTACCGATCTTCAACTACATAAATAATGAAGACTGGGTAGCCAAGAGATAAATATCATACATGTATCTGACGTCACGAACGTCAGGTGCGCTACAAGCACGCTGTGCACAAGTTTGGCGATCGTTGGGCATACGTTCCTCATAAGTTCTTCATACGTTCCTCATAAGTTAAGAACGCTAGGCAAACGCTGGACGTGCGCTGTTGTACGCTTTCATAAGTCATGTTACGCCAGAGGTAAGCAATGCATAAGTTACTCATACGTTGGACATGCGCTATTCATTCGCTCAGTACGTTGCACGTACGTTTTGCATAAGTTCAAACAGAGGCTTTCTCTCATTTTTTGTGACTTTTCTTCAGCGTATGACAACGTATGACAACGAAATTATTTCTTTTCATGCGTTCGGCGTACGTTGGCTTATACGTTATAGTGTGACAGGGGCATTAAATACTGAAATGCTTCCACACGCCAGGAACACGTTAAAGACTGGCCAGGCACACGTTCTGTGTAACTTTTAGCCAACGTGTTTCTAGCGTGCTCGCAGCATATGTGAACGTATACATTGGCTGTCTCTAGGGTACTGAATGTGTTCGGAACGTATTTCAACTCGTTCGTAACACACTGAGGAATTGTGAGCATGCACGACATCTGTCGATATACTCAGCGTGTAACAACGTGTGTCAGTGTGCCGATGGCGTGTGTGGAGCGTGTTGTTTAAAATCAAACACGTCCCGAACACGCTGGCTAAAACATAAAGGTGCTACTACAGCACTTTTACGCTCTAACTATTTCAAGAAATAAGATGAAGTGATCATATAAATAATGGAAAGCTTTAACATTATAAGGTGGAAGTTTTACAGTGAAGATTTTACTCAGTACAATATACGTGTGTTCTCGGAGTAGACAAGTAACTAAAGCAAAAGATAAATATAGCTTAAGTAACTAGGTTCTGGTTGTTTGTGTTACAGTTGTTTGGTTGAAACATTTAACCTCATGTTGGCCGCTTTTAACATCAAATAAATAATTTGTTTTTTTTTTAAATGGGAATTTACACCGCTTTTGTCAATCTTTCAGTCATATCGCGGTGACTGGATCACCTGACAACGGATTCCTTGTATTTCTCCTACAACTACAAACATTTCATCTTTTCTTGACCCCAGCCGCTACCCCACATAGGTCTACGATTATCAGCCCCATTGGTGGGAGACAGATAGTCGGAAAGGATGAGAGACCTGTAGACTGACAGTTCGACGCGCTACTAACTGCGCTTTGACGATGGCTTGATTTTTATTGAATTTGATGGCAAATGAGTTGCAAAGACTATATAATATGCATAGCGTTTACGAGGACTTTTAACGATAAAGGAATAGGCCGATCAAAGTTGAGAAAATTAAATTCGATGATCTGTTATTTGTATTTAATTGATAAATAATGTACATTCGAGTATTCATTTTAAGTCTTTGAGAGTAGGGCTGCTTCACCATATGATGTATAATTTCGAAAGCTGTTTGGTAGTCGCCAAAACATGGTAACGGTAAGGTCAGGCCAATCTTACGGGTATCAAATTATGACATAGCAAGTGAAGGGATATCAATTAGTGGATTGCTGGCCCCGCCCCTTGGCCTCCGTCGAGACATAACATCTCAGAAATTTTATAAAATGTCACTAAACTCTTTTATTTTGATTAGGACATAAACCAAATACAAATCGATGTTGGACCTTTAGCACGTCTTGGCTACAGCTTATTCAAGCTGTAGTTTGTTTCGACGATCAAGTCACCACACATATATTAACTTTTTCTCAAATGATATGTTAGAAAAATAGAACGTTCGTTGTCTTTTGCACTTACAGATTTATCGCGAGATGATTTGGTACTTGTAAACCCCTACATAGATCATACGACATTTTACGGCTGAAGTCAACTATTCGACGCACACTCCTGGTCTCTGTAAGGGGCATAAGCGATTACCTTGCTATTTGATTTTAATCTCAATGCTGGATTTTAATGTGGTTGGTTTTTCAATTGTATCGTGGATAACATAATGCACAACTCATACACTGAAGGACTAAAGAAACGCAAATTTCAGTTTTGGTTATTTTTATTAGCCTTTCTGGGCGATGTTGTTTCCGTTGTAAGGGTTTACAGTTAAGTCATTACATTAGCAAAGATTGTTCTAAATAACTACACGCCTAAGAGCAGTGGCATTTTAAAGGTATCTACCCCTACTACGAAAAAAGACTAAAAAAAAAAAAAAAAAAAAAAATAAACCAGTCACCGTTCTTTGGCAAATCAATGAAAGCTCAGTAAATTCAAGCATATCTAGATTTTTATATCATCTGAAAATGAAACTCAACATTTTGTCTTGAATTTTTGTAGATATTTCCATCTTTCTGGGTAGAAAACATCCGGCAAAATGAAAATATTGATTGTTACAAGCAATTTCGTCATTTTACACAATGTTTTCCCAATTATATTTCTTAAGGGGCGCCTAAAAGCGTCATTGTGTGGGAATGGGTAAACCAATTTAAATCAATCAACCTGCACAAGCTTTAGCATCTGATGAAAAATTTATATTTTTTATGTAAAATTTATTCTTGTTAACCCTGGTTTATACGTCCCGGTGGCTATCAAATTGAGAATACATTGTAGAAAAATAATAAGCAAATTGAGAATGCATTGTAGAAAAAGAATAAGTTTGTTGCAAGCAAATTTGCTCCCTTTCCACAGTATTTCTACCCTATTGAATTCTTTTTTTTTTTAATTGTTTTATATATCATTTCATATATTTAAGTATTTGAGAAAAAAGTGAGAAATAAAAAAGTGAAATATAAAAGATATGACCGTAAGAAGAGTCACAAAGATCTATCTAAGACAATCTTTTTGAACGTGTTAATCCATTCACCAAATTCTTATTACTATATTGAGATATATCATGCAATAACATATATGATACAATGTATGTAAATCTTTTTGTTTTGTTTTTTTTTTTTCAGATTTTTCTTACTTAAATATTTTTCCCAATTTTTTCTAAATGAGAAACGTTTTAAAATAGATTTCCTTTACCTCTTGCATTTATAATCCTATCTAAAATGTACAAACTCGTAATTTCCTTAGAATTAAAGGGAATAGCAAACGACTTCCTTTGTTACTTGTAATAAGGGGAATCGGGTGAAAATCAAAAGCAAATAGCCGATCATTATGAGATATATCCAGTGTACATCCAAAATACCACCCGTGGTCTATTACGCAATCAGAGATAACGATCAGAAGCGTGTAAGTTACTTGTATTAAAACAGCACTTTTAAATTTGATTTACCATTAACCCTTCACAGAAAAAAATCTCAGAACGAAAGAGGATACGAACGAAAAATTAATAGCCATGTGTACCGAAAATAATGGATCTTTCAAATGTGGAGAAAATCGGCGTAAAAAGTACTCTTTATCGCAATATGGTTATTCTTAGTTGTTGTTGTGTGGTTTCCTTGTTTTAATAAGTCTTTTCAAGTTAAAGAAGTAAACGCAATGATTTCCTGCAAAGGACGCCTTTGCTAATTTTGTTTCGAAAATGAGAATTAAAATATGAAAACTGGACGAGAATGAAATTGGTTCCTAGGTCGGGAGTAAAAAACGATTAAAACGTGTCAACGTTAATATAAACTACCACATCAATTCCATATTCTAAGAGAATTTTAAGAGTACTCAACATTCCTCTGTATTGATTTCTGAAAAAAAATATCTGATTCTACGCAAAATAGGAACATTTAGTCTCAGCCCTTATATTCTCTATATAGCAAATTTAAACCGGAACTACCCAGTTAAGTCAAGGGAGTTAATTATAGGGCAATTTTCAGGACAACTCCGTATATCGGTAGGGGCCCATTGAACCATTCTCGTTGCAAACATTTGTGGAAATTAATATCCCGCATTAGACGACCCGTATTTTTTAATTATTACTTTTCAAAATAAAATGCTAAAAAAGATTGTCCGTAAAAAGTTTAAAAAATAGAATATAAAATCTATTATTTTAGCTGAATCCGCAAATTTTTGTTCGCCAAGCATGAGTTAGAGCGTAATTTTCCTGTTGAAACCGTCACGACAAATGACGAAACATCTATCAAAGCATGAGAATGGTCAAATTTGCTCCCCCTTTTTGTTTACGTCGCTTTTAGTTAAGAATGTATGACGCAACAAAAATGACCGACATCATAGATTTACTCGCGACTCACTGGATATAGCGTTATTGGATGAAAATTTAAATCGATCGGTAAAACAGTTATTGTTCATATTCTGACAATTTACACGAATAAACTTGCGCTCCGCTTAGGTTGAATCGCGTAAATTGTCAGAAATGAACTATAACTATTACTTCTTTTAGGCCATGAATCTAGGACAATAGCCCCTCCGGACAATATCCCCTTCTATGTTTTTCGACAAGATCGACATTATCCCCTTCCTAAATTCAACAGGGCGGACATTTGCCCCTTCGTCATTCGGATAGGGCGAACGAAATCCCCTTCCTATTATTAACAGGGCGGACACCATCCCCTCGATCGGCGGACATTATCCCCTTCGTAAAATTGTTCTTAGTTTCTTCCGGCTTAAGTAACGAAACGAACAATAAGCCCAGATTAATATAAATTTTACTCTTATTTTATTGAATAATAAACCAGTGCTCAATTTTTAACTGAATACCTTTGCACATTTCTATGCGAGCGACTCCATAAAATTTGTATTCTAGAAAACGTCATGGTATAAAGGCAAAGAGGAGCTTGTCCCTCTTTACCAGCATGTTTCTTTAAAATTAACCTCGTGCTAACTTTTTACTATTCGAAGCCATCTGGAAATATGTTGTCCTGACACTCGAAGATTTAAATCCGACTTAACAAAATAGAACATGCTGAATATTAGCTATATTATTACCTTTTCCATATGATCTTATCTTTTTCTCTTTTGTATACATGGTGTTGGTATGAGACCGAAACATCGTAGCTACAATTTTGTATGAGTTTTTTTTTACAACATATCAGTCGCCAGTAGAATCAGAGTATTTCATTGATTATTATTATAATTTTTACAATCTTTGACTGGTTTTCATGTGAAATACCGGAATTATATCCAATCCAGAAACCGTGAATTGTCCGTGATATATTACAGAAAGGGGCTTTTGTCCGCAGTAGTAAAACGATGAAGGGGATAATGTCCGCCCTGTTAATATGAGGAAGGGGATTTTGTCCGCCCTGTTAGAATGGCGAAGGGGCTAATGTCCGCCCTGTTAAATTTAGGAAGGGGATAATGTCCGCCATATCAAAAAACATAGAAGGGGATATTGTCCGGAGGGGCTATTGTCCGGTTACCTAGACCATATCTTTGGCCTAGACATTGATCAGCTTACTTTTTTCGACGTGCAATGATAGATTTAAAAAGAATTATGAAGTCTTTGAATGAAACCGTTTGAAATTCTAATCATAAATTGTTCATCTTTGTCATCGGAAAACAATAACAATCAATCGGTAATTTGGATTAAATTATCGATTTTGGTCAAAATGTTCCGTTTGGTATAGGGTATGGCAAAATTTACAATCAATTTGTAGATGAAATCAGCGTCAAACTGACATCAGAACGAATGAGTTAAAAGACATATAAAGTGTTGAAAGTCAATAATTTTATCTTTCAATCGCTTAAAAACATCTTTAAAAGAACGTTTATTTGATTGAAGAAACATAAGTGTATTTAATGCAACACGCAGAGGAATTTTGATATGGTATGTTTCAAAAGTGTTAAGTCTTCCTATTTTCCAATGTCTAAACAGGCAGTTAGACATTCAAAAACGGGTTTGGTCGAATGTCTAATCGAATGTCTAATTGGGCAGTTAGACATTCAAAAACGGGTTTGGTCGAATGTCTAATCGAATGTCTAATGTCTAATTGGGCAGTTAGACATTCAAAAACGGGTTTGGTCGAATGTCTAATCGAATGTCTAATGTCTAATTTGGCAGTTAGACATTCAAAAACGGGTTTGGTCGAATGTCTAATCGAATGTCTAATATCTAATTGGACAGTTAGACATTCAAAAACGGGTTTGGTCAAATGTCTAATCGAATGTCTAATGTCTAATTGGGCAGTTAGACATTCAAAAACGGGTTCGGGTGAATGTCTAATCGAATGTCTAATGTCTAATTCGGCAGTTAGACATTGATATTTGAATGTCTAATTTTCCAGTTAGACATTCGGTCGAATGTCTAATGTCTAATGTCTAATGTCCTGCCAACTTCACACACTTCTTAAACACAGTAAAGATTTATATCACAGTTTTTCGTGTTACAGTGAAAACTTTTGGCCCGAGATGCAGGGGATAACGTTTTAAACCGATGCCCGAAATCTTCGGCCGACGATAAAAGTTTTGAACCTAATCCTCTTTCACTTTTCCATTAAATAACTATTTCATGCTGTTTCCCTCTAACGAGGAAACTGGCACTGTGAACGATAAAACAGTTCTGAATTGTTGTTATTCAGATCGGGTGACAAAAACTGTTCAATCAACCAAAGGTTAGAAGGTATTTTCAGTCCCGCAGACAACTTTACCTTGATCAAGCATAAGTTCAGATTCGATTTCGTTTATCATATGAAATGAGCCCAAAATCTCTAATGAATCTACTTTTGTTGAGGCTTATTGTTTTGCAAAACATAAACATTTTAGTTTAGAAATGGTAAAGGGTTGCCTATTTTAAGGTTGGTTAAATAAAAGAAATGTCTTTGTATTTATTTCATGACATAGTGGAAATAAGGTCGAATCTTACTAAAATGTCCTCCTATATAAATACTTGCAAATTACACATTTCGACGCATTGTTACAAGTACCACACTATTCATTGAGAGGTAACTGTATTATATAACAATGTTCCCTTGAAATATCCATGTTTGACCCTACCGTCACCGACATGGATTTTTCACAAAATCATGTCAAACACACGTACCGGTTAAATATCAACTAAAATCAGTCGACACAATGACAGCAACATGGGGTTCATCAGCATCCATACACAAGAAATAATCCCCAAAAGAAAGTATATTTTTAGCTCATTTATTGCCAGACAATGTATTGCAAAAGATATGGTGACGGTAACTAGAGAAAAATACATATTTACTGCACCCTTCCTTCTTGAAAGGGACTGATAAGTTTTTTAACGGATTATCTTGGTACCTATGATCCCCAAAATATTTGCTAGGTGGCCTTAATTCCATAAACGACGACAACAACAACAACAAAAATAAAAACTTAAAGGGATTTGTTTATTACCTTCGTAAAGGAAATATAATTTAATGGGGCCAAACAACATATATCCTTTATGCCATGTATCCAATATAGCAGACATCAATGACTTTGAAAGAAACTGACAAATATTTATTTAATGTAGAAGTTGTGAGCTTTTCGTATTTTCCGTCGATTCCACGGCAATGCTATTTCAGGGCATTGTCTTTTCCTCGACAGAGTCGACCCCTGTTTGCCATGTTTTGTTTGATACTTGGTAATAACCATTAGCAAATTACGAGTTAACCAGGACTATTGTATAGATGCGTTACAATAGCATTGGGAACCTTTTTTTATTACTCGTCATGTAACATTTACAGAGCCACAGATAGAGGGCGTAATTAGCATTTTAGATTTAAATATGTCATCAATACTACAATAAACCCTATGTTGTAGGTACTCGTTTGAATCGACTCACTGAGTACCAGCAACATAGGGTTCCCTTGAGGTGTAAGGATTTTAGAATGCAGTTACCCTCTCCTATCTAGACTTCTGCATTTATACACCGAGAATTCGTCACAGCGAATATAGCAACAGACCCTTTTCGATAGTTGGTGGGCACAATAATGCAACGTCATCCGTTTTGGTTCAATTGTAAAACATAATTTATTATATTATCGGTAACACTTGATATGCAACAAAATAAAACGAAAAACACCAGTCTCTAAAAAGGTTCATATATTCTTCACCTTAAAAGACAACATTAAATAAAAACGTATCAAAACATTTTTTACTGCAAACACATACGGAGTAGAGGAGAATATATGTCTGTCTGTCCGTCCGTTCGTAGACCTTTTCCGTTTCCGCGCTCGACTCAAGAACCAATTTTACCTACACTACCTAAACTTCATCAAAATGTTGCCAATGTAACAAGGATTATTTTGGGTCATGTTGGTCAATGGTCAAGGTCACAATTGAACCTATTTTGAAAACCGTTTCCCTGCTCTAACTCTAATGTATCATAGTTTCTATATACCGCTAATTTCTATTAACTGAATGAATGATTGAATAAAATAGGTCTAACACCTATTTTAACAATATTTCAGTCAAATGCGAGGACTGGAGACCCTAACAAAGGATTCCTGGTATTTCTCAGCAGTACTACCGCTACATACTTTCTAACCCTTCAGCTGTTTATGATTGTCCACCCAATGGTGGGTGATTGATTGATTAATTGAATGGGGTTTAACAGTATTTCAGTCAAATCGCGGCGGCTGGAGCAGCTAATTATGGATTCCTGGTATTTCTCACACTAGTACTACCACTACATCCTTTCCTAGCCTCCAGCTGCTATCCCACTTAGGTTTACGATTATCAGACCATTGGTGGGAGAATAATGTCAGAAAGGATATTCGCCGCGACCAGGAATCGAACCCAGGACCCCTTGACTAGGAGACCTACAACTGCGCTATAATCGCGTTCAGAAGTCGAACAGACCAAATGTTATTTATACTTATTTCAGTATGTTGTCTAACTCGTTCCCACGCAATGACTCTTTTTGCGCCCCTCAAAAACCGACTGGGAAAATATTTTATAAAATGAAGAAATTACTTGCAACAAGCAACATGCTACGGGCCTGATAAACCTTGCATTGAACCATCCAAACAATCCCGTTTTTATGCGTTGAAGAAGAACACTTAAGTAAAACATTGAGCGAAAAGGAGAAATTGCTTGTAACAATGCCCTTTCTCACAATGTTTTTCTATCTTTCATGGCCCTCATTATCCGACTTAAACCAACTTTATTTTGTCGTCTGCAACCTCTTCCAACTTGGACCAGCCTAAAATTTTATCGTTTTGGAGTGGGTTAACCCATTCCCACACAACTAAATTTTAGACTTACCCAAATAAAAGAAGATGTAGACAACTATTTCTAGTTGGTGCAAGTAAAAAAAGTTTTCTGTTATAGAATAGAAAACAATGCGGTCAATGAAGAAATTGCTTGTGACAAGCAATTTCTTCATTTTCCACAATGTTTTCTAAAAGCAGATTACTTGAGGGGCGTAAAAAAGCGAGATTGCATAGGAACTGGTGAATACGGAGTAGTTCTCTGTTAAATTGAGTGAAACACCATGTAACATTAATACAAAACGTATCTGTTACGGTAAACATCAATACCCCAGATATTGACCTGTATTGCGACAATAATTAGCTTCGCGACGATTGTTGGCCTTACGACCAAACGTTTACATCGGACTTGTTTTACGACAATGAACTTTAATCAAATGTTTGTTTGTTTGAATGGGGGTTAACGCCGCTTTTAACAATTTTTCGATTATATCGCGGCGGCTGGAGCACCTAGCAATGGATGCCTGGTATATCTTGCACCAGTACTACAATTACATCCTTTCTTGGCCTCCAGCTGCTAGAAACAAATGTCGGAAAGAATACATGCCGCCGCCGGGGTACAGAGATATGAATATTTCAACATTTCAATAGTTGTAAGACCCCCCAACACACACCCCAACACTCCTACCCCTACTTCCTCCTACTAACACCCATCCTCATATTAGACCACTTTCGTAGCCTAGTGGTTATGAATTCTTTATCCCAAATGTAGTTTCGACGTTAAGGTCCTAACCCTTTCCAGTTTTCCAGAATTCTAGACCCGTCCAAATTTAAAGGTGTTTGAGTTCAACTTTATTTGAAAAATAATCATTCTGTGGGATAAAAAAAAAAATATTGTTAAAAGCAATTTCGTCCTTTCCCACAATTTTTAAGCATAAAAACACGGGGACGTAAAAATCAGGGATTGAAATGGAAATTTTTTAAACTAATAATCTGAAAGTTTTTTCATGTTACTGACCATAAATATATAGAGGATAATCAACTGGTTTTTCCAGGTATGAAAAAATATTTCACGAGGATGGGTTGTTGGGAGTTGAAAAACCGGTTGATTATTCTATTTATTAAATACCTTATTATTTTATTTCTTTATTGAATATCGAAACCAATCGTTTTGATAGAGAGAAGGTCTGTTGCAAAAAGTGCGGATGAATATAAGATTAAAGACCAAAGCGACGGCCACAAAACTGTAGAAGTCGCCATTTCTTATCAGTCGAAGCTCATGAGATAGACTCTTTATAATGTCACTGGGTTGGAAAAAAAGTAGTTCCTTAGTTACGACAGAGAGTGAAACTGAAAAGTGTTTCCGTCAACCCAGTGAAGATATCAATATTCATTACACTGAGAAATCCCAAGATTTCACAGTAAGGTCTATAAAATTGAAAATAATGCCTTTTTTGAACAAATAACATCAACCTGTCGGAGTTCAGAAGGTGGGGGATCAGCGATCCGTCAAATACCCGTCTGCTTATTGGCAAACCACGAATAATTGCTATACCCTAGAATCGTTGACAAACCGAGCGCGGCAAATGTGGACATTTATGACTTTTGGTTAATATTCCATGATTATTCAATTTGTTATGTTAGAACATGCATGCCAAATAACCACGTTTTTAGTTTCTGGTCCGACACTTGTCGTTTTGCAGAGGTATGAACGATTTTCCCCGAAGTATATGAAATAAAAGCAAGTCGATTTTTTCCGACCTAAACGTCGTGACTACAGCGTTCGAATCGTCAAACCAATAAAAATGCTCCTGCTTTCACATCCGGTCTAATGATTGATTTCTAGGCCGCAGATGTTTTATTAACAGCCATGATTCGTCAATTAAGCCAATACAAACCGTCGGTGAACGACTACCTACCAATTGGTGTGAGACAAATGTCTTAAAGGATATTTGCCGCGACTGGGGATCGATTCCTGGACCTCTTAATTTAGAGTCCGACGCGCTACACCTGAATCTTCTCGAAAGTCCAACAAGAATCGTCAGAGGCAAGATTGCACAAGCTGGTCAGGGTCGAAACTTATCGCTCTTGAAATATTTTTCTAAATCTAGCATGGTTATCGTACATCACCATACGATCCTATTTCTAAATGTTAACTCATCTTGATTTGTGCTAAATCCGATCTCTTTTACAAACATTTGTTTCCAAAGGTCTCCTTTCTACAGAATTGTTACTAAAACTAGAAATGTGTCATTGACACGGATGTCCTCGCTTAAATCTTACCACATGACCTTCATTTGTGACCTTGAAAACTTGAAAGTATCCAACAGAAATTTACGCATGACACCAGTGCTCGCGAAGGGGGCCAACTGTGCCCGGCTATTTAGAAATAGAATACATGCCCCGGACCATCTTGTCGTATAAAGGGCGGCGTACGCTCTACTTATCTAACGATATTAGAGAAAAAGATGATCTCGACACCCCTTCACTCGTGGGGATGGCCCTGGACAAGAAATAGGCACATACATTAACCCACGCACACACTGACAGAGGTAACTCTTTATGCATGCCGCCATTTTAATGTTGGGTTATTAAAAGGTGCAAGCCATAAAGGAGCAGGTTGTATATTTGTAATAACAGTTGCTACTTCATTATCACCTTTGGAAGTAATAATGGTAAGAAGAATAATGGGGTTGACAGAGAAAATCCGAAAGCCGTGAAAATTCTCGGAATGAATTAGGTATCTGGATTATAGGTTAATGTCTGTCTCAGAGACGACCGTTGAACCGGTTTAAAGACACACGACACGACTTTGGACCGTCATTGCTATACATTCCATTGAAAGATTTAAGAGTAGTTAATAGATGAAAAGCTAACAATATTTTTTAATACCTTACCGTGGTTTACCGAGATTTCTCGATGTATCATCATTTGATAATTTCCCCTAAAATCCAATGAAATTACAAAATTGATAAACTCACTCTTTTTGGTAATTCGTTTTCGCGCTTATGAACTTAATTCACGTGCGAATTGATATGTTTTTAAAGGGTTTCACCCTATAACATTCATATGTTCTCTCTTTTTTATTTTGTTTTGTTTGAATGGAGTTTAACGCCGCTTTTAACAATTTTCAGTCATATCGCAGCGGCTGGAGCACCTAACAATTGATTCCTGGTTTATCTCGCACCATCACTACCATTACATCATTACCTAGCCTCCAGCAGCTATCCCACTTAGGTTTACTATTACCAACCCATTGGTGAGAGACAAATGTCGACAAGGATATGTGCCGCAGCCGGGGATCGAACTCATGATACCCAGTGATTGAAGATTGGGATTCCTTTGCTCTACCACTTGCGCTATGACGGTGGCTCTACTTTTTTAATTAAAGAAGTAGAATCATCGTATTTTTGGTGAAAGAAGGATTGAACATTTCATGTATAGCAAGAGTTTTATTTTCACGAGGGGCAGAACAAGGAGGAGGGGGTAATTCTAAGTGCATTTTTTGACAAATTATGCCTCTTTTTTACTTTTGTTCATGAAATGAAATATCAATTGGTCTAACCAGGCCATAGGAATACTTTTAAGATTGGGTCGGATAAAATTTAACATTTCAAGATTGAGGGAGTGTTTAATTTAGGAATGCAGAGATTTTCTTATTGGGCGTATGCAAATCAAAACAAAGTAGTGTATACCTAATTTTCCTTTCTTGTTAGAAGAATTAGAGGCCAAGGGCCTACTCACACCTAAACATACAAATATGCATAGTAACATAGGACGCCCTAGAAATTTGTGAGAAGATGTAATCTTTTGAATAGACTCGCAAATAGAATCCTATCGCTTGTCATGCTTATCCCGGAATATTCCTGTATTTGCAGGAGATATAGACAACTCTACATCAGCTGATTGTGCCTTTAAGCAGCGCTTGTTTGTGCAATTAATTTCTAAAAGAGATAAAGCCCCAATAAGGGCTTACTGTACTTTCAATCCTTTGATTTAAAAGCATTCTTTGAAACCGATTTCTTCAGCATGACAAGGGTTAAGATTGAATTTTTTCTTATTTCATGTAAGAAGCATTAAAAGATAAATTCCATGCTGTAATTGCGCCGTTTATATCGTCAACCTTCGTTTCGCCTTAGCAAATATCATTGTGTTGATTTCTCAATGGAACGGCCTTGTCGGAAGAGAGTAGGCGTGGCTAGCGATCCGTCAATTTACGGCAGGAAAATGCGATGACTGCCACTGTTATCCGTAGACTATGTAACGTAAACGATAATTGTGCAAAAAATGTTCAAAGGATCATTTCTGAACTTAATGCCTCCCACACGACTGTAGAACAATTTTCACAATGCAACAGCCATGAACAGGCCCGGTATAAAAATGTCACAGTGTGTCATTGAATCGAGTCCATAGAGGCGTATCGCTATCAATTATTAACCGATATAGTCGTAGATTGAGTATGCAGACAAGTAGCAGAACTAATTCCGAACATGGAATAAAACTAATCGTTACGTGCCGTAAATAGTTTGGATTTTAAAGGTTGTGCTTGTTTCGATATCAGTTTGGACGTAAGTGTTCTACTTCAGAATAGTTTACCAATTATTGAATATAACTAATCATTACGTGCCCGTGCCGTAAATACCTTGGATTTTAAAGGTTGTGTTTGTTTCGATTTCAGTTTGGACGTAAGTGATCTTTTCGAGAAGAGTATCTTTATTTTGTTTAGTTAAAAATCCGTAACTCTGTAGATTTAGAGTTTGTTTAAATGGGGTTTAACGTCACTTTTTTTAGTATTTCAGTAATATCACGGCGGCTTGAGCACCTTAACCCTTGTGATATGAGCCCGGAATATGCCTGTTTTTGGCAAGAGGTATAAAAAAAAGATCAGATTGCACATAAGTACAGTCTGATCTTGGTCTACACCACCAGTAAGTTCCCTTGAAGCCTTAGTTGTTTATTAAATCATTTCTTTATAAGAAATGTTGACCCACAACTTGTTTACAGTGCTTTTACCCCTTTGATTTTTCTACAATTGATAATGGGATTTTATTCAGCATGACAAGGGTAAGCTTAGATTTGTGGTTTTTCTTACACCAGTACTACTACTACATCCTTTCCTAAGCACCAGCTGGTCATCTCCTTTAGGTTTACGATTATCCACCAATTGATGGGAGATAAGCCGTGGTCGGGGATCGAACTCGGGACCCAATGATCAGGAGTCCGACTATCTACCTGTAGATTTAAAGAGAGGCATTTTAGGTACTAGTGTGAAGATACCGAAGTAATTGTACGGGATCTAAATATTTCAAAATTAGAAATAATGATGATGATGACGATAATGTTGTGATAATGATCGATCCATTCATACACATACCCGTTTTTATTATGGCACTCATGAAAAAAGCTTTTGAAAAATTGCAAAAAATAGAAAAGAAAATACTTTCACTATCCACAATGTTTTTAACCCAAAAGACAAAGATTTGTAAAATTGCACCAACTCACATAGTCGTGGTCTGCAACTTCTTTGATTTTGGACCAGAATCGTGGCTTTGGAGAGCCAAAGTTCAAGGGTTAGAATCCTTATCGCACTGAAGATCATGTCGGTATGTCCTTAGACAATATTCTTGAATATATGCCTTATAAAATGTCGTAAGTACAGCTTTAATGAAGCTGTAGTGACGAAATTTTGTTCACCAACTGTTGAATATTATGAGACCAGAATATTTTCAATTGGACCCACCTCTTTATTGAAAAAAAGCTGGATCCGCGCACGATGCACATGTACTAAAATTTCACTGGATATGGAAATGTCAACCCATTACCAGACGACACAATTTTAGACAGGTCCAAATTGAAAGGAGTTGCAGACGACAATTTAAAGTTTGTGAAATTTTAGATTTTTCTACTTTCTGGGTAGTAAACAATGTGTAAAATGAAGAAATTGCTTGTCACAAGCAATTTCAAAGTTATACACAATGTTTCTCAAATCTTTTTTATTAAGGTCCGTCAAAAGGCGTCATTGTGTGGGAATGGGTTATTGCCTCTAACGAGTCTGTTTATCAATTATCAAGTTTATCTATCAGAGCTGGAGTGGGCAAGCAAACAACAGGACAAATTCTAGACACAAAACTTGTGGCAGCACTCAGTTTGTAATCCGAGATAAAAACGTGGGTTGTCACGCAGGGCATGTTTTGTTTCATTACCAATTTGGACGTCAGCGTAGGACGAGGAATAATGTGCTTAAACCTTCTGTTACATATGGACTCGATTTTACGTTTATCAAATTAGGATGGAGTATTGAATTAGGATGGATTCAGCACGTATCTTGTATCAAGTGCTTTAAAATGGAAATTGGAAAGATAAATGTGTTACCAATCAGTCGAAAAGTGATTTCAAATTTACTTCGTAAAATATTGAATGTGCTAGTATTTGAAAAAGAGATCGGATCTATCAGAGGTTAATCAGAGATAGCACCCGGGAAAAAACACAATCAATCCAAACCTAACCAAAACAAAATAAAAATAAGACCAGATAAAACACCATCGCCGCCAACCCAGTGAGGTATACGTACCATTGTAGATTAAGGAAACCTGCCAAGGATGAAAAGCTAAGGCTCTGGTCAGTGGCACAATTGTCGCAGTCTAACAAGCGTCGATACTTTAGGTACTTGCCAGAATGTCCTTTTTCACTTGGCGGGTCACTCATTCCCGGATATAGCCACATAGGTACAGTGCCTCTTTTAATCCTTTTTTCAAGTCAGTCAGAAAATGATATTGAGTTGATTTTCATTTTTTAAAGAATTATTAGAAAGAATACACCCCTGTCTTTTATTTTACATCAAAGTACTGAAAGTACTCTAAGCTAGCAAAGCATGGTTGAATTTAGAAAACGTTTCCTTGTTGGGTAGAAAACAGTGTGGACATTGAAGAAATTGCTTATACAAGCAATTTCTTCACTGTCCACAATGTTTTCCATAGCCTTTTTCCCAAAGCGGAATTGATAGGGAATGGGTTAGATAGCGTGCTTTTGAGAGAGTTCATTACAATTTGATTAGAGTTTGCAATATCCCTGAAATACACGAGAACTACTTTTAATGGCGTAGGCATTTAATGGATTTAGTGGTTAAGCCTCCAATGGCAGTTTGCACTCGTTGAACTTTGAGAAGACCTCAACATTTCGTCTGTTATCTTGAGCTATCAAAGCTGTCGCATTGCTAGCTAAGAGATAACAGATGACAATATTTGAGACCTGTTCGAATTCAAAGAAGTTGAAGACAGATATTTCAGGACGATGGTCTTTTTTCAAAAAAAAAAAAATCTATGTCTTTTTAGGTAGGAAATTTTGTGAGAAAGGAAGAAGTTGCTGATAAAAAGCCACAACCTTCTTTCGTCTGAGAGTAGGATTGTGTTATCAAAGTACTGAAAGTACTGTATGCTAGCAAAGCATGGTTTTGTAAATTCATCATCTTTGTCAAAGGTTTTCATGATATATAAACTAGGTTAAAATAACCGAGATGTGTACCATTACAAAATGACAAAATCTTGTTCAAACTTAAAGCAGATGCAGACGACAATTTCAAGACGGTGGAATTCGGTTGAAAACATTGTAGACATTGAGGAAATTGCTTGTTACAATTAATTCTTCAAGGTCCACAATGTTTTCCAAAGAATTTTTTTCTTGAGATGCTTAAAAAGCGGAATTTTAGTGGGAATGGGTCAAATAGCATGCTTTTGAAAGCGGTCACTGCAATTTAGATAGAGTTTGTAATATTGTTTAAGTACATAAGAACTACTTTTTATGGTGTATGCATCCAACGGATTTAGTGGTTAGACCTCCAGTGGCAGTTTGCACTCGTTGAACTCTGAGACGACCTTAAAATTTGTCTGTTAACTTAAGCTATCAAAGTTGACGCCTTGCTAGCTAAAATGTGTTAACCAGAACGATTCCATTTAGAAGAGGGCCCTAAGAAGAGGGCCGTTTGCCCTAAAGCGCTCACCTGAGTCGAAGAGCAAACAGTGTTACAAAATTTCAAGATATTCATACCAGAATTTTTGCATATAGATTCCAAAGAAGATTTCTTTGGATTAGACCTGGTGACCTAGCTTTTTACCCCTATAAAAATGACATATATTTCTATGGAGACAAACATTCTGAAAAATAGAGTGCAAATCATTTTAAAAAAAATATAGCAATTGGAGTGTAGACGATGTATATCTAAGATTTTACTCAATGACCTAGTTTTTTACACTACATGACCCAAATTCAAACTTGGCCGAAACATGGACACCCAAATTCTGATCAAATATTAAATAATTTAGCGGAAATTGGTGCCCATAGAGTGGACACAAGATATTTCTAGGATTTGACCTAGTGACCTACTTTTGACCGAAACTTGTCCGAGATATTATAGTGACAAACATTTTGATCAAATATTGATTTATTTGAGGCAAGATGTGCTCTCTAGAGTGCACACAAGGCCGTTTTCTAGAATTGCACATGTGACCTAGTTTTTGACCCAACGTGACCCACTGTAGAATTTGACCGAGATATTATGCAAACAAACATTCTTACCCAATAACAAGACATTTGAAGTAAAAATGCTACCTCTTGAGTGCATACAAGATTTTCCTAAGAGTTGACACTCTGATCTAGTTTTTCACCCCACGTGACCCAATATTAAACCGTCGAGGTTTTATTGAGACTCAGTTTCAAGACAATTGTGGCTTTTAGAGTGCATTTAAGATATAAACACGACGGACGACAAACGACGAACGACGGACACAGCCAGATCACAAAACCTCACCTTTAGTACTCTGTGCTCAGGTGAGCTAAAAGGGTCTCGAATACAAAATACAATACCCATTGTCATCCCCATCCTTCTATCTAGAGCTCTTGTATTTCATAAAAAAAAACAAAAACAAAAAAAACCGAAAATCGACTGTTTCATTCTTAAATGCATTTAGGATTCCCTTGATACCATTCGTATCTCTAGAAAAGATAAAGTGCGTATAAAACATGCTCCTGAGAACTGTAACCTATTTACTCACAATGGCGCTTTTTGACATCCCTCAAGAAAAGCAAATTGCTTGTTACAATATCTAAATTTTCCCTAATTTTCTAAGTAGAAACTGAAAAAAATCTACAATGTCACAAATTACATATACATGTAGTTGTCTGCTACTCCTTCCAATTTGTACCAGTCTGGTAAAGGGTTAAAGGGGGCTCAACTGCAAAAAAAATTGTCCAGAGTCTGCAAAAAGTGTCAACAGTATTTTCCTAAAATTGCACTTGGGATTTTTTCTCTTGTTAATCAGTCTTTTCCGAAGCCTTTTTCTATAGGGTCGTCAAAAAGCATAAATGTGTGATAATGGGTAAAACATTTTCAAAGACTATTCACTTATTATGAGCTTTCCCACGGTGTCAAGCAAAGTCAGAGAGAATAATAATTCTCTAGGTTAGATGGACGTAAGGTTTTATCGTTTCTAAATCGAAGACTCTGTTAATGCCTTTTCAATTGGGCCTTGGAATGTGTCAAAGACATCGACTCTGTGGATTCTAAATTTAAAACGAAATTTATCTTTCTAAAGTATGGTATGAGCTACTTGAAACTAGCTATTTGAAGGCTTCTTTGGCTTTTTAAGTTTATTTTTTTTGCAAGAACAAAACATTACTAGTAATATTTTCTTTGCCTCATTCCATCTATGACCCTTTCACCTTTGTACTTTTAGTGTCTATTTTCCGAAATTCATCATTTCCAAATAAGGGGACCAGACATTGAAAAAGTGGGGTCTAAGGGACTCGACGTGTTTTGTTTTTTTTTCATATATTTGAAAGTATATGTTATTAAATATTAGACAGCTATGACCAAAAACTCTACACCAGAAAAGAATTGAAGACTGTTAAACCTTTTCCGTTTTTTTTAAATTTAAGACTGATCCAAGTGACTAATCGCTGGCCCCGCCAACTGACTTTCTAGGCCCCGCCCATTCACTCCGACAGGAAGTTCCGCTTCGATTTTGAACGGTGTTATTTTGCAAAATTTATGGCCAGTAGCATGTACCAAAAAAGTAAAATTGTTGATTGGTGACCTAAACGTCGTAAATACAGCTTGAATAAGCTGTAGTTATGATGTCGCCGAACCAACAATAAAGGTATACAAAATGGCGGCCAATGTTGGAGTTGATAAGCTCAGGTCCGGGCTGAATAAATTATTTGATTTGTCGGTTTATTCCTTGATTGACAGCCGCGATTGGTCAATTTGAAGTTTGAGACGACCATAAAAATTGAGTGCAATTTGAAATGAATCCATCATAT